>OZ023267.1:1654397-2024166 GCA_964006375.1 Tillus elongatus | reverse complement strand
TTTAATGCATTCATCTAGTTTAGCGAATAATTCTCTCCATTAGAGAACATTGCGTACAAGGGCAAGACACTTCTACATGGAAAATTGACTGCCTGGTTGCCTTTAAACGAAAGTGCAGATTGGACTATGACGTATACAATCCTATAAGATTCTTAAAACATTGATTGGAAATTAGTTAAGCGGAATTAGACTCTACACCAATAGCTTTGAGTTAAACGTATGATGATTTATTTGAATTATACTGCCATACTACTTAAGGAGTACTCTGAGACGTATGGTTCGATATAAAATGAAATTCTTCCTCTTCTGTCGGCGCCAATAATCGACAATGCCCTTTATAAATTGCTTCTTTAGTTTATCTAGCGACAACTCTGGTTTTGTGACGGTTCTATGCTTCCACAGCGGCTTCCACGTTCATACATTTGTGGTGAAAAAGTTAATATAACTGCATTCGCTCTGTTCCTCTGGTAGATCTGTTGGGGGTAGCAAGTGGAGGAACTATGGAAGAAAGCTCCTCTGAGCAGTGACCGTGCAGATTTCTATAAAAGAGAGAGAGAGAGAGGTCACCAACGGCACGTCGGTGGGCAAGGGAAGGCGGCCTTCGCGTGAGACTAGGGTCACCGATGAGACGTATAGCTCTCTTCTGAATGGAGTCCAGGATAGCAAGTGTAGAAGCGGCAGCGGCACCCCAGATGTGGGAGCAGTATTCGAGGTTTGGTCTTATTTGTGAAGTATATAAGGTATAGAGATTAGCTGGTGAAAAGTATTTGCGAGGCCGGAAGAGGAAACCTAATTTCTTAGCAGCCGCTTTTGCAATTGATGTGACATGTTGGTGCCAATTGAGATTTCGATCCACAGAAATACCAACAAGTGAAAAGGGCTCATTACTTTGAATAACTTGGTTGTTCATTGTGACGGGTCTAGAGCTGCTGTATCTCTTATGAGAAAGAAAGCAGGACTGAGATTTGGTGGGGTTGAATTGAACAAGATTTCTCCTCCCGCAGTCAAATATTTTTTGGAGATCCACGGAGACAGAACCCTCCATGAGTCTACGATCCTCATCTAATTGGGCTAAAGAGACATGCTTAGAATATTGTATATTTGAGTGAAGGGTGTTGTCGTCCGCGTAACTGTGAACTGGGTTGGATGTGCTAGAGAAGAGGTCATTGATGTGGAGAAGTAACAAAGTAGGGGCTAAAGCTGAACCTTGAGGAACTTCTGCATTAATTGGATACAGTTTAGAGGAATGACCATCCACGACAACAGAAATCGGTTGGAGAGGAAATTTGCTGTCCAGGTACAGAGTTTTGGTGGTAGGCCATAGGCCGGAAGTTTATTAAACAGCGCTGCGTGCCAGACCTGGTCGAATGCTTTGGATATGTCTAGAGCGACAATCTGGGATTCACCGCGTAGTTCCATAGACTTGTTCCAAGAATGGGTGACAAAGGAAAGGAGGTCGGCAATTGATCTGCGCTGACGGAATCCATACGGCCTCTCGTGGATTAGACTGTGTTTTTCAAGAAATTTTAGTAATTCGGTATTTATATTCTATTCCATCACTTTAGAGACGACTGAAATGAGACAAATAGGGCTGTAGTTGCTAGGAAGCGCTTTGAATCCTTTCTTGGTGACGGGTTGTACTCGAACAGTTTTCCAGTTACTAGGGAATATGTATCTATTGTAAGATGTCTGAAACAGACGAGTCAGGACAGGAGCAAGTTCTGGTATGCATTTTTTGAGAACAATTGCTGTGATCTCGTCAAGGCCAGAGGCTTTCCTGGTATTAAGAGAAGAGAGCATCTTAAGTACCTTTTTAGTTTTGAAAATGATATCCGTCATTTTATGCGCGACATTGGGGACTGTTTGTGGTTGAACATTTGGAGGTGATTTGAGAGTAGAATAGCCGGCGAACAATGAGGCAAAAAGTTTAGCCTTGCCCAGGGCGGTAGAAACAGTTTCATCCCCTGAGACAAGAGGTGGGAACGTGCTCTTGCAGAAATTATTCCGAATAGTTTTAGCAAGAGCCCAGAAGCGTTTGCTGCCGTTGGAGCTTTTGATGTGGTTATTAAACGAGTTTTTGGCCTCAGAAAGAATGCGGATATAGCGGCTTCTTGCGTCGTTAAATGCTTGACGGTTTTCTTGACTGGGATTGTGTAGAAGCGTTTTGTGAGCTTTGACCTTTTCAAGTCTGGCCTTGTCACAGGATTTAGAGAACCAGTGCTTTTGAGGGACTGGAGAGGTTTTATGTGTACCTGGAATAAATAATCCCATGCCAGCTTGGATAATTACGGTGACGTTTTGTGAGATATCAGAGGGGTCAGGATGAGAGAAGCAGACAGACGCCCATGGAAATGAGGAAAGGTAATCTCGCATTTCGTCCCAGTTCGCGGAGTTGTAGTGCCAAACGATACGTGGGTGTGATGACTGTGTGACCTCGGGTTGCATTGCGCAGGAAGCAGTGCCCATGCCGTGGTCTGAGCGACCAAGGGGGGCGGTGACTGATATCTTATAGCAGTTAGGATTTGTAGTAAGAAGGATATCCAAGGGATTTGAGCTGTGTGTTGGGATGCGCGGAAAGTAAGTAGGTTGCCTAACCATATTGGCTAAAGAATTGCTGACTGCAAAGGCCTTCGCTGCTCTCCCTTGTGGATCGGGTTTTGAGGATCCCAGCCATTCCTTATTATGGACATTGAGGTCACCAAGAATAGTGACTTCGGAGGAAGGATATTCGGAAATCATATGGTCGGTTTTTTCAGAAAGGTAGTCAAAGAGCTGGACAAAGTTGTTGTCAGAAGGTGACTGGTAAATGCAACAGATGAATTTAGTTGCAGCCCTGAGAGAAAGTTTTATCCATAGTATGTCTTTTCTTCTAGCTTCTAAATTGGGGAGTCTGGTGCAGTGTAGATTGCTACGGACGTACGCGCACACGCCTCCATGCAATCTAAAGGAAGTAAGGAGCTCATACCCTGGGAAATTAAGCTGATTAGTGGCTGTTTTGGCACTGATTTGAGTTTCGGTGAGGAAGAGGAGTTGGCGCCTATTAGCCTGGAGGAAATGGTGGACGGAGTTCAGGTTAGAATTTAGTCCACATATATTCGAGAAGGATATGTTAAATCTTGATGCTGGCGCCCCCTGTACACCCCTCTCCCGGAGATCCGAATGGAGGGGTATTTTACCTCCGGAATCTTTTGTACAAGGAGGAGCCATCATCATTTTTGCTTACAAGGGAAACCGCCTCATACACCAGAACCGGAAACGTCCGTTGGGACTTCATGTAAGCGGTGGTACCTCCTCGGACATGAAAAAATCCTTTACTATCACGTAAAGAAAAAGCCCACCACCTACCTACCTAGTGCTGCGAATTGAATCGTCACTTCCACATAGCTGTGATAGTTTATTCTCTTCAGAAAGATATTCTCATGAATGAATGTAGTGCCCATGACTTGACCACAAAGAAAATATTTGTATTGCTGTACCCATATATTTTTGAAACGTTATATTCCTCGAGTTATTGAAAAAATGTCAATTTCCACCAAATCATCCCTTATTTATCCCCTATCCCTTAAAGCGATCTTACCCAAAAACAATTCGAAGCGTTCCTTTGTCGGGTGATAACTGGATACCAAATTTGTAGATGATATATCAATTCGTTCGAAAGTTATTGCGCTTATTAACAGATAGACGTACATACCGACCGACAGATCGACCGACCGACAGACAAACAAAAAATCATAACAGACACAAGTTTTCTATATGTTTTGAGACTTTTTACGCCTTTTTAGCAAAACAAGTTTCTAAATTTTTGCCATAATATTCCACCCCCACACATTTAACCCCTAATTTAATTTCAGCACAGAATACCAGATGTTTGATGAAATTAAAAGTTTTCTAATAAATAAACCCTAAAACGTTATATTACTCGAGTTTTAACGAAAAAATGTCCATTTTCACCAAATCACCCCCTACCTCCTAAACCGATTTTTACCCAAAAATAATACGAACCGTTAGTTTCTGGGGTGCTAAATGTATACCAAATGTGAAGACGATATCTCAATTCGTTCTAAAATTATCGTGGTTACAAACAGAGGCATACAGACCGACAGACAAAAAAATTCGTTCCCGAATCATGTTTTCTCTACGTTTTGATACTTTTCACGACGTTTAAGCGAAACAAAAATTTGAAATTTTTGTAGCCGATACGATACTTCCACACGTGAGGATCTGGAAGTAAAAATATCTAGCAGCACCCTGCTGCCTTGGTGGTTTTTCATTATTTTACGACAAAATAAAAGACGTGGAAGATAGTAGATAGTCCTACCCTTTTCCTAAGTTCTTAAATAATATGATTACTTCTCTCCGTTAAAGTAAGCTGCGTTGTTTTTCAACATTAATCCGATCGAAGCCGGGTATAAAAGCTAATAAGGTACAAGCTTTAAAATATTGGACGGTGTCATGAGCTTATTCATACATCGAAAACACATTATTTACGATTTCTCCAAGTCACCGCTAGTGACAATTAACTTAAAACAATGTCAGAGATACAGCGTGACAAAAACTCAATAGAAAGTGAAATTTATGTGCGGCGTGGGATCCTTAAATTCGCGAAGTAATGACCTCTGAATTCACTTGGCTGAAACTCAACTATTTCCAAGATGAATATAAACCAAATATCTCCTGTAAATATATTTAAAATAGGAAAACCATTTTATAAATAGGTTTGAAGTGGGTGATTTGTTTTGATGTTTTTGTTAATAAAAGATACAAAACATTAATAACAGTAATTTTGAAGTGGTGGGCATCAATGTGTGATGTTTTGCACTACTGGCACAGATGCCCAGATGTTGGTACCTACTGCAACAAACACGTATAGCTCGACTCGGCGAACCATAACGAATTACTTTTATATCGCTGCTATACTTCATTTCTGCGGTGTGCGGCATTTTCCTTTATCAAGGCTAACAACAATGGCAAAAACAAAACACCCATCACTGTTGCCAGATCCTAGATCATCATAGTTTACAAGGAAACAATATTTATTTAAGGTACAGGGTACAGGGTGATTCTTTATAATGTCGCCCCCCTTTAACTTTCTTATTTTAAGTGTCCCAAAAAATTGAAAGTATAGTTATGTAGGTGGTAAACAATACTTTTTTTCTACGTATAAAACAATTTGAAAAATGATCAGTATACAGAGAAAACCAAAAAGTTCATTTTTTTTCAAAGGATCACCCTACATATGAATTCATTTTTCGATTCCTCGTAAAATTCTAAGCATAATTTATATAACACACCGTATACTTAAAATGAATAGTTTTTGAAATATTCGCATTTGAAACGTTATCAAATATTTTATTAAACAACTGTTACAAATCAAGAAGTCCTAGGATATCACGCTTTTAATTGAAAACAAATAATTGACAGTGACATTCTGTCAATATTGTTGTAGTTGTATTATTTAGCAAGTAAAAATGCCGTACTCAGACAGAGAAAGAAGAGTTATATTAAGTTATTATATTAAAAATAATTTAAATTGTCGCGCTGCCATTAGAAATATGATAGAAGATAATCCCGGTATGCATGTCCCAACTCGAAAAACGTTCACATCTATATATAGGAAGTTTCAAGAAACGTCAAATTTGCAAAGGAGAAAAAGAACTGCTGTGGACGTAGATGAAAATGCAGAATTGAATATTTTACTTGCTATAGAAGAGAATCCAAACAATTCCATAAGAAACATTTCAAAAACATTACGAGCAACACAAGAAAATATTCAGCGAACTTCATACAGTAAAGTCCAAAGAACGTTAAGAAAATGGAAGCTAAAGCCATATAAGATTAAACCCACTACAAAGCTTACCCAAATGCAAAAAGATGATCGGGTCGCATTTTGTCAACTGATTCTAGACAGAATAAACATAAATAACAATTTTTAAAAACAGTTCTATGGACTGACGAGTCTACCTTTTCTACTAGTGGCCTATTTAACCGAAAAAATACCAGACAATGGGCAAGAGAGAATCCACATTCTTATAGGGAATTTAGGTTTCAAGGGCGACAATCCGTGAATGTGTGGTGTGGTATCCTGGGCGATCGAGTTATTGGTCCGTATTTTTTCGATAATGTTTTAAATGGAGGCCGCTATTTAGATTTCTTGGAAAACGAGTTTGAAGAATATTTAGACGATTTGCCTGTAAATATATTACAAAATATAATTTTTCAACAGGATGGAGCACCCCCTCACAACATTCGTGCTTAATTACCTAAAAGAAAGGTTTCCTGAATGGATCGGAAGAAATGCGCCAATTAAATGGCCTGCAAACAGCCCCGATTTGACACCTATAGATGCGTTTCTTTGGGGTTATATCAAAAACCCTGTATACGACCACCAAATTGAAAACCTCGATCGTCTTAAGGATTTGATACGGAATGAAATTATTAATTTAAATGAAAATAACCCAGCATTCATAACAGATTCATTAAAGAAAATGCGAAGAACGCTTATACAATGTGTTGAAGCAAATGGAGGCCCGGTAGAGCATCTTTATATTTAATTAGAAACTGTTTTTCTTATATTATTTATTGTTAGATTTCTTGATTTGTAAGAGTTGTTTTGGTTTAATAAAATTTGTGATGATAACGTTTCAAATGCGAATATTTCAAAAACTATTCATTTTAAGTATACGGTATGTTTTATAAATTATGCTGAGAATTTTACGAGGATTCGAAAAATAAATTCATATGTAGGGTGATCCATTGAAAAATAATGAACTTTTTGGTTTTCCCTGTATACTGATCATTCTTCAAATTTTTTTATACGTAGAAAAAAAGTATTTTTTACCACCTACATAACCATACTTTCAATTTTTTTGGGACACTTAAAATAACAAAGTTTATAGGGGGGCGACATTATAAAGAATCACCCTGTACACCCGGGCCCGGGCTACGACTAGCTCAACGTTTATTCGTTAGTATCTACTTCATAAAAACAGTTCTCAAATTGTATATGTGACAAGTACACTTGAAGAACCCAAATCACCACAACACATATTTTTAAAGACCTGACTATCGTTTCACTAACAAAGTTAGCGTCATCAGAGGATGAAACATTCTTACTACTAAACATGACCGTCGATACTGACTCTTAGGTAAAGAACGATACCGAAAGGGAGATTAAATCGCAGGCAAACTTTCTGGCTATTGTATTTAATTGCCGAACGAGGTTTTTGAACTTCTTTTATCACTTTACCTGACAGGTTTCGAAATGTTTATTTGGTTCAAAGACAGAGCACAACCAGAGGTGTGCAAACCATTGGAAGGGGTTAGATTTAAAGAACTTTTGTTTTTTATTGCCCTATACATACTTTCGTACGCATCGAACTGCGCTGGCTGTTTAATATTTTTGACAAGTTTTAGATTTTATTTATCAATGTGGTGGTTATTATCTCAAATATGTTGTGCCACGCATGACTTGTCTATATTACCGTATATCAAATGTGCCAGATGTTCACGAAATCTAGTCACAATGGTTCTCTTAGTCTGCTCAACGCTTTTAAGATTACAATCTTTACAACCTATCTCATAAATACACGACATTTCAGTGGATGTGTATTGATCTTTTGTATTATCTAATAAATTCCTTAAATTATTTTTTGTCGAAAAAGTTAGCTGAAAATCGGCTTTTTTTAAAATGCCCTCGAGACCCCTTGTGACACGCGGTTGTAAAGGTAGACAAACAAATTTTTTCTCTATTTTATCTTTCCCGAATTTCGTGCATTCCGCTTTTAAGTCGATTTGCAGCTAACAGTTTCGAGAAAAAATAGTTTAAGAAATTTGTTAGGTAATATAAAAGATAAAGATACAGCCACTAAAATGTCGGGTATCTATGAAATAGGTTGTAATCTTAAATACGTTGGGCAGACTAAGAGAACCATCGAGACTAGATTTAGTGAACATCCGGCACATTTGAGATACGGTGGTGTAGACAAGTCATGCGTGGCACAACATATTTGAGATAATAACCACCACATTGATAAATAAAATCTGAAACTTTTCAAAAATATTAGATGACCAGCGAAGTTTGATGCGTACGAAAGTATTTATATTTCTAGGACAATAAAAAACAAAAGCCCCGCCACTGGTTTGCACTCCTTTGTTTGCGCTCTGTCTTTGAAGCAGATAAACATTCCGAAACTTGTCAGGTAAAGCGATAAAGGAAGTTCAAAAACCACGTCAGGCAATTAAAATACAATAAACAGAAAATGTGCCCGCGATTTAATCTCCCCCTCGATATCGTTCTTTACCTAAGAGTCAGTATCGACGGTCATGTTTAGTAGTAAGAATTTTTCATCCTCTGATGATGCTAACTTTGTTAGTAAAACGATAGTCAGGTCTTTAAAAAGATGTGTTGTGGTGATTTGGGTTCTCCTTGTGTACTTATCAGTGCTCATCACAGGTTCCAATCTTCACTAAGTTGCATATGTGAGTTCAAGGCGAGAATTTAAACAAACCTGACTTGTGTTGAGGAAGGCGATTCAGCCAATAGAAACTCAAGTAGCATAGGTTCGCTAAATTTTTATTCAGATTATTCTATTTTCTGTTTGTTTAAATTAAATGAAATAAATTAAAGTCTTGATGGAACAAGTGCGCTATGTTGGTGAAATTTCCTAGAAATGATATGGGATTTTTTTTACGAAAAATATACTATAAGGACGAAAAAAATATCTGTTTGCAACCTTTAATAGATCCTGTTTAACACATTGTGCCGTCCAGTCATCTCCAGTTGCACCAATTTTTTTTCATTAAATGCCTATACTTATATCCATCTAACTCAGAGATCTAAATTTTGGTATATAGTTAACTATTTATAACATAAACCTGCGTACCAAACTTGGTTGCCATAGCTTTGTTATTTACGGAGATACAAAAGTTTCCCATAAGAAAACCCAAAATTATCCCGGAAAAACTGGTCCGATTTTTCTGACTAACGATCTTATCTAATCACTTAGAAATAGGCATGGATGCAAAATGATGATAATGTTTTGTATCCTCCTACTATGTCGAAAATCATAACTACTGGACAATTGATAGTCCCTTTATTAATCTTATTTTTAAAGGGGTAGACATTGATCCAATCCAATCCATAGCAGGTGGTAGTGGAATTTTCCTTTATGTAATAGTAAAGGATTTTTTCACGCCCGAGGAGGTACCACCCCATACATCAAGGGGCCGGTGAAGTCCCAACGGACGTTTCCGGTTCTGGTGTATGAGTCGGTTTCCCTTATAAGCAAAAATGATGATGGCTCCTCCTTGTATAAAATATTCCGGAGGCAAAATACCCCTCCATTCGGATCTCCGGGAGAGGGGTGTACAGGGGGTGCCAACATCAAGATTTAACATATCCTTTTCGAATATATGTGGCCTAAATTCTAACCTGAACTCCGTCCACCATTTCCTCCAGGCTAACAGGCCCCAACTCCTCTTCCTCGCCGAAACCCAAGTCAGTGCCAAAACAGCCACTAATCACCTTAATTTCCCGGGGTATGAGCTCCTTACTGCCTTTAGATTGCATGGAGGGGTGTGCGCATACGTCCGTAACAATCTACCCTGCACCAGACTTCCCAATTTAGAAGCTGGAAGAAAAGACATACTATGGATAAAACTCTCTCTCAGGGCTGCAACTAAATTAATCTGTTGCATTTACCGGTCACCTTCTGACAACAACTTTGTCCAGCTCTTTGACTACCTTTCTGAAAAAACCGACTATCTGATTTCTGAATATCCTTCCTCCGAGGTCACTATTCTTGGCGACTTCAATGTCCATAATAAGGAATGGCTAGGATCTTCAAAAACCGATCCACAAGGGAGAGCAGCGAAGGCCTTTGCAGTCAGCAATTCTTTGGCCAATATGGTTCAGCAACCTACTTACTTTCCTCGTATCCCAACACACAGCTCAAATCCCTTGGATCTCCTTCTTACTACAAACCCTGAATGCTATAAGATATCAGTCACCGCCCCCCTTGGTCGCTCAGACCACGGCATGGTCACTGCTTCCTGTGCAATGCAACCCGAGGTCACACAGTCATCACACCCACGTATCGTTTGGCACTACAACTCCGCAAACTGGGACGAAATGCGGGATTACTTTTCCTCATTTCCATGGGCGTCTGTCTGCTTCTCTCATCCTGACCCCTCTGATATCTCACAAAACGTCACCGAAATTATCCAAGCTGGCATGGAATTATTTATTCCACGTACACAGAAAACCTCTTCAGCCACTCAAAAGCCCTGGTTCTCTAAATCCTGTGACAAGGCCAGACTTGAAAAGGTCAAAGCTCACAAAACGCTTCTACACAATCCCAGTCAAGAAAATCGTCAAGCATTCAACGACGCAAGAAACCGCTATGTCCGCATTCTTTCTGAGGCAAAAAACTCGTTTAATAACCACATCAAAAACAAAGTCCTCTCAAGCACCAACGGCGGCAAACCCTTCTGGACTCTTGCTAAGTCTATTGGGAATAATTTCTGCAAGAGCACGTTCCCACCTCTTGTCTCAGGGGATGAAATTGTTTCTACCGCCCTGGGCAAGGCTGAACTTTTTGCTTCGTTGTTCGCCGGAAATTCTACTCTCAACCCACCTCCAAATGTTCAACCACCAACAGTCCCCAATGTCGCGCATAAAATGACTGATATCATTTTCAAAACTAAAAAGGTACGAAAGATGCTCTCTTCTCTTAATACCAGGAAAGCCTCTGGCCTTGACGAGATCCTAGCAATTGTTCTCAAAAAATGCGCACCAGAACTTGCTCCTGTCCTGACTCGTCTGTTTCAGACATCTTAAAATAAAGGCATATTCCCTAGTAACTGGAAAACTGCTCGAGTACAACCCATCCCCAAAAAAGGATCCAAAGCGCTTCCTAGCAACTACAGGCCTATTTCTCTCCTTTCAGTCATCTCTAAAGTGATGGAAAAGTATATAAACACCGAACTACTAAAATTCCTTGAAAAACACAGTCTAATCCACGACAGGCAGTATGGATTCCGTCAGCGCAGATCGACTGCCGACCTCCTTTCCTTTGTCACCCATTCTTGGAACAAGTCTATGGAACAACACGGTGAATCCCAGATTGTTGCTCTAGACATATCCAAAGCATTCGACCAGGTCTGGCACGCAACGCTGCTTAATAAACTTCCGGCCTATGACCTACCACCAAAACTTTGTACCTGGACAGCAAATTTCCTCTCCAACAGGAGCATATCTGTTGTTGTGGATGGCCATTCCTCTAAACTGTATCCAATTAATGCAGGAGTTCCTCAAGGTTCAGCTTTAGCCCCTACTTTGTTTCTTATCCACATCAATGACCTCCTCTCTAGCACATCCAACCCAGTTCACAGTTACGCGGACGACAGCACCCTCCACTCAAACATACAATATTCTAAGCCTGTCTCTTTAGCCCAATTAGATGAGGATCGCAGACTCATGGAGGGTTCTGTCTCCGGGGACCTCCAAAAAATATTAGACTGGGGAAGTAGAAATCTTGTACAATTCAACCCCACCAAAACTAAGTCTTGCTTTTTTTCTCACAAGAGATACAGCAGCCCTAGACCCATCACAATGAACAACCAAGTTATTCAAAGTAATGAGTCCTTCTCTCTTGTTGGCATTTCTGTGGATCGAAATCTTAATTGGCACCAACATGTTACATCAATTGCAGAAGCGGCTGCTAAGAAATTGGGTTTCCTCTTCCGGGCTCGCAAACACTTTTCACCAACTAATCTCTACACCTTATATACTTCACAAATAAGGCCAAATCTCGAATACTGTTCCCACATCTGGGGTGCAGCTGCCGCTTCTACACTCGCTATCCTGGACTCCATTCAAAAGAGAGCTATACGTCTCATCGGTGACCCTACCCTCACCCAAAGGCTTCCATCCCTTGCCCAGCGACGTGCCGTTGGTGACCTCTCTCTCTTTTATAGATATCTGCACGGGCACTGCTCAGAGGAGCTTTCCTCCATAATTCCCCCACCTGCTGCCCCCAGCAGATCTACCAGGGGAACAGAGCGAATGCGCCCTTTTAATGTCCAGGTCACCAGACATAGAACATCTTGCTATGCCCGCTCTTTTGTCCCGAGGACTTCCAAGTTGTGGAATTCCTTGCCGGCACATGTTTTTCCTTCTCCTCCGAACCTCCAAACCTTCAAGTCCAGAATTAACAAGCTGCCTCTTTCCTCCTTGTCAACACCCACGGTACGATAGTATTTAGGCTGTAAGCCCTCGTGGTGTGTTGTTGACATAATAAAAAAAAAAAAAAGGAAGGTACTTGGTTTATATATATATATATATATATATATATATATATATATATATATATATATATATATATATATATATATATCTTGCTTACTTAAAAGTTTCCAGCATAATTAAATATCAGTAAATCCCCATACGTATCTTATAAAGACATATGTTAATGAAACAACCCTCTGTTAAATAGTAAATAAAAAAGTCTGGACGCAGCAAGTGCATTATGGTAGTGAATTTTCATAAAAATGTTTTTTAATAGCAAATATGTGTTTTTTTAAAGCAGGTATCAAATTTGGTTACCAGTATAACCTATATAGTAAAAACAATGTGCCATGTTTCCTCAAAATAACTGTATTGTTTGAAAATGTATACAAATTTCCGAAATTAAACTTAAAATGTTCCCGAAAAAACTCGTTTCTTGGTCAACCTTATAGGTTAATAGCAAATTGAACTATTCAAATATGAAACATTTGATCAAAATTCGCTACCATAACGCACTTGCTGCGTTTCATTTCTTACAAACATGCATTATATTGCAAAAATGCAATATCATAAGGCGTGTTTGATTAAAAAAAAAATTGTGTCACCAACGACCATTCTGTAACTGTAGAAATATTTTTTTAAGATGTAGCCCAAGACACCCTATAATTAATATATACAATTTTTTTCATATCTTCTATAATAACGGATATATTGGGCTATATTGATTTTTTACGAAAATTCGACAGAAATTATATACCATTAAACGATAAACTCTATAGCTAAGACTACTGCCAAAGCGTGAGAGAAAGGGTCTATTTGAAACGAATTTTTCGGAAATATTTTAGAAAAATGAAGGACAATGACGGTTGAAACTAAGACTTCAGGGTTTGTAAAACATTCTTCTTGAGACATTTTATTTCCATATCCCGTATTAGATTGAAGTTCTTTTCCTAAATGTTGCCAACTTTGACGTTTTAAATCGCAACTTTGACGTTTTGAGGAAAACACCAATTTATTTTTCTTTAAATGCCCATAACTTTTCTGTCTTTTGACCTTCGGAGCTAAGTTTTGGTAGGTGACTTACATATAAGGATATAAACCCGCGTGACAAATTTGGTTGCTCTTACTTTGTTAATTCCGGAGATATAAATTTTTTTCGAAAGAAAACACAAAATTTTCCGGGAAAACCTGCCCGATTTTTTTGGCTAACAAACATATCCAAGCTATTTGCAAAAGGAAGGTATCCACCAAATTTAATCAAAATCAGCCCATTATTTTTTGAGTTATCGTTTGATTCATATATATATATATATATATATATATATATATATATATATATATATATATATATATATATATATATATATATATATATATATATATATATATATATATATATATATATAAACATTTAAAAATTGAAACTGACCTCGGATATGTATTCTGAGGGGCCTAATTAGCGCTCATTTGAAGAAATTTTTTCCAAATTCAAAAGTCGGGATCTCCTCATTAGTCAACTTTTTAAAGAAAATTCACTACCACTTCATGTAAAAAATGCAGAAATTGACAACAGAGGAAAATCTGCAGAACTCCAGAGTTGTTAACTGTTTCTGTTCAAGGATGTAGTCTGGGATTATTTTCTTTTTTTTTTACAATATACACAGCTGCTTCTTGGATATAGTGTAATTAAAACAAAAAATATATTAAACACATCATACACACATGGCATTTGTTACAAATAGTAAACATCCAAACTGATGCGCAGTTTTCACATGGATTTTATAGGACGGCATTATTCCTAAACTGAGAACATTGCGAAAAAACATGTCTACAATATGTAGTCAACTTTTGTAATTTGAGGTACATACTTAGAGTTATATCTTCGTGCAAGTCAATTCATCATAATCCAATTTTAAAACATACAACTGTTGCGACAACAAATATGGCATCATCAGAAGAATAAGCTAGAGGCTCGTATAATTTTGTTTTATGTGCTCGTTATGAAAGCCGTGTTTTTGGAAATAAAACTTTAATTCAAATTCTTAGAGTAATTTTCAAGATTTACACTTTTTTAAATG
The DNA here is from genome assembly GCA_964006375.1 of Tillus elongatus. Taxonomy (NCBI): domain Eukaryota; kingdom Metazoa; phylum Arthropoda; class Insecta; order Coleoptera; family Cleridae; genus Tillus; species Tillus elongatus. Next base: position 2,009,802 of record OZ023267.1, on the reverse strand, counting down.
AAGTTACTTTAACATTACTGCGTTGTCTGTGTTGCTTTGATAATATTTGCTTTTCAAGAGACTTTTCGTAACATTTCACAAATGTTTGCATACACATATTCTGATTAATTATTCTATGGCGAGATATTTTTGGAACATTCAGACTGTTATTAGGTATTCAAATTACCGAATATATCGCCGTAAACAATGATGGAAATTTGTTTAATTATCACAACCTAGACATGTTTGGAATGTCAAATGTTTTTAAATTTAGTCAGCGTTCCTCAGAATATAAACTAAACATTTTTGTAATAAGTTTTATTTTTGGTTTTGAAGTTTATGGTAAACAATTCAGGACAATCTATAAAAATCGTAGATAAAACATTAAAAGAAACAATTTTTTATTTAGTTTCATAACAGCATGTTCTAAAAGAGAGCAGGTTTACATTACATTTTTTTTATTTCAACAACACACCACGAGGGCTCACAGTCTAAATACTATCGTACCGTGGGTGTTGACAGGGAGGAAAGAGGCAACTTGTTAATTCTGGACGTGAAGGTTTGGAGGTTAAGAGGAGAAGGAAAAACATGTGCCGGGAAGGAATTCCACAACTTGGAAGTCCTCGGGACAAAAGAGCAGGCATAACAAGATGTTCTATGTCTGGTGACCTGGACAGTAAAAGGGTGCATTCTCTCTATTCCCCTGGTAGATCTGTTGGGGGCAGCAGGTGGAGGAACTATGGAAGAAAGCTCCGCCTTATTTGTAAAGTATATAAGGTGTAGAGATTAGCTGGTAAAAAGTTTTTGCGAGACCGGAAGAAGAAACCTAATTTCTTAGCAGCCGCTTCGGCAATTAATGTGACATGTTGGTGCCAATTGAGATTTTGATCCACAGAAATAACAACAAGTGAAGAGGACTCATTACTTTGAATAACTTGGTTGTTCATTGTGATGGGTCTAGGGCTGGTGTATCTCTTATGAGATAGAAAGCAGGACTGAGATTTGGTGGAGTTGAATTGTACAAGATTTCTACTTCTCCAGTCTAATATTTTTTGGAGATCCACGGAGACGGAACCGTCTATGAGTCTGCGATCCTCATTTAATTGAGCTAAAGAGACAGGCTTAGAATATTGTATATTTGAGTGGAGGGTGCTGTCGTCCGCGTAACTGTGAACTGGGTTGGATGTGCTAGAGAGGAGGTCATCGATGTGGAGAAGAAACAAAGTAGGGGCTAAAGCTGAACCTTGAGGGACTACTGCATTAATTGGATACAGATTAGAGGAATGGCCAGCCACGACAACAGAAATGCTCCGGTTGGAGAGGAAATTTGCTCTTCAGGTACAGAGTTTTGGTGGTAGGTCATAGTCCTGAAGTTTATTAAGCAGCGCTGCGTGCCAGACCTAGTCGAATGCTTTGGATATGTCTAGAGCGACAATCTGGGATTCACCGTGTAGTAAATATACTCTTGGAGGACCCAAATCACCACAACACATTTTGAAATAATGTTTTGTGGTGATTAACCTAACGTATTTACAGAAATATATTTACAAAATAAGAAAATAATTAAAAACAAAATATTAATTTACTAAGCTCATTTGCTTGATAAGTCCCTGTTTTTAAAATATCGGTCTTTCCTATACATATCTATCTTTTTTTTTCTGTACCTCATTTATTCAAAGTACATATGTTACAGCTTTTAAATCAAAATATAAAGTATACAAGCTTTTCACCTAACGTATTTACAGAAATATATTTACAAAATAATCAAATAATTAAAAGCCTGGACGCAGCAAGTGCGTTATGGTAGTGAATTTTCATAGAAATGATCAGGCACAAAATATTTTATAACTTTTTTTCTTGTAACATAGAAATCTAAATTTTGGTATATAGTTTGCTTTTTATATCGTAAACCTACCTACCAAATTTGGTTATCATAGATTTTTTATTTTTTAAGATAAAAATTTTTTTTAAATGAAAACTTAAAATTTTCCCGGAAAACCTCGTCCGATTTTTTTGATTAACAAACTTGTTAAAGCGTTTTACAAAAGGAAGGTACGTGCCAAATTTTATCAAAATCGGCGTATTATTCTTTGAGATAAAAATTTTTTTCGAATGAAAACTCAAAATTTTCCCGGAAAACCTTGTCCGATTTTTCTGACTAACAAACTTGTCAAAGCTATTTACAAAAGAAAGGTACATGCCAAATTTTATTAAAATCGGCTGATTACTTTTTAAGATAATAATTTTTTTCGAATGAAAACTCAAAATTTTCCCGGAAAACCTCGTCCGATTTTCCTGACTAACGAACTTATCCAAGCTATTTACAAAAGAAAAGTACATGCCAAATTTTATCAAAATCGGCCCATTATTTTTTGAGTTATCGGTGTGATACATATATATATATATATATATATATATATATATATATATATATATATATATATATATATATATATATATATATATATATATATATATATATATATATATATATATATATATATATAAACATATAAAAATTGAAACTGACCCCGGATATGGGTTCTAGGGGTCCTAGATCGCGCTCATTTGAAGAAATTTTTTCAAAATTCAAAAGTCGAGATCTCCTCATTAGTGAATTTTTTCTAAGAAAATTCACTAAAAACAAAATATTAATTTACTAAGCTCATTTGCTTGATAAGTCCCTGTTTTTAATATATCGGTCTTTCCTATACATATTTATCATTTTTTCCAGATTAAATTTTACTTCAAGGTTAGCATAAAACACTCCACACAAAAACCACTGCCACACATTTTCACTGTCTTTGTTACTTATAAAGTCAGTAGTTATGTTTGCACAAATGTCTTCACTTAACATATTACACTTAAAAACATTCTTTAATTTGTTACTAACCCATTCCCAATTTCTGTCCGCCGTGTTGCATTTTTTAATCCTATGTGTTAAAGTATCCACGTCATTTAAAGCACATATTTCTCACAAATTGTTTTGGGTAATGCCATGCCGAAACATAACATATTTCGATAAAAAATGCTAAAATGCAGTAGCGAATTTGTTCTACGAAAATTAGCTAAAAATTATAGACCGTTAAACCATAAACTTCACTAAACCTACAGCGAAAGCACCAACTTAACTAAACCGACAGCCAAAGCATCAGCGAAAGGGTCTAGTTGAAATAAATTTTCTGTAAATATTTTAGTAAAATGAAGGGCAATGACGGTTGAATCTGAAACTTAAGGGTTCGCAGAATACTCTTCTTGCAACATTTTCTTTTCACAATCCGTATTTGTTTCACGTTCTTTGCCTAAACATTGACAATTTTGACGTTTTAAATTGCGAGTTTGACATTTTGAGGAAAACTCCAAAATTTGTTTCTTTAGCTGCCCGTTACTTTTTTGTCCTTAGAGACCTGAATTTTGGTACATGGTTCACTCTTTATAATACAAACACGCGTACCAAATTTGGTTGCCCTCACTTTGTTATTTCTGGAGATATACTTTTTTTATAAAGAAAACACAAATTTTTCCGGGAAAACCTGGTGCGATTTTCCTGGCTAAAGAACTTATCCAAGCCACTTGCAAAAGGAAGGTACACACCAAATTTGATCAAGGTCGGTCCATTACTTTCTGAGTCATCGGTACGAAATATATATATATATATATATATATATATATATATATATATATATATATATATATATATATATATATATATATATATACAGGGCTTTCATTAATTCCGGAACCCTACGTGACCGCTTAAGTTAGGCAACCCGGCATACACGGTTGTACAACCTGAATTAATGAAATCCCTATAAGATGCCAGTGTTGTCTCATATTTCCTTTGTGGTTTTATAAAAAATATAAAAATCATAATAAGGTGAAACAGTAAATGTCTTAAATGTATTTATTATTTAGTATTTTTAACAGCAAGTCTGTTCATGTATGGTTTACTTTTATTGATTGTTAAAAAATTAAATTATAAACATTATAAAATATTACTTTTATTTTGTATAGATATCAAAATTTTGTAATGTCCGTAAACAAATTGAGGTCCGATTATTTAAACTTCTAATTTACGGTTTTGGGAATGTGTATTGTGTAACATTGAACAAATATATACCTATTTGGGCAGATTACCGACGAACAGATTTGGTAGGGCTTCGTTCCATGCGATGTTGAATATCGTCAAAAACATAACCTTAACATACCTACACTTTTAACTTATGTAAAAACGGAATGAAAATTCTAGGTTTTGATTAAAAACTGTTTACTTTTATTGTCCAACAGATAGAAAATTATTTGAAGAAGGTAAACACTGGTCGAACTTGGAAAATTCCCTAATATACATACAAAATAACCGGCAAAAGGAATTGAGCGCCCATGGACTAAACTGTCAATTGTCAATTGATTTAGTAACTTTAGGGTCCCTAGTCTAGTAGTTTTTTTGGTTACTTTTTGGACTGCCAACTCATAAAATCATATTCCACTAAGAGAGAGACAGAATCCGGTCACATGGGGTTCAAGAATTAATGAAAGCCCTATATATATATATATATATATATATATATATATATATATATATATATATACATATATATATATATATATATATATATATATATATATATATATATATATATAAACACGGAGCTTCCCATTAGTGATTTTTTTAAGAAAATTCACTAAAATGTTAGAAACTAGAGACTACCATTTTGTAAATTGTCAGCCCTGGCCCATTTCTTCCCTAATATAGGAACAATGTATGTAAGGCTAGATGTATTCTCACCATAATTCGCTCTAATTAGAGCTCGTCAGTACGGGATACTAATTACAGCGATAACACACTTATAAAGTAATATGGCTATAGTAGAAAGTCTCTTTGCAAGACTAGATGTATTATCACCATAATAAGAACTGCAGACCGGTTTCGCTCTAATTAGAGCACGTCAGTACGGGATACTAATTACAGCGAAACCGGTCTACGGTTCTGATTACGGTGAGAATACATCTAGCCTTACAAAAATAGATGGTATCCTAATAATTGTAATCCTAATATGTGGTAGTATAGAGTCTATATAATGATTGGCAATATACTTGGTCCTTTGCTATTGCCTTCCGAGGGCCTTTAATAGTACTCGGGGTTCCCAGGTGGTCAACCATTCATGTACTGATTGTGCCCGAAGTTACTTAACTTTCCTGGTCGCTCCGATGTGTTTAACGGGGGGTGTGGCCGTCAATATTTTGAACGAATTTCAATGTTGCAATTAGACGACTTTAAAGAAAAATGTAACGTACACAACAAGACCCGTTCAGTTACTGTTAATGCATGACGTCAGGTGAAAGGTTTCAGATATCATTATTACTTTTAGATATCATGTATCCACATTTACAATACGCAACTCGCGACTATTCAGACAGGAAACAGAAATGAGCTTCGAGTGTAATTAACTTTTGCATGTATATACATATATATATACTCACGTGGAAAGTGAAAGTAGCTGCACAATAAAAATTAATATCTATAAACGTCGCATTTGATTTCATAATAGCCGTGGTATTTTATATGCTCTTATAATTCCATCATCTATATTGACGCCTCCAGCTAAATTACTCAACCAAATGTGTTTAGGCTCCTCATTATAGAACTCAGAAGATGCAGTTTTATATGTAAAATGCTTTTATAGCTAGATAATATCAAACTGGAAATTTGTTATCAGAGGAGTATCTTAGGGTTCAATTCTAGGTACATTTATATTTCTAGTCTATATCGACAGGATATTTAAATATTAAAAAAGTCTGGACGCAGCAAGTGCGTTATGGTAGCGAATTTTTTTAAAAGTATTTTTTAATATCAAATGTCTTTCTTTGATGAAAGCAGGCATCAAACTTGGTTGCCTATATAGTAGAAACAATGTACCATATTTCATCGAAATAACTTTATTGTTTGAAAATATATAAACATTTTTCAAAAATCTGGATGCAGCAAGTGTGTTATGGAAGTGAATGACCATAAAAATGTTTTTAATAGCAAATGTGAGCAGGCATCAATCTGATTATCGGTATAGCCTATGTAGTAGAAACAATGTACTATATTTTATCAACATTACTTATGGTTTGAAAATATACAAGAATTTTCCAAAAATAAAGTTAAATGTTGGTTTCCTAACCAACAAAACTTACGTTAATAGCAAATTGACTTATTGAAATTTGAAGGATTTAATGAAAATTAGGTAAATTTGTAGATTAGCTCTCGAACGCTTTTCAAAAAATTGTTTTCAGAAACATTACTAGGACCCCACCTGGATGCATAAACCACAAGAAAAATTTCCTGTTCAACACCCCCCCCCCCAAGGAAGTTACGAGACTGGGAGTAAATAGGGGTGCTGGGCGGGGTAGGTAGTAAAAAGGAAATATGAACAGAAAATGGGAAGAAAACTGCTTGGAAGCTGTCTATTTGAAGCCATATCCCCACACAGCACCCCTATTTGCCCCAGGTCACGTAACTTCCTTGGGGGGTATGAACAAGAAGTTTTTCTTGTGGTTTATGCAACGAGGGTGGTTGCATGCACATGAGGGAGAGAAGAAATGCCTACAACAAAGCATCGCCCCCTGGTTCGACGTGTGTCTGGGGTGGGGCGTTGGAGGGTGGCTGCTTCGTCGTAGAGATTTTCCTTCCCCCTAGGGTGCATACAACCACCCTCGCTGCATCAACCACAAGAAAAATGTCTTGTTCCTACCCGCCAAGGAAGTTACGGCACCTGGGGGGATAGGGGTGCTGTGCGGGGTAGGCAGTGTTTAAGGGGGATATGACTTCAATATGTGAAAAATACAGCTTTCAAGCCCGTTTTATTCAAATTTCCTGCTCATATTTCCTTTTTACTAAGCACGCTACCACTGTGCTATCTAAAGATCCGTTAACTAACGTTTTGTTTACATGATACTTGATACCGCGTTCATGCCCGGCATATTATATTAAAATTATACGTAAGAATTAATTACAGAATGAGTAGGATTGTCATTGAAACACATTCAACGACAGTTTTGGTCATATATGACGTCTTATGTTTAAGTTTAAAGAAAAAGAAACTATTTTAGAATAATTTTTATATAGACTTGACTTGATTTTGTTCATATTTCTACTATAATATGCTACACTTTCAGTCTAAAACCACAGCATAATATATCTCTGCTATACAAAAACCGAATTTTGGGCCGTTCATCAAGATACAAAAATAGTATATTTTAAAAATTGATTGAATCCCCCAGTTAAATAACAATCACTTGGCAAATTTTGTATTTCACATCGTCTGTCATTTCAGATATTTATGGCCGCGATTTCATGATTGTTGGTTCGGGTAGTATGTTTTATGCCTGTTATTTATTTTATTTGGTCACCGTTGATGTATGGTTCATGCCTGTTGTATGAATCAATTTGCGCCTGGCAGTTAACTACTCTGTCTGTAAGGCATTGGTCCTTAACCACAAAGTCTTTTCAACGCACGTCTTTCCGATTTAATTTTTAATTTGGAAAACGCTCTAAATATTGTGTATCAAATTACTTAAAATTCACAACATAGGTTCATTTACACCATTTCTAGCCATATGTAAAGCTGACATATGTTCCGCCATTGGAGAACTTGGCCAGAAAGTTAAAAGTAGGTACAACACCCAATAAGACGTTGCAGAACTCTTTGTGACAAAAACAAGAAACTCTGTTTAGGGTCGGATGATATATTGGGAATCACAGTGAGTTACATGCAAAATTCACTTACTGTGCATACCATCATACCATCACGTTGTGAAGCAATATGTAGATAAAATTTTCTGTAAAAGATCGATCAATAAGGTATATCCCAGGAACTACAGGCCTATTTCTCTCCTTTCAGTCGTCTCTAAAGTGATGGAAAAGTATATAAACAACGAATTAAAATTTCTTAAAAAACACAGTCTAATCCACGACAGGCAGTATGGATTCCGTCAGCGCAGATGAACTGCCGACCTCCTTTCTTTTGTCACCCATTCTTGGAGCAAGTCTATGGAATTACACAGCGAATCCCAGATTGTCGCTCTAGACATATCCAAAGCATTCGACCAGGTCTGGCACGCAGGGCTGCTTAATAAACTTTCGGCCTATGGCCTACCACCAAAACTCTATACCTGGACAGCAAATTTCCCCCGTAACCGGAGCATTTGTCGTGGATGGCCATTCCTCTAAACTGTATCCAATTATTGCAGGAGTTCCTCAAGGTTCAGCTTTAGCCCCTACTTCTACCTCCTCTCTAGCACATCCCATCCAGTTCACAGTTACGCGGACGACAGTACCCTCCACTCAAATATACAATATTCTAAGCCTGTCCCCTTAACCCAATTAGATGAGGATCGCAGACTCATGGAGGGTTCTGTCTCCGTGGATCTCCAAAAAATATTAGACTGGGGAAGTAGAAATCTTGTACAATTCAACCCCATCAAATCTCAGTCTTGCTTTCTTTCTCATAAGAGATACACCAGCCCTAGACCCATCACAATGAACAACCAAGTTATTCAAAGTAATGAGTCTTTTTCACTTGTTGGCATTTCTGTGGATCGAAATCTCAATTGGCACCAACATAATATGTCACATCAAGAGGCTGCTAAGAAATTAGGTTTCCTTTTCCGGGCTCGCAAATACTTTACACCAGCTAATCTCTATATCTTATATACTTCACAAATAAGGCCAAACCTCAAATACTGCTCCCACATCTGGGGTGCCGCTGCTGCTTCTACACTCGGTTGCCTGGACTCCATTCAGAAGTGAGCTATACGTCTCATCTGTGACCCTACCATCACGCAAAGGCTGCCATCCCTTGCCCACCGACGTGTCGTTCGTGACCTCTCTCTCTTTTATAGATATCTGCACTGGCACTGCTCAGAGGAGCTTTCTTCCATAGTTCCTCCACCTGCTGCCCCCAACAGATCTACCAGGGGAACAGAGCGAATGCACCTTTTTACTGGTCAGGTCAACAGACATAGAACATCTTCATATGCCGGCTCTTTTGTCCCGAGTACTTCCAAGTTGTGGAATTTCTTACCGGCACATGTTTCTCCTTCTCCTCCGAACCTCCAAAGCTTCAAGTCCAGAATTAACAAGTTGCCTTTTTTCTCCTTGTCGACACCCACGGTATGATAGTATTTAGACTGTAAGCCCTCGCGGTGTGTTGTTGAAATATAAAAAAAGTGCAGTCTAATCAGCAGATCGTTTTTCCGACACGCCGTTGAATTTCTTTTTGTCGGATTAGACTAAAAAATGTACTAAATCAGAATAGGATCGCTAGCTAATTGAACGAACTTAAAAAGTGTACTGAGTTATATTCTTGAAACACTCTCTGTGCCATTTTCGATTTAACAATATTCCAAATTCTATTTTTATCATCGATCCATTAAGAATAGTCTTGTCCCATAAAAAAACATTATTCTAATTAATAAAACCATCACGACACAATAGTTTGACAGTGTGTGCAGCTCTAGCCTAAGTTTATATGTTATTGTATTTAATTAAATAAATATCATTGATATGGTTTGTAAACAAACTCATTACACAGCTCTAAAAATAAACGTACGAATTTTTGGCACCGTGTTACTGATGAGTGAATCACCTTTTTTAAGTGCTAATTTTATGTAAATATATGTCACATGTTTCATGTGACTTTTTATTGATTTTGCTTAAATTAGAGTAAAAAGAAATATCACATGGTTTGTTTTGTGAAAAACATTACATTTGAAACACAACAGCGTAACAATAAAAGCTTAACCTCATTTTTACGCAATTGACCCGCTACTTTTTTTATAGTCCATTTCAGAATCCTTTTGTTTTTGTAAAGCTTTACCTGACACACCCAACTTTAACATTCATACGGCAAAGTTGCGACCAGAATATACAGGTTAGAAATCGCCTCACCGACAACCGCAGAGTGCCGCTGATGTGGTATCATTGGTGTATAATGTTGCTGGCTGTTTCAATGTCCTTATGGTATTCTTGTTGGTGTCAGTAGATGTCTAAGCAGAGGAAACCATTTATATTTTCTGAATATTTCGATAACCAATTAAGGCAATCTATGGCATCTAGAATAAGAGTACTTTTAAATAATGGCAAACTAAATCTCCACCACCCTCTTTCAACACCGTGATATTCGTTGGCGGTTGTTTTTGAAATTATTGATTTTTTCCCCATAAAAGCATTGAAATTATATTCGATCAATAAACTGCAATCTATTCTCTGTCATTTGGCGTGCTGCTCTCATCTGGGGCTTAAACGGTTACCGAGGTATCAGCAAAGGAATATCGTCATTTACTTAATGTAAATTTAAATGATGATGGCTCCTCCTTGTACAAAAGATCCGGAGCTGAAATACCCTCAATTCGGATCTCCGGGAGAGGGATTTGCAGGGGGCGCCGGCAGCAAGATTTAACATATCCTTCTCGAATATATGTGGCCTAAATTCTAACCTGAACTCCGTCCACCATTTCCTCCAGGCTAATAGGCCCCCCACTCCTCTTCCTCGCCGAAACCCAAATCAGTGCCAAAACAGCCACTAATCATCTCAGCTTCCCGGGGTATGAGCCCCTTACTTGCTTTAGATTGCATGGAGGCGTGGGCGCATACGTCTGTAGCAATCTACTCTGCACCAGACTCCCCAATTTAGAAGCTGGAAGAAAGACATATTTTGGATGAAATTCTCTCCCAGGGCTGCAACTAAATTTATCTGTGGCATTTGCTGGTCACCTTCTGACAACAACTTTGTCCAGCTCTTCGATTACCTTTCTGAAAAAAAAACGACCATCTGATTTCTGAATATCCTTCCTCCGAGGTCACTATTCTTGGTGACTTCAATGTCCCTAATAAGGAATGGCTAGGATCTTCAAAAACCGATCCACAAAAGAGAGAATAGGTCGGTTTTGATTAATAATGTTAGTTTATATGAAAAGCTTGTGAATTAAAGCATTGCTTTGTTTGATCATATTGCGAAATGAATGAGTTGTCCAATATCCTAACCTTTAAAATAAGTTATGTTAAATTCTTTTACACAGGAACAGTACGTATGCAATAAGGACTGTTAAAAATTGTGTAAATATTGCAAATTTGAAAATAATTTAATTCCTTGTCTAAAATCGAAACTTAAAATTTAATAAAGAATATATAAACCTTGGATAAGTAATCATTTTAAGCAAACAGCTATTGCACGTTGGAAAACTCGATTCTCGTGCGATCAGCGAAGTTAAGCAACTTCGGGCGTGGTCAGTATCTGGATGGGTGACCACCTGAGAGCATCGTGTACTGTTACCTTTTTTTATGTAGTGACATTTCTGTTTTGTTCTTATTAGCGAATTTTTATTTAAAAAATTAAGCGTTTTTATTTAAAAAATCGCTAATAGAGAGGGTATAGATGGTGAGATTGCAAAAATAAAAAATAATATTTCCGAAAAAAAAATTGTATTTACAAAAAATAACCAAGTTATTTTGATGGAGTTTGGTTGCTATGTTGTCCTCGTAAATATCTTACTCCACCAAAACTCAACTTTCTAGGTTTATAGAGAATTGAGTAATACAAACTTTAAGCATTTAGTGAACATTCGCTACCATAACGCACTTGCTGCGTCCATACTTTTTTTTAAAATCAGTTGTTTATTTCGTAATACTTGGTGTTTTGTGAAGGTTTATTAAAACCTTCAAGCAATGTCAGCTCACAAATTTTCTATTGCGGAATGTGTTGACATCGTGGAAAAGAGTATAAATGGGCGAGTATAATGAATGATGGTCAGACCTCTCCCTCTGATTCTGCTAATCAGGTCATACATGAAACAGAGAAAGTACCAGGTCAAACATCTGGGAGCCAGGTCTAGAAAATACTCAGTCACAGCTGGTTTCCCGCAGGGTTCTGCCATCTCCCCTCTGCTGTACAATATATTTGTCGCAGACATACCGACACCGCCGCCAAACGTGACATACGCACTGTACGCAGACGACACTACCATCCTCAGCAGCTCCACTCAGCTGAGGATAATAACCGAACGACTTCAGACCGCCGTAGTCGAGCTGCAAGCGTGGTATAGGAAATCCCTTCTGGCCATAAACCCCGATAAATGTTCAGCAGTCCTATTTTCCAAGAGGAGGCACAGACCTCACGAACACGTATCATTAGACAACCGTCTAATTCCCTGACAAGATTCCGCCAAATACTTCCGGGCTTTCCTCGACAAACACTTAACATGACACCCCCATGTCGAACACGCCCGACGAAAAGCCTTGATGTTCATCTCGAAACTGTTTCCAGTTCTAAATAGAAATTCCAAATTTTCCATGAACAATAAATTGCTCATGTACAAAGTCGTCATCCGGCCAGCCTTGACCTATGCATCCCCTGCATGGGCCACCGCGGCCGCAACACACATCAAGACCCTTCAAATCATCCAGAACAAAATTCTCAGAATGGTTACCGGAGCGCCATGGTTTGTCCGAAACAGTCAGATTCATTCTGATCTGGAAATGCCTTCGATACTTGAGTTCATAACTCAACTATCCACAACTCAGTTCGCAAAAGCCGCTTATCACCCAAATGCTTTTCTCCGTAGTGCCACCGACTACGACGAGCAACTTCCACATAAACATAAGCGTCCAAAGCTTATACTTACCCGCTAACGCCCCCGCGGCAAAATCAGAATGGAAACATTCATACCCAAAAAGTCATTGTGTGAAATCTTTCCGACGGAGGTATGGACTAAGTTCCGGTACTCCTAGGGAGGGAGTTTTAGTGAGTAGGTATACTAATAGTACGAGTCTCACAGTACCTCGATATCCCACGGCACTACGGTGTCGTAAATGAGGTCTGCATGACGCATCTCTCCCTCCTGTATCAAAAAAAAACGATGGTCAGAAATGAATCAACCGTATCACTCGTCATGTCAAAACGTGTGTGTATCAGTGTGTCCGCAAACTGGTAATGTAAAGCCTTGCCACAAAAGCATCGGCAGACCAGCTGATACCGTAGATCAAGAAGAATACATTTTGGAGACACAAGATGAAAAGCCTATGTTAAGTTCTGTGCAGTTAGTAAATGAAGTGGGACATGCAAACGATTGGATTGTGAAACGAGTGCTTCACCAAAAATGACTTTAGGCTTATCACTTTAGTCGGGTGAAAATCTTCATGATGGTGATAACATACTTGTGCAAGTTACAATGAATCTAAAAGGACTGTTAGGGACAAAAAGTCATAAATGTGACGAGAGAGCGACATCGCCATTGGACTATTCTTGTGGTGGCCATTATTTTGTCAGCACCAATTCTGGTTTAACAGAAAAAGTGATTTATGTAAAATGTAGGATACTCAAGCTGTCCAAAGAGTAATTTGACAACCTAATTTCTTTTCTCACATACGTCTGGAGTCAACAAATCTGTACTCTGAGCGATAACATTGAGTAAAATGACATTCTTATAAACAAACACCTTAATTGTATGCGTAGAGCGACAGGATATGGGTGTTTGAAATAAATAATTATATACTTGGTGTAATTGTGTTTGATGTTCTGTACATATGTTGGTATTGCGTTAGGAAGACCACTCATTTGGCATTCTCTTATTGTTCTTGAGGTGCATTATTATGCCCATGGGCCTGCTGTATTGTGTGAGCTGTGAGCACACCAGAAACTATACGCGACATACATAAAACTGCTCATGTAGCATATTATATACTCCTTTATTTTTATTACGACAGTGGCGTTACAATAAGAGGATCAAGTCAGGTCAGAACGCGGCACAATGGAGGAGAATCAATCATGTTTTGACAGGTAGATATTTGCCTTATGTTCATTGATTATGGTCGCGAGATCGAAACACTGTGACTGCTATTTTTACCTAATACTTGATTTGTTATATTTAATTTATTATAGAGAATACAATAACAGGCCGAATAGCTCAGTTCGCGACCGCACAAGTCCAAGACTTCTGGGTGCAGAGTTTGTCTACCGTGGTGTTATTATTATTATTGTTCGTTGTCCACACTTCCTTGTGTTTGAGGTCGCCACTTAACTAAGGAATTTTCGGACTATGTGACATGTCTGCAGCAGAACCGCCCTCTGCCCCACGTTGAAGATGTTATTTGGTAGTCCGAGTTCCTTTAGATTTCCCATGAAATTTTTGGTGACTATTCCTTCCGCCGACATTACGAAGGGACATATAGCCACATTCTGGAGTTTCCATACGTTTTTTATTTCATATGCCAAGTTTTCATACTTGGTGATCTTTTCAATTTCAGTTTTCTGAATGTTATGGGACAGCGGTACAGCAATATCTATGATCACAGCAAGCCTCATCTGTTTGTTTACCAGGACAATGTCTGGCCTATTGAAGTCCACAGTGCGATCTGTTATCATGGGTCGGTTCCAGTACAGGAGAAAGTCCGCCGACTCCAGCACCGCCTCCGGAGAAAACTTGTAGTAGGCTGATGTTGTTGACGGGTTCAGGAGGCTGTATTTCAAAGCAATTTGTTGGTGGATGATCTTGACGAGCTGGTTATGCCTGCCTAAGTAAGCTGAGTCTGAGAGAGCAGGACATGCTGTCATGACGTGTTCAATGGTCTCTCCAACGCATTTTCGACATTTATCCACCACTTCTAATTTTAGGCAATGCTTCTCGTAGTTCTTAGTTTTTATAACCCTATCCTGAATGGCCATCACAAAACCCTCCGTCTCCGGGTAGAGTTGCCCCCCAACCAACCACATAAGCGAAGAGGTTTTATCAACATTATTTGCCTGCAGGTGTTTGGGGTACCTTCCATGCATAGTCTGGTCACTCCACTGGACTATACTGTCCTGGTCAACTGGGACGTCCAACTCATAGTTGCGCGACCCAGCCTAAGTGGAGTATAATCTTTATCCTCGCACACCACCAACTTCATCAGTTCATCATGCGATGCAAGAAACCGTTGTCGCATGTTTCTTTCCTGCTTAAAGCAGAGGTTCTTTATATGGATTAATCCTCTGCCGCCTTCTTTCCGAGGTGTGTAAAGTCTTCTAACAGATGAGTTGGTGTGAAGGCACCGGAATTTCGTAAGAAGCTTTCTCGTGAGTTTGTCCAGTTCATCCAAGTCGGTGTTAGACCATTTGTCAACTCCAAAACAGTATGTAAATACGGGTACCGCCAAAGAGTTGATAGCAGCACAGAGGTTACCTGCGGAATGCTTAGTATTTATGAGCTTCGTGACTCGCTTCCTATATTTCTCCTGGAATTCTTGCTTTAGCTGGCTTATTATTATTATTATTATTATTATTATTATTATTATTATTATTATTATTATTATTATTATTATTATTATTATTATTATTATTATTATTATTATTATTATTATTATCGACTTTAGCCTGAAGGGCTTTCACACTCCCTTAAAAAAGAAAATTCACTCGTCCCAGGTATCTCAGATACCAAAGGGACTGGGCTCAGATGGAGCCCTTTCCAAGTTATCGGGCCCTTAACGACAACGCGTCACATCCTCATTTCCCAGGAATCTGCGCACGGTGTGGCCAGTTGCAAGTATTACCGCCTTCTGCATAACCATTTAAAGATGCTCTCCAAGACCCAGTCTCTTAATGTTCTCTCGAAGATTCTTAGGAACCACACCAGTTGACGACACGACTATTGAAATAACTCGGACACTATCTGCCCTCCACTGTCTCTTTACTTGTATCTCCAGGTCTCTGTACTTAATGATCCTCTTGTGGTGCTTTATCTCTAGATCATTGGTATTTGCATTGGCCACATAAATCAGCGTCACTTGGTTTCAGGAGTTATCTACTATTATTATATCTGGTCTGTTGTGTGCAACTCGTTGATCTGTGAGCACGGTCCGATCCCAGTACAGCCTGTATCCTGAGTTTTCCAGAACAGGCTCAGGAGTGTATCTATAGTAGGGCACCTTACTAAGATTTAAAAGTCCCAGTTTCAGAGCCAGTTCTTGATGAAGCATTTTAACAACTGCATCGTGCCTCTCTTTATACTCTGTTGCAGCAAACGCTTGAGATCCTTCGGTGACGTGCTGGATAGTCTCTGATGACTGACACCCAAATATACATTTGTCACCGAATTATCTCCAACTATATACTTCAGGTAGTTTCTTGTTGGGATGACCTGATCTTGTATGGCCAGCAAAAACCCCTCTGTCTCCGGAAACATCTGTCCGGACACCAACAAGTAGTTCGACGCCAATTGGTCGACATGTGCCTGGGAGGTCTCATTCAGATGACGCCCATGGAAAGGCTTCTGCATACAAGATTGCAACTTGTCCTGATCAGTCCGATGGTGACTTTGTATTTCACTTTCTTTTAATTGCAGCGATGTTGAATCATCTGCCTCGCATAAGGCACGGTGTAGTTCAGAAGTAAGTGCCTGCTGATGGAAATATGTACGCAGGTTCACTATCTGCTGATCCAACTGTTTACCAATATCCAACACTCCTCTTTCACCTTGGTGCCTGGGTAGAGTTACTCTCTCGATAGAACTACGGGGGTGATGCTTTTTGGATTTTGTTAGGAGTGTTTGAACCTTCCGTTGTAGATTTTAGATGTTCGTTTTACTGCAGCTCACAATCCCAAATAAGTAGCAAAGTGCAGAACATGCATATGTATTGAGAGCTTTAGTCAGGTTCTTGCTATGAAGATGTAATCGCACCACTTGCTTTACTCGTTTCGTAAATTTGTCAGATCGTTCTTCATTACCGATTGGTTTATTTTCCTCGCTTGCTGTATTCCCAGGTATTTGTAACACTCTTTTACATCCATCGAGGCAATTTGCTGTCCGCTCTGCATTTCATATCCACCTGGTTGTATTTTCCCTCTGACTACACATAAAGTGCGACATTTACTATGTGAAAACTGGAACCTGTGATGAGACATTTGTCGAGCCCAAACTGCATGTCAATATCTCTGGAAAACCACTACACGATTTTAAGGAGTTGTTCCAGGTGGTTCTTTGTGGGGGCCATCAGCTTAAGATCACCCATATACAGCAGATGATTTAGCCTCATTTGCTCCTTGCCATTGCTTTTGATACTGAAGCCATATCTGGTGGAGTTCAGGTGGTTTGATAGTGGATTTAATGAGAGGAAGAACCACAATAGGCTTAGCGAGTCGCCTTGAAATATCTCTCTTCTAATTGGTATCATGCTGGTTACGATGCTGTCAACAATTTGTATCAGTTCTCCAGGTAGACATTGTGTGTTCAAGGAACCTCAGGATGTAAGTATCGATCTTATACATCTTCAGCACACTTATAAGCCATTCGTGAGGAACTGAATCAAACGCCTTTTGATAATCCACGTAGGCGGCCAAGAGATTTCTTCGTCCATTGTTAGCTTGATTGAACACTACCGAATCAATTATTCGGTGTTCGCGAAATGATCTGGTTCTTAACACGCGGAAGACGGAAATGCTTCTTTTTTCTCCGGTGGGCGTGTATCCGAATCTGAGCCTTTATGTGAGGTCTGATAACGGTTCAATAAGACCGGGCACGTCTGTAAAGTTTTTGGGGTTCCATCTGGATTCTAACTTATCAGGGGGTGTCCATATGGACCATGTGGTGGCCTCTCTTGCATCCAAAAATTATACGTTGGTGCAACTGAGGGATTCCTTCAGTGCTCATGCATTGTTGACATGCTACTATAGTAGGTTCAACTCTCTCCTGACATATGGATTGCTTTGTTGGAGCGGCTGTGTGCATCTGGGGAGAGTTCTGTTGATGCAGAAGAGAATTGTCCGCACCATGTTTGGCCTCCCGTCTTCGGCATCGTGCAGATCATTATTTATACGGTATGGCATTTTAACAGTGACGTGCCTATATATGCTTGAGGCGCTTTGTTACGTCAGAAAAAATATTGCAATCTTTAGTACCTGTGGGAATATTACAGCGTATGAAACAAGACAGGCTAAAGATTTGCATGTTCCCTATAGGATCGAACAGACTAATCGGGCACCACGCAACACTGCAATACGCTTATTTAATCATTTACCTGACAGCGTTAAAAAATTTGAGCAGCCTCAGGCAATTTAAACTTACTTTAAAATCGTTTCTTAGAGAGCATTCTTTTTATTCTGTGGACGAATATTTTAATTTTAAATTTCAACGTTGACAAGTTGTTTTTTGTGTTGTAACTATTTTCGATATCTTGTAGCAGTTCAATATATATATATATATATATATATATATATATATATATATATATATATATATATATATATATATATATATATATATATATATATATAACACAACAATAACTCAAAAAATAATGGGCCGATTTTGTTCAAATTTGGAACGTACCTTCCTTTTGCAAGTGGCTTGAATAAGTTCGTTATCCAGGAAAATCGACCCAGGTTCTCTCCGGAAAATGTTGTTTACTTTTGGAAAAAATTATTTGTCCGGAAATAACAAAGTAAGGACAACCAAATTTGGTATGCTGGTTTCTGTCATAAAGAGTATCCTATGTACCAAAATTGAGATCTCTACGTTGAAAGAAAAAAGTTACAGGTAAGCCTCTGATTGGAACCTGTGATGAGCACTGATAAGTTCACTTGAAGATCCTAAATCACCACAACACATCTTTTTAAAGACCTGACGATCGTTTCACTAACAATGTTAGCGAGCGTCATCAGATGATGAAAAATTCTGAGTACCTTCGTTTTGCAAGTGTTTCGTTAGCCAATAAAATCAGCTAGCTTTTCCCGAAAATTTTGTTTTCTTTCAAAAAAATTTAATATGTCTGGAAATAACAAAGTTATCGCAACCAAATTTTGTACGCTGGTTTGCGTCATAACAGGTAAATTACGTACCATAATTTAGATCTGTGGGTTAAAAAAAAAGTTATCGGCATTTAAAGAAAATTTGGGATTTTCCTCTTCAAACGTCAAAGTCGCGATTTGAAACGTCAAAATTGCTAACATTTAGGCAACGAACGTGAAACGAATACGGGTTAGGTAGAGAAAATGTAGCAAGAAGAGTGTTTTGCAAACCCTTAAGTTTCAGCTTCAATCGTATTTGCCCTTGTTGCAAAAATATTTGCAGAAAATTCATTTCATATAGACCCTTTCTCTGATGCTTTGGCAGTAGTTTAAATTATAGAGTTTATCATTTAATGACAACTTAATTTATAATTTTTAGCGAGAGTTGGTAGAAAAAATTTGTTAATGAGGAGACCACCACTTTTGAATTTTGAGAGAATTTCTTCAAATGACCGCGAACTAGGCTCCTTAGAACCAATATTCGGACATAATTTTACTCTTTATCTGTTTTCATATATACAGGATGACGCATTTCTACGGTGAAGCTCAATATATCCGTTATTACACAAGATACGAGAAAAAATCGTATTGCTAATTATAGGCTGTCTTGAGCTGCATTCTATTAAATTAGTTTTACACGTATAAATTGTTTGTGATACAAATTTCCTTTTTTTTCTGTTAATGGAACACACCTTTTATTATTACGTTTTTGCTTTTTCCATCGAAATATAATGCATGTTTGTAAGAAAAGAAACTCAGGACGCAGCAAGTGTGTTATAGTAGCGAATTTTCATTATATGTTTCAAATTTCAATAGCTGAATTTGCTATTAACTTGACGTTCGTTGGCTAGGAACCAGTTTTTTCGCAACATTTTGAGTTTATTTTGAATTTTTTTTTGCATTTTCAAAAAATAACGTTATTTCTACTATGCAGGTTATACTGGTACCCAAATTTGATTCCTGCTTTCTTTAAAAGAAAATACATGCTTGCTATTGAAAACATTTTAATGAAAATTCACTACCATAACGCACTTGCTGCGTATAGACATTTTTTTGTATATCGAAATGACAATCTTTGTTGAAAATAACATTTGATTCACTTTACCCATTAGCTGCCATCAATCACACTTTAGTTAGTATAATAACCTTAAAGATAACGAAGACGAGGCGGTACTGACTTGTAAAGTCAGTTTTCACTTTCTTTAACTTCTGAAAATGAAACTAGCATCGTGGATCGGTCGGCTGTAACACTCTTCGGTTGATTGGTGCGGCTTTTCATAACCAGAAACAACCTCTTACATAATTGTTGATTGATACTTGTGGTGGCGTGGTAACTACGAAAGTGAGCGAAATAGGAAAGTGAAAACACCAACAGACATTTGACAAATACCCGTTTGTCTTCTATAACAATTATAATGGCAAAATAAATAATTTATCGTAAATACTAACGCTTATTCTTAATTGTAATCTGTTGGTTATTAAAAATAATTTGTAAAAGAAATGTCGTTTGGAGTTACCGAGGACAATAGCTGAAACTCCAACGTGGACAACGTCTTGTATAGTTTAAACATCTTCTGAATATTTCCCCTGAGGATTTTTTTTATATTTCAACAACACACCACGATGGCTTACGGCCTAAATACTATCGTACCGTGGGTGTCGACAGGAAGGAAAGAGGCAACTTTTTAATTCTGGACTTGAAGGTTTGGAGGTTCGGAGGAGAAGGAAAAACATGTACCGGCAAGGAATTCCACAACTTGAAAGTCCTTAGGACAAAAGAGCGGGCATAACAAGATGTTCTATGTCTGGTGACCTGGACAGTAAAAGGGTGCATTCGCTCTGTTCCCCTGGTCGATCTGTTGGGGGCAGCAGGTGGAGGAACTATGGAAGAAAGCTCCTCTGAGCAGTGCGCGTGCATATATCTATAAAAGCGCTAGACGTCACCAACGGCACGTCGGTGGGCAAGGGATGACAGCCTTTGGGTGAGGGTAGGGTCACTGATGAGACGTATACCTCTCTTCTGAATGGAGTCCAGTATAGTGTAGAAGCGGCAGCTGCACCCCAGATGTGGGAGCAGTATTCGAGGTTTGGCCTTATTTGTGAAGTATATAAGGTATAGAGGTTAGCTGGTGAAAAGTATTTGCAGGTCTGGAAGAGGAAATCTAATTTCTTAGCAGCCGCTTCTGCAATTGATGTGGCATGTTGGTGCCAATTGAGATTTCGATCCACAGAAATGCCAACAAGTGAAAGGAACTCATTACTTTGAATAACTTGGTTGTTCATTGTGATGAGTCAAGGGCTGGTGTATCTCTTACGAGATAGAAAGCAAGACTGAGAATTGGTGGAGATGAATTGTACAAGATTTCTACTTCCCCAGTCTAATATTTTTTGGAGATCCACAGAGACAGAACCCTTCATGAGTCTGCGATCCTCATCTAATTGGGCTAAAGAGTCAGGCTTAGAATATTGTACATTTGAGTGGAGGGTGCTGTTGTCCGCGTAACTGTGAACTGGGTTGGATGTGCTAGAGAGGAGGTCATTGATGTGGAGAAGAAACAAAGTAGGGGCTAAAGCTGAACCTTGAGGAACTCCTGCATGAATTGGATACAGTTTAGAGGAATCGCCATCCACGACAACAGAAATGCTCCGGTTGGAGAGGAAATTTGCTGTCCACGTACAGAGTTTTGATGGTAGGCCATAGGCCGGAAGTTTATTAAGCAGCGCTACATGCCAGTATTTTGATTTCCTCATAGTCCGCAAGATCATTCGATCTCTTGAAGCGTTTCCAGGCCTTAAATTTCCTTTTGGTACAACTGATAAGTTCAGAGTCAAACCATGGCGGGTAACAGCAATGCACTCGCGAAAAGGTACTTAGGTACGTAGAGGTCAATGATTGAGTATAATAATAATGCACTAAAGCTTCGTCGAAATATGATAATAGCTTATTTGAAACCATAACCCAGTTACTGCGACAATGTTTTTAATGAAGTCTATGATCTATATATTTTTCTCCAGTAAGAGCCTATTAAGTCTATTACGATTTGGGGAAAACAACATTTAATTGGTCGTTTCCACGTTTAAAACTAGACCGTTTTTACAGCACCATTTCGACATAAGATTAACCTGGCGTCCGACATGTGGGGTGTGATAAACCCAGAGAGAACTAAAATGTCCGACGATATCAAAAATACCGCGCTCACATGCATATCCCTCTCGTTAGCTTTCGGAAATTGTCGAGTCTCTTAGCGTAGCCATTTTGCTAGAGTTTGTGTTAATGAACGGTTTAGTTTACCTAGGGTTTGTGAAACCCCACGTGTCGGATTGTGTTACAAAATTCGAACATTTCTCAAATAAATTTCTATCGCAGTTTACGCGCCTTTGCTTCAAATTTTGAGGTATGTTTCCTTATTAAATGTCGATATTATTCACCAGCCCTTGAAATCATTAGGTTAACTATGGGAGACCACGAAAAGGAAATGCGTCGCCTCCAGGATCTGTGGAAGGAGGTGCAAAGCGAAGATGAAGATGTAATTGAATCAGACAATGAGAGTGAGATAGACAATGTAAGCATAAACAGTGACTATCCAGATGTTGAGCAGGAAGCAAATAATGAAGATGGACAAGGTAACCTTATGGAAGCTGCCGGTGTTACCACTAACGCACACGAAAATGATGTAACCGAAAATGAATCTGAAATAGTGCAAGATCGGGAAAAATGGAACTAAATGGAGAAAAACATATTATAACAGGAATGTGAGAACCCGAGGCGAGAACCTGATAACTCAATTGCCTAGTGTCAAAAGATCCGCTAGAGATAAAAAAGTCCTATTGAATGTTTTCTTATTTTCATCGATGAAGAAATGATAGACGATATTACGCGGTGGACAAATCAACGAATTGAGGAAAAAACACGTAAATGGGAGAAATCTTTTTATTATCAACCTACAAATAATATAGAACTAAAAGCTTTATTCGGACTGCTATATTTAGCAGGAGTTTTTCGAAACAACCACCGTTTACTGAAGGATTTATGGAAAACTGACGGAACCGGTTTTGAAATATTTCGAGTAACTATGGCACAAAGACGGTTTGAATTTTTGCTTACATGTTTGCGATTTGATAATAAAGAAAATCGCTCGCAAAGACGCGAAATAGATAAGCTGGCACCTATTAGAGCCATAACAGAAAAATTTACTGATAATTGCAAAAATGCCTATTCGCCTATTTAACCATTGATGAGAAATTGGAAGCTTTTAGAGGCAGATGTACATTTCGCCAGTACATACCGAATAAACCGGCTAAGTACGGCATTAAGGGTTGCGGTGCTATCGGGGCGGCAAGGCCGCGGACGAGCCCTGAGGGAAAAAAAAAGTACGGCATTAAGGTTCAAGCTTTGGTAGATGCCCGAACGCATTATTTAGTAAACATGGAGGTCTATGTGGGTAAGCAACCTGATGGGCCCTTTGCTCTTAGTAATACTCCAACTGCAATAGTGGAACGGCTCGTCAGTCCATATGATGGTAGTCACAGAAATATTACGTGTGACAATTGGTACACAAGTTACGATCTATTTGAAAAGCTCCGTACAAATCATCATCTGACTGGAGTCGGTACAATTCGAAAAAATAAAAGGGAAATCCCTCCGACATTTTTGGATGTTCGAAATCGACCAATAAAGTCAAGTGTTTTTGGTTTTCAAGAAAATTTTACAATAGTATCGTACGTTCCAAGAAAGGGCAAGGTGGTTCTGCTGATGTCAACCCTTCATCATGACGATTCCGTAGATGAATCCGAAGATAAGCTACCTGAAATAATTTCATTCTACAATCTAACGAAAGGAGGGGTAGATACAGTAGATGAATTGTCTGCAAACTATAATGTATCTCGCAATAGCCGACGATGGCCTCTAACACTATTTTTTTCTATAATGAACACTGCCGGTATCAATTCCCAGATAATTCATTGTGAAAATAATAATGGATTAATTCTGAAAAGAAAAGATTTTCTCACAATGTTAAAGTTTGAATTGATAAATGATTATCAGAAAGCAAGGATGACCAACTTTAGAATACCGAAGAACCTCCTACAAAGAAACAAAGACCTAACAAACCGCGCAGATGTGATTTTTGTCCTCGTAATCGTGATCGCAAAACTAAATATGTATGTGAGGCTTGCGAAAAAATGTTATGTTTAGAACACGCGCTTATGTACTGCGAAAATTGTAGTCACTTTGCAAATGCATAACTTTTTTCGTTTTACATATTTTGATATAATTTTTTTATATAGTACACTGCAATGTATTATTTACTTATATTCTATTGTTTCTGTTTATTTGATGGTATATAACCATTGTAAATAAAAGTTTTTTATAAACGTTTTTTTTTACTGCCTAAAACAGGATGATGTGAGCTTTTCTTTTTTAATTCTCTTCTTCTAAAGAAGTTTTTGTGTTGCTAATGAAGAAATGTGATATTTGTATTTAGTGTCATAAAAAATATATATCAAAAATTCAGTTAAAGGAAATTAAAAAATAATAATTGTGGGGTATGTTATACCCCACATGTCGGAAGATGTTAAAGATTTTCACATGTCAGACGCAGGGTTAAACAAAAAATTGGTTTATCTTTAAATTCAGGAATATCACAACCAATTACTACAGCTCAGGTGTTATCAGCAAAAAATATCACGATAAATTCGTATAGTAGTAGGCTGGGTAATCATTTATAATAAATAATAAAACAAATAAAACTTGTCCCAAGATATTTTTTTGGGGAACTCCAGTTTTCACAATCCTGCAAGAGAATTTACCCTACCCCACCCTTAAGCTCTTTATTAAACACACACAAACGTTAAGAGAAAAAGAAAGTCTCGTGCCGTCTTTTCGACGATTTTACCCAATTACACATTGCTTGTTAATTTTAAATTTAATTACTGAGACACAACCATATCGTTTGGAGCAAATTGATCCAATCTAAATATTTTGTAAATATTATTCCGTCCTGTCTGGTACATATTAATTAATGCCATAAATGCAAAGATCCAGTGTCTCGTTTCTAATATGTGATATTATGATGATGGAGCACAGCTGTAGTCAATTGTTTTATTGATGTGAACGTCAAGGGGTCAAATAAAGAACCCTCTTGTAGTCTTTATTGGTGAATATACCAGCTTGTTACTTAAAACATTCTCTAAATTGGAGAATGAGAGACGCTCAAAATGTTACTTGAGCTTGTTAAGCGAGTAAAGATCCATTTAAGACGGAGATCAAGCCACGTCTTGGGTACCACTGGATAGTGATGTTAGTCACCGGATAGACGGACATTTATTAGTTAGATGGACATGAATTAAATGACAATTCAAATTACTAAATTAGCCCCTTATGGAGTTTCTTGCCTTGCTTTTTTAATATTCATGAAATGTAAATGTTAAAAAATGATGGACCCAGCGAGTGGGTTATGGTCGTGAATTTTCATAAAAATGATCTGGCACCAAACATTTTTTTCTTACAAACATGCATCATTTTTCGATAAACGATGCAAAAATCCATTAACGACTTTGTTCTACAAAAATTAGCTAAAAATTAAAGACGGCTAAACCATAAACTTAACTAAACCTACAGCGAAAGCATCAACTGAACTAAACCGACAGCCAAAGCATCAGAGAAAAGGTCTATTTGAAATGAATTTTCTGTAAATATTTTAGTAAAATGAAAGGCAATGACGGGTGAAGCCGAAACTTAAGGGTTCGCAGAACACTCTTCTTGCAACATTTTTTTTTCACAATCCGTATTTGTTTCACGTTCTTTGCCTAAACATTGCAAATTTTGACGTTTCAAATCGCGACTTGACGTTTTGGGAAAACTCCAAATTTTTTTTCTCTAACTGCCCATAACCATTTTGTCTTTAAAGCTAGAGTACTAAATTTTGGTACATGGTTCACTATTTATAACACAAAGACGCGTACCAAATTTGGTTGCCCTTACTTTCTCATTTCCGGAGATATAATTTTGTTTAGAAAGTAAACACAAAATATTCTGGGGAAACCTGTGTCGATTTTCCTGGCTAACGAACTTGTCTAAGCCACTTGCAAAAGGAAGGTACTCACCAAATTTTATCAAGATCGGAGGATATAGAGGTATCACACAAATAACTCAAAAAATAAAGGGCCGATCTTGATAAAATTTGGTGTTATATATATATATATATATATATATATATATATATATATATATATATATATATATATATATATATATATATATATATATATATATATATATATATATATATATAAATTCAAACTGACCCCGGATAGGTGTTCTAGGGGGCCTAGTTCGCGCTTATTTGAAGAAATTTTTTTAAAGAAAATTCACTAATAATTAGCATCTATTTTAAAGAGTAGACTTCAATTTTCGTCAAAGAATAAATTTTTGCCTGAGCAAAAATGGTGATAATTTTGAAAAATGTCTCTAATTTATCAGTAGCAAAGCTTTAGTTTCTGTTGTTTAAGTTTTTTGTTTTTTTAATAAATTTGTCTTATTCACACTTACGTATATTTCCACAGACAACTATATATTGAATTTTCGACGATTTTAAATAACATTGATAAAATACATGTCTTCAGTTATTCTGGATTTTCTTGAAAACGACAAACTTTTTGAAAAATAACAAGAGCAAAAAAAAGGTTTAGAATTAAATTCGCCATAAAACGAAATAATACTTTTGTAAATCGGCCAACAGATTAAAGAATTCTGTCACATTTTAAGAGCGGATTACCCCCATTTAACACTTTGGAATGCTTTAACTGAACTCTACGGCATAACAAGATGTTCTATGTTTGGTGACCTGGACAGTGAAAGGGTGCATTCGCTCTGTTCCCCTGGTAGATCTGTTGGGGGCAGCAGGTGGAGGAACTATGGAAGAAAGCTCCTCTGAGCAGTGCCCGTGCAGATATCTATAAAAGAGAGAGAGAGAGAGAGAGAGAGAGGTCACCAACGGCACGACAGTGGGCAAAGGATGGCAGCCTTTGGGTGAGGGTAGGGTCACTGATGAGACGTATAGCTCTCTTCTGACTGGAGTCCAGGATAGCGAGTGTAGAAGCGGCAGCGGCACCCCAGATGTGGGAGCAGTATTCGAGGTTTGGCCTTATTTGTGAAGTATATATGGTATAGAGATTAACTGGTGAAAAGTATTTGCGAGCCCGGAAGAGGAAACCTAATTTCTTAGTAGCCGCTTCTGCAATTGATGTGACATGTTGGTGCCAATTAAGATTTTGATCCACAGAAATGCCAACAAGTGAAAAGGACCCATTACTTTGAAAAACTGGTTGTTCATTGTGATGGGTCTAGCGCTGGTGTATCTCTTATGAGAAAGCAAGCAAGACTGAGATTTGGTGGGGTTGAATTGTACAATATTTCTACTTCCCCATTCAAATATTTTTTGGAGATCCACGGAGACAGAACCCTCCATGCGTCTGCGATCCTGATCTAATTGGGCTAAAAAGGCTTAGAATATTGTATATTTGAGTGGAGGGTCCTGTCGTCCGCGTAACTGTGAACTGGGTTGGATGTGCTAGATAGGAGGTCATTGATGTGGAGAAGAAACAAAGTAAAGCTGGACCTTGAGGAACTCCTGCATTAATTGGATACAGTTTAGAGGGATGGCCGTCCACGACAACAGAAATGCTCCGGTTGGAGAGGAAATTTGCTGTCCAGGTACAGAGTTTTGGTGGTAGGCCATAGGCTGGAGGTTTATTAAGCAGCGCTGCGTGCCAGACCTGGTCGAATGATTTGCATATGTTTAGAGCGACAATCTGGGATTCACCGTGTAGTTCCATAGACTTGTTCCAAGAATGGGTGACAAAGGAAAGGAGGTCGGCAGTTGATCTGCGCTGACGGAATCCATACTGCCTGTCGTGGATTAGACTGTATTTTTCAAGAAATTTTAGTAATTCGGTGTTTATATACTTTTCCACCACTTTAGAGACGACTGAAATGAGAGAAATAGGTCTGTAGTTGCTAGGAAGCGCTTTGGATCCTTTCTTGGGAACATGTTGTACTCGAGCAGTTTTCCAGTTACTAGGGAATATGCCTCTATTTTAAGATGTCTGAAACAGACGAGTCAGGACAGGAGCAAGTTCTGGTGCGAATTTTTTGAGAACAATTGCTGGGATCTCGTCAAGGTCAGAGGTTTTCTTGGTATTAAGATAAGAGAGCATATTTCGTACCTTTTTAGTTTTGAAAATGATATCCGTCATTTTATGCGCGACGTTGGGGACTGTTGGTGGTTGAACATTTGGAGGTGGGTTGAGAGTAGAATTGCCGGCGAACCACGAGGCAAAAAGTTCAGTCTAGCCCAGGGCGGTAGAAACAATTTCATCTCCTGAGGCAAGAGGTGGGAACGTGCTCTTGCAGAAATTATTCCCAATAGATTTTGCAAGAGTCCAGAAGGGTTTGCCGCCGTTGGAGCTTAAGAGGATTTTGTTTTTGATGTGGTTATTAAATGAGTTTTTTTCCATCAGAAAGAATGCGGACATAGCGGTTTCTTGCGTCGTTAAATGCTTGACGGTTTTCTTGACTGGGATTGTGTAGAAGCGTTTTGTGAGCTTTGACCTTTTCAAGTCTGGCCATGTCACAGGATTTAAAGGACCAGGGCTTTTGAGTGGCTGAAGAGCTTTCTGTGTACGTGGAATAAATAATTCCATGCCAGCTTGGATAATTTTGGTGAGGTTTTGTGAGATATTAGAGGGGTCAGGATGAGAGGAGCAGACAGACGCCCATGGAAATGAGACAGACGCCCATGGAAATCCTAGTTTAATAAAATAAGTGTCTTAAGTTATTCGGTTTTTTTTTAACTTCAAAGTTTTTGAAAAATAACAGGAGAAAAAAGATAGTTTTAGCATAGGGGTAAGTTGTCACCATATTTTAGGTTTCGCTACATGCCCCTGCTCTGTGTCGGTTCTTATGCGAAACACCCTGTACATGCCACTGCTTGTGCATGGTATGTTGGATTTTAGAGATACATTAAATTGGGTGACGATCGTGTGTTGTCGCTAATATTATCAATAAAAAATTTCGATTAACGGAAATATTATTTAACATAAGTAAGACATATTTTTATTACATAATTTTATGGCCTACAAAAACCAACTAGAAAGTCACGTTCCACTGTAGTAAAGATAATTCTTAACCTTTCCGCACTTTTTAAGTAATTAACGTACTAACATTAAAAAATAACAATATTTTGTTACATTGTTTATGACAATATTTAGTTTTAATAACAGTGAAAAATAAATTAGATTCAGAAGCATAATACACAGAGATAGCGTTAGCGTTTTAACATTCATGACATCTTTTTGATTTGGGTCATGACACTGAACATCTTAACAGTATTGCAAAATAATATTTGAATATCAGTGGGGTAATGACACACTACATATAATAATTAAAGTGGTATCATAGTGCAAATTAAGAAAAATTAAATAACATAATTCGTAGAGAAAAAATACAGGTGTCCACTTTATTGGGACACTCGAACCGCCTATGTAAGACTAGATGCAATCTCGCAACAATTATAACCGTAGACCGGTTTCGCTCTCATTTTAGAGCTCTTCAGTACGGCATACTAATTGTAGCAAAAATGTACCAAAAGTAATACGGCTATAGTATAGCCAGCCTTAAAATACTCAGTGAGTGGTGGACGTGCCGCCACCTAGTTGCGGAACCAAGTAGTATGTTGTCACGCCAGCTCCAAATAACACACAGTGTTAAATAATAGAGACTGTATACAACTAACTAACAATTTAAAAAATTCTCAGCCCTGGCCCATTTCTACTCCAATATAGGGACAAAGTATGTAACACTAGATGCATTCTCGCAACAATTAGAATCGTAGACCGGTTTAGCTTTCGTTAGAGCTCTTCAGTACGGCATACTAATTGTAGCAAAAATGCACCAAAAGTAATACGGCTATAGTGACAACATACTACTTGGTTCCGCAACTAGGTGGCGGCACGTACCGCCTATGTTAATATTATCCGGTTGCATAATGTGTCAAATGAAATACAATGTCCAATGTTCAGTAATCTTTTCTGCATATTTATGTATACTATATATATATATATATATATATATATATATATATATATATATATATATATATATATATATATATATATATACACGAGGACGGGTCAATAAGTCTGTGACTTTTTGAATTTCCCACCTCCTCACAGAAAGCGCAACACTGCTCCTGTCAACAAGCATCTGTCAGTTGACCCCTGTCAAATTTTGAACAAACTACATCATTTAGTTTGTGTTAGATAGCCATTGAAAGCAGACCACCTCTTGAGTTATGACGAAAGTGGAAAAAAGTGAATTTCGTGTGCTCATCAAACATTATTTTTTGCGGAAAAAAACATTACTCAAACCAAGACTACGTTTGATAAATACTATGGGGACTCTGTATCATTAGTTTACATAGTAAAAAAGTGGTTTACTGAATTTCGTTGCGGCCGTACAAGCAGAAATGACGTCGAACGTTCTGGACGCCCAGTTGAGGTCGCTATATCCAAACCAATTGAAAAAACTCACGACATGGTGTGGGACGATCGGAAATTGGATTGCGGGAGATTGCGGAAGCCATAGGCATATCACATGGCTCAGTGGTTTCGATTTTGCATGATCACTTGGGTATGAGAAAGCTATCCGCTGGATGGGTGCCGCGTTTGCTCACAATCGACCACAAACTCAATCGTGTGACAATTTCGAAGGAGTGTTTGGCGTTGTTCAACCGCAATAGGGACGAGTTTTTGCGCCGTTTCGTAACCGTGGACGAAACATGGATTTACCACAATACACCAGAAACCAAGCAGCAGTCAAAACAGTGAGTGTCTCCGTACGAATCGACACCGAAGAAGGCCAAGGTGGGTTTGTCAGCCAATAAAGGCATGGCGACCGTTTTTGAGGATGCACGTGGTGTAATCCACATTGATTACCTTCAACCTCCTCTCCAAGGATCTCCAAAAAATATTAGACTGGGGATGTAGAAATCTTGTACAATTCAACCCCACCAAATCTCAGTCTTGCTTTCTATTTTATAAGAGATACACCAGCCTTAGACCCGTCACAATGAACAACCAAGTTATTCAAAGTAATGAGTCATTTTCACTTGTTGGCATTTCTGTGGATCGAAATCTTAATTGGCACCAACATGTCACATCAATTGCAGAAGCGGCTGCTAAGAAATTAGGTTTCCTCTTCCGGGCTCGCAAATACTTTTCACCAGCTAATCTCTATACCCTATATACTTCACAAATAAGGCCAAACCTCTTTACGAGCTACTCATACATGGGTAATTTGATTTTGAATACGTGCTGTTTTGTATAAAACATGCTTCTTCATTAAAATTCTCCAGTTAAGTAACTGAGGTCGCAATTTCTGAGGAGAAATATCGATAGAAAAGATAGAGATCCCTAAGTTTTTTTTTGAAATTAGGTTGGCAATAGGGGATTAATTTTCTATAACACGAACAGCTTAAACTATATATATATATATATATATATATATATATATATATATATATATATATATATATATATATATATATATATATATATATATATACCGAGGGAGTGCAAGAGAGGGGTGGGGAGGAGAAAGTTTTAAAAAGGCACAGTTTGAAAGACTGTATACTTGCTCTAGGCTCTCCGTCTCATCTTATGGTCAGTTGTATAGTATCAAAACATTCATGTTAACATTACATTAATTTGTCGTATTAATTTATTATCAGTTACCCTTCCCTTCACCGCTTCCCCTTTCACTGTAGATCCGTTTCACAATCTCGTTAGACTGGTTTTATTGTATATCAAGTTAATTATGATAATTTTAAACACATATAATTAAACTGGACAGATAAAAATTTTATAATTTACTTGTTTTTCACAATACAACTGAATTTATGTCTAAAAATATAAATTAATTTCAATTCTGATATCTTAAAATAGAAAAATAAATAAGTGAATTCAATTATGTTTATATTGTCTCCATTGATTTTGTTTCTATTTATATCGTTATATAGGTGACAGGCGGTAAGTAGTTTGTTTTATTGTTATTTACCAATCATTTTTATGTCAGTGATTTCAGTATGTTGTAAACAATTCAACTATCGAAATATAGATTTCTAGTCTTCCCGTCATTTTCCTAAAAAAGCATCTTGGATTTCATCCTGCTTGGTCTGTTAATATTGTGTTTTTAACTGACTTCGAAAAAGGATGAGGTTCCATGTTCTTCTGTATGTATTTTTTATGTATGTTTAGCGATATTTTCGTCGATTGTGGACCGATTACAAAAATCTTTTTGTTTGAAAGGGTATACTCCTGAAGTGATCCAGTTTTCACCAAGTCAGAATCTGATGATTTGATCTCAAGGAAATCGAGGTAAATCCTCAAAAAACATTTTTTTAATGTATGTTCACCGATATTTTCGTCAAGTGTGGACGAATCTTAAAAGATATTTTTTTGCTTGAAAGGTTCTACTCCCGTGGTGGTCCCATTTTAACCAAGTCAGGATCTGATAATGGGATCTCAGGAAAATCGATGGAAATCCTCTTATAATCTATGTAACTTAAAGTTCTACTGTAATAGGACACTTTGATCATATTAGAGTAGTTTTATAATGCCGTACTCACTGCGTACGTACATTTACACTCAAAATTGAAAAATAAACAAACTTCAAAAAACTTTACTTCAAAATAGGCACTAAAACACGAAACATAACTGGATTACAGGTTTAATTGAAAAGACAAAAATGTATTTAAATGAGATAGTATTATATGCGCTACCTACTTATCCGTTTGAAGTCGTTGCCAACTCCGAAACACAATAATACTTAGCGACATAAACAGCTTAATTAATAACGGATTATAATTCTACCAAAATATGTAAGATGGCGGGAGTGCACCTATCCTACCTACCTACTACCTAATTGGCTAGCACCGACTTCAAACAGATAAGTAGGTAGCGAATCTAATGATATTTCATTTCAATTAATTTTTGTCTTCTGAATTAAACCTATAATCCAGTTATTTTTCGTTATTTAGTGCCTATTTTGTCGTCTTTTTAATTTTTGTTTTAAGTTTGTTCATCCAGAAAGAACAGCGTCTTGAGACGAATTCAATGAAATTTCGAGCTTCTCATTTTAAGTTTCCGAAATATTGGTAGGGAATTGGTTTTCGGAGATTAGTTTTGCTTCAAAACTTGAAGGAGAATGTTGGCTAAAGTTTGTATTAATTTACTAGTTACAATGTACTAAAAACAAACAATATTTTATGAATATTTTATAGGAAATCATGTAATCACATGTCGACTTAGAATACAAAGACAAGAACATATTTTCCATTGTTTTATGCTGTTGAAATGTCTGTAATACAGAGATAATCCAATAGCGTGACAAAATGCCTCGTGCTATTACCATTCATTTAGATATTGGATCAACTGTTTTTCAACAAGAATATGTCTTGTGTTGAGACACTTGCAAATTGGAGTCTGCCACTATGTGTACAAACATGTGTAGGTAATGTTTGATATTATGCTAATCACGGAAAGTGAAACTGACACAAGAGCATGCGGCAATAAGTGCTTCAAACTGCATCATATTGTTCGGATAATTACAGGGTTGGGCAGCTGCTGCATAAAATGGCAATCAATGAATCTACACTCATAAATATTAATCGCACTGTCCCTTTAATTGTGCATTAAGTTTTCTTAAATAGTTCGTGTTAAATACCAATAAAATAAACAATATGCTAAAATATGCAGGGAAGAAGACACTGAGAACAGTACCTAATAGGCAATAATTGTATTACTTCTGATTTTTTTCATCCGGGACGTCGGCCACCCCCAGGTGGCTCAAGAGGCCCTTGCAAACCGCCCTTGCATCCTGGAACGACCCGTCACGTTATAGCTTCGTGGATGAGGGCCTGTCCCTTTCTTCATCTTTCTAGCACCTACCTCTCTCCTGCCCCGCCGGATAATGTTGCTGGAATTAGGAGTTCAGTGTGACTCGTGCCGTTCAGAATATCCCTCTCCTCCATCCTCCTCGTTCTCAGGAATCTTCTAAAGAAGCTAGATACATTGTCCCAGTTTTTCTCTTCGACCACCATTAAAGACGCAACATTGTGTCTTGTAACCGTGAATCTTTTATGCACAATCAACCAAGGGTTGCGGTGCTATCGGGGCGGCAAGGCCGCGGACGAGCCCTGAGGGAAAAAAAAACCGTGAATCTTAGCTGGGACTTCAGGTCTTTTCCTCCACAACTCCCACCCTTTGCATTCTAATACTGTGTGTTCAGCTGTATATGTGGCATCTCAGTAAATGTATCTGTTGTCTTCCACCAGCTTCATTCTCTCCAGATAGTGTCTGAAGTAGCCGTGACCAGTAAAAAACTGGGGAAGATAGAAATCCAGCCTCCTCTGTCTGATGTGAGGTCAGGTATGAGCGTTATTTTCCAAGCCGTTGTTTCTGTGTGGTGGTTCCACGGCTTCTGCCACTTCTCAACTGTTCTCCGTCTTTCTCTTACTTTCTTAAGTGTCAAGTGTGAATTCTCACCGCAGTACAGCCACACCGCTCCTCAATCAACAGATCTATGGGCGGAATGTGCGTTACCACTTGGACGGCAAAAATGGAACTTGTCCTGTAACCACTCGCAACTCTCAACATGAGCTTTCTCTGTACGCCAAGGATCTTGCTTCTACTTCTACACGGTTGGTTATTTATCACCCCTTGTCAAACGGGCGCGCAGTAACTGACTGTCGAGTGGATAATGCTGCACAAGACCATTCTGTTTAAGCGACTTGGGCCGCCAACAATCGGCGGGAGAATCCTCGCAAGAACCGACAGCCTCTCTTCCGCCTTCCTTGCCACTGTTCTCACGTGTTCAGCCTCTCGTTTAGTCAAATGTCAAGGTAAATCATGTGCCTCGACGGTGTGATCCTCCTGTCAGTAAGATGGAAGCTGACATGGCTACGTTTTCGGGCACCCTTTAGGATCACAGCTTCTACCTGTTATGACGCCAGTAAGAGGTTCCTCTGCGTTATCCACCTGTCTGTCCTAGCTAGCGACTCTTCCACTCTGAAAACCAGTTCATCGTTGTCATCAGCCTCTAGCAATATCGCTAGGTCGTCCGCGTAAGAGATGCTCGTCCCGCCATCTGGGAGCTGTAGCGTGAGGACTACGTCGTATAGGACGTTCCAGAGGAGCGACCTCAACACGGACCCCCGCGGAACTCCAGCCGTCATGTTCACTATCTTGCTTCTCGTCTGTCTGATCCTCTCGTATAAATAGCTTTCCACCATATTAATCAAATACCTAGATACCCCATTTCTGCGTAGCTCGTCAATTATAATGCTCAATGTGGCGGGGGTTTTGACGTCCAACGCAATAATCACTATCTATTTACCACTGCTGCTCTTGGTGTAGTCCACATTCCTTTTGACTGCCTGGACTTCAGAGCGTATCTACCTGAAACCAAATTGCCCATCGCATAGTCCACCCACTTGTTCCAGTTCTTTCTCTATCCACGCCTTAATCATTCTCTCAAAGAACTCTTCAAACGTGCCCAGCATGGAGACAGGCTTATAGAATGACGGGCGTTCTTCCTTCTTGCCCTTCTATAGTAGGAGTACAGTGCAATCTTTTAAAACTATTTGTGGTACTATTTTCATCACTATCTTGACCGCCTCCGGGGGAACTCTGTCCGGTCCTGGGGTTTTTCCAAGGTTCATCTGGTTCGATGCCGGCTTTAGTTTCAGCTGGGTGAAAACACGAGACTCCTCTGTTTTTCATCCTCTGGTCTAGTTGTCATTGGTTCTCGGAAAGAGCTGTTGGCTTATTTCCTCTTTCCTTTCTAGCGTCAGGTTGTAAGGAAGCTTTTGACATCTCAGGCGCTTTACCGCAATTTTGTATCCCTCTCCCCATATGTCTTCACTGAAAATATAGGTCCCAACTGAATATAAAAAAGCCTGGAAGCAGCAAGTGCGTTATGGTAGCTAATTAATGGGCGATCAATATATATATATATATATATATATATATATATATATATATATATATATATATATATATATATATATATATATATACAATGTCCACTCTTCAATCAAAAAATACTTACCCATGAAATTTCCTCTACAAATATTCAACAAGCTCTTGGACCGAAATGTCCTTTAATAATGCAATATTGTACCTCAGAGTAATCCACATGGGATTCAAATTCTCCATCTCAAGACACCACACGCAGTGTGTTGTGCTCTAAATTATTGATATTGAAGGTGGGTATGGTGACAGTGCCAGTTTAACGTGTGTTAATTTAAAGTTAAAGGTTGGTATAGTTATGTGTTCCGATTTTAGAACTGGGAACTACGTCCAGTGTAAGGACTGGTCGTTTTTGGGTGGAAGTTCAGGAAGCTGATCGCCGCACTTGGAGATCTCCGTGACCACCTCCTGTTTTCCATGCAGCAATAGCATGCGATATTACTTCTGCTCCCTTCAGAAAAGGTAAAGAGGGTTCCCTCAATAATTTATAAGACTACGCCTGTTTATGGGATAAAATGTCTGTCTTCAATTAACCGAACGCTACACACGAGGAAATCTCAGAATCGAGAGCATGATGTTAAAGAGAGCTTAAACAAGGCCAGTCATTGGCTGTACCAAAGGACAGTTGCTAAGCAGTCCGTCAAGGCAACTTTTAAATTTGCTGCACTTCCATCTGCATCCGCAGCGGCTAAACAAATTCGTACCGAGTTTACCACCAGGTAAGTGCCAAATTCCGTAATTTCCTCTGGTTTAAAAACTCTTAGTACACTAATTCCGTATATTGAATTTTAGGTTCAATATGGGTGGAAAAATAATGCGTATGGATATGGTGCTGCCGGTCAGCTGAAATTCATCCCGACTAAAGATACAGCACCGGAGCGAGTCAATACCACCTCTAGTACTATAGGTGGTAATGAGCGAGTACTCCGGTACTCTACATCATA
Organism: Tillus elongatus; assembly: GCA_964006375.1. NCBI lineage: Eukaryota > Metazoa > Arthropoda > Insecta > Coleoptera > Cleridae > Tillus > Tillus elongatus. The sequence goes on along the minus strand of OZ023267.1, from coordinate 1,972,991 downwards.
TACACAAACTAAAATCCGGCTGAGAAAAGAAATGCAGCACAAGTGGTCTCAGTTGCAGAGATATATGTGGTTACTGCCGTGGACATGGATGCGCAAATCGCATGGAAGTGGCTGACTCGGACATCCATGGCGACGTCGAACCTTTGGCTCACGTATTGCTATAGAAACGGTACATTTAACGTAATATTTACTATTGCCAAAAAATGTAAACAACTTATGTAAAAATGTACTTTCTTAAAAGAAATAAATAAAAATATTTTATTTGTTAAAAAATTCACAAAATGTTATATGTTTAGCATTTTACAAAAAGATAAAAAACAGCGAACTACGCAATTTAAGACAAAGACGAATAAAAACGGGCGTTTGCTTCAGTCCCCTGCTCAAAACTAAAAAGTCTGGACGCAAGTGCGTTATGGTAGTGAATTTTCATAAAAATGTTTTTAATATCAATATGTCTTGTTTTTAAAAGAAGGACATCAAATTTGGTTAGCAGTATAAGAAGCGAAATTGAGAATTACTAAAATGAAGATTAGTTTGGATTTAGACCCGACCGATGTGCTAGAGAAGTGTGTGTGTGTGTGTGTGTGTGTATTTTGTTTCTTTAACATCGGCCTATTTCCGCGACTATGGCCAATCACCGACGCCAGGGAGCAGTTTCACCTCACTATCCTGGAAATTTTGCCGAACCCCTGCCTTTCTGTAAGGAGGGTAGGGATCTTTAACGTGCCCAACATCGTATGGACACGGGACCGACGGCTTTACGCCCCCTCCGAAGGGCGAAACGTGCAGACATTCAACTTGCTCAAATACAATGCCAGAACCTCGGTTGATGTTAATATTACAGTTTGTACTGAAAAAGTGAAAGGAGTACCCTGGGATCGAACCCAGTACCCTTCGGTTCAGAGGCACACGTTCTTACCCCTGAACCACCGAGGTTCTTGCTAGAGAAGTCATACTGGCACTTTAAACAATAGAAATAAGGGGCTTGAAAAAAATACAGACGCATTTATTGCTTTCGCGTATATTGAAAAACATTTAATTAGAAGTTCGGAAAATACAACGAAATAAAAAGTCTGGAGGCAGCAAGTGCGTTATGGTAGTGAATTTTTATAAAAATGTTTTTAATAGCAAATATGAGTGTTTTTTTTTAAGAAAGCAGGCATCAAATTTGGTTACCAGTATAACCTATATAGTAGAAAGAATGTGGCATGCTTCATCAAAATAACTTTATTGTTTGAAAATGTACAAAAATTTCCGAAAGTAAACTTAAAGTGTTACCGAAAAAACTGGTTTCTTGGTCAACCTTCTAGGTTAATAGCAAATTGAGCTATTCAAATTTGAAGCATCTAATGAAAATTCGTTACCATAACGCACTTGCTGCGTCCCAAATTTCCTTTCTTATAAACATGCATTATATTTTAATGAAAACTGCAAAAATGCAATAACATAAGGCGTGTTCGATTAAAAAAAAAAGAAAATTTGTATCACCAGCGACTTATGGGCCAGCCTGTGATTGTAGAAATATTTTTAAAAATGTAGCTCAAGACACCCTATAATTAATGTATACAATTTTTTTCGTATCTTGTATAATAACGGATATATTGAACTTTATTGATTTTTTATGAAAATTCGAAAAAATTCTATAGGTACCATTAAACGATAAACTCTATAGCTAAGGCTACTGCCAAAGCATCAGAGAAAGGGTCTATTTGAAATGAATTTTCTGGAACAATTTTAGTAAAATGAAGGACAGTGACTGTTGAAGCAAAGATTCCAGGCTTTGTAAAACATTCTTCTTGAGACATTTTCTTTCCATAGCTCGTATTAGTTTCAGGTTCCTTGCCTAAATGTCGCCAACTTTGACGTTTTCAGGAAAACCCCAATTTATTTTTCTCTAAATGCCTAAAGCTTTTTTGTCCTCTAAGCTACAGAGCTAAGTTTTGGTAGGTGGTTTACCTTTAACGATATAAACCCGCGAACCAAATTTGGTTTCCCCTACTTTGTAATTTCCGGATACATAATTTTTTTCGAAAGAAAACACAAAATTTTCCAGGAAAACCTGCTTCGATTTTCCTGGATAACAAACTTGTCCAAGCCACTTGCAAAAGAAAGGTTTTCACCAAATGTAATAAAAATTTGGCTATTATTTTTTAAGTTATCAGTGTGATATATATATATATATATATATATATATATATATATATATATATATATATATATATATATATATATATATATATATATATAAATTGAAACTGACCCCGGATATGTGTTCTAGGAGGCCTAATTTGCGCTTATTTGAAGAATTTTTTTCAAAATTCTAAAGTCGGGATCTCTTCATTAGTGATTTTTTTTTAAGAAAATTAACTACAAATCCAAGATGGTACCGGTTTTTCAAAGCTAGCTGATTTTCTTCAACTATGATTGCCTGGGACTTGTGTGTGTTCTTTTGTTTTCTTTAATGTCGGCCTATTTCCGCGACTATGGCCAATCACCGACGCCAGGGAGCAGTTTCACCTCACTATCCTGGAAATCTTGCCGAACCCCTGCCTTTCTGTAAGGAGGGTAGGGATCTTTAACGTGTCCAACATCGCATGGACACGGGACCGACCGCTTTACGCCCCCTCCTACGGGCGTAACGTGCAGACATACAACTTGCTCAAATACAATGCCAGAACCTCGGTTGATGTTAATGTTACAGTTTGTACTGAAAAGGTTAAAGGAGTACCCTGGGATCGAATCCAGTACCGTTCGGTTCAGAGGCACACGTTCTTACCCCTGAACCACCGAGGTTCTAACCTGGGACTTTAAGGATTTCAATAAGAACATCATTCTCAACATCATTTTGAGCTTTTTATTTCAAATGTCCTGGTCAATGTCTTATTTAACTGGATTATTATTATGCAATTTGTAGTAGTAAAGTGACATACTATATGAGTAGCCACAGATTTCATATATGCATAAATAAATGTCCTTGTTCACATTTACGTGATTTGATTTTTCTATTTCCGGAATTATTCTTGCATGTATTTGTAATAACATTGTCAATTTAATTACTTGTAATTAGGCGTATCAAAGTAAAACATAACTAATAGTTTGTGTGATTTGTGTTGCAGCTTGTGTACTTGTCAAGATTCTTTAGAACTTTGTATCGTGTTAGACAAGTTCATCGAGTATAAAATTTTCCATAGCATATTTGATTTTTTTATATATCCAAGCATTTCTAAACGGAAAAAAACGCTTTCGACAGATGAGCAGGTCACCTTAACGGAGTTTTCTAGATTTTTATAAATACGAATGAGCGAAAAAATTGTTAAGAAAACATGAAAAAAATCAAGGTTGTCCAAATTTTCCAAATTTGGTAGGTGGCTAAAAACTGAATAAGACAATTTTTTAAAATTGAGGTTTTTGAAAATTTTGAAATGTAAACAATTTTTTTGTAATTCTTTTTCAAATATGTCAAATTTGAAAAAAAAAACATTATTATGCATTATTTTTAAAGCAAATACTGCTTACAAACTCTTAATTCGCGCAAACTGAATAATAAATATGCCCCATATAATGCGTACTTTAATGGCGACATAATTTTTTCAAAATAAAAAAATCATACACTATTTTTTTATATTCCGTAACAGGAACGGTAAAATTAAAACTCCCTTACTAAGGTCTCATCTTTACAATTTACTTTTGTTTCCCTCAGGGCTCGTCAGCGGCCTTGCCGCCCCGATAGCACTGTAACCTTTGGTTGATTGTGGATACCCTTAGTCTTACTCCACCCATTCCAAAATCACTGTGCCTTGAACTAGTCTGCACAGCGATTGGTAGGGTGAAGTTTTATATTGCTCTGTCTCCGGTCTAGACTGACCGTAGATCAGTTGTCTTTTGCGGTCCAGAGCTTTACACTCGCACAAGATGTGCTAGGCTGATTCCTCCCCCTTGCCGCAGAGTCTGCATGCGAGGTCCCCTTCGAACCGCCCCATTTTATGCAGGTGTTTCTTGACAGCCATGTGTCCCGTCAAGAGACCTGTTGTGTTTCTGAGATGTCCTCTGCTAAGATTTAGCTGCTCCATAGCTCTCTTTGAACTGGGTTCGTCAATTATTGACTTCCCATGTCTAAGCCCTGGACAGTCTGCCCAGTACACCTTGTGTTGGTTTCTGACCCAGGACTTAATGGCTCCCCTGGCAGTGCTCTTTGTCACGGCCAGAGCAGATTCTGGTCCTGACCCTCTCTTCGCGAGACTGTCAGCTTCTTCATTGCCTTTGACCCCCGAGTGACCCGGCACCCAGCTGAGGGTCACCTCATTCTGCCCAGCCAGGTAACTCGTCTCGTCTCGGCACTCACTCACCAGCCATGAATTTACCCGTGGGCTACTTAGTGCATTAAGGGCTGCCTGGCTATCTGTGGCTATGAGGATCCGCTTGTTGGTGTAGCCCCTCCTCTTGTTCTCACACACACAGTGCAGGATGGCGTATATTTCGGCCTGAAACACCGTTGCATGGGCTCCGAGGGAAATACTATGACTTACCCTCGGTCCTTCCGAGTAAACACCTGCCCTCGTCCCACGCTCCCCGCTGGATCCGTCCGTCAACCAGACGGACGCATCTCGTGGTATGCCCGGCGTCTCTTCCCGCCTTGCCTCGCTGTCGGGGATTTACACTGTAAAATTGTTTTCCCTGCAGATTCGCGGGCACGCGAAGTCTGACCTCCTTTAAAGCATGGGCTCCTTCACGATCACTTGAATTTTGCAGTGGCCTGAAGCCTGGGTTGATCTTCAGTCTACCTTACAATATACTAAGTGAAGATTGGAACCTTTGATGAGCACTGGTAAGTAAACTTGGAGAACCCAGATCATCACAACACATTAAAAAAAATCTGACTATCGTTTCACTAACCAAGCTAGCGTCATCAGAGCATGAAGTATTCTATGAAAGTGAAACGATCTTCAGGTTTTTAAAAATCTCCTGTGGTGATGTGGGTTCTCCAAGTGTATTTTTCACAATATACTTCAAAGGTCGCGTTAGCAAAAGCTGAATCGCCAGGTCGCCATCTCCATCTAATTCCATCTAATGTGTAAGCTGGTAGGCTATTATTTTATGTTAAATATTTTTCTTCGGGGAAAGTTAAAATAATTGTGAATTTATTGTTGACCGTTGGGAAAGTTTTCCACAGATAATTAACCCGTAATAATTAAAATAAATCAATCATACGGTTGTATACTTTAGATCTTTGTAAGCGTGTTGACTTGTAGGATAGTTAAAACAATTCAAGTAAATAAAGCGACAAACATTTAATTAATACAAATCTAGTTGGCTATGCTTGATTGAGCAACTGTGTTTCTCCATTTGTGCACACACTTATATCTATTAATAAACAGAAAAATATCGCCTCCAGAAGGATAAATCTAACATTCTTGACTTCTGACTATTTATTACTTTATCTAGCTTTAATAGTAATATTATAACTATTAATAATTATTTACAATACAAGAAATATATAGTACCTAGTGACAGCGAGGGAAAATATGATTCTAGTTACATACACTTTTATAAGCTTGGCAGCGTGGCACTTGAAACCACATTACTATTACAAGAAGGTATTGAAAATTATTTAAGTGAATTTTCATACAAATATTTTTAATTGTAAATATGTCGGTCTAATGCAAGCAAGCAGGCATCAATCTGGTTACCGGTATAACCTATATAGTAGAAACAATGTACCATATTTTATCAAAATAACTTATTGTTTGAAAATTTACAAAAATTTTCCGAAAATTAACTTAAAATATTTCCAAGAAAACTGGTTTCCTAGCCAACAAAACTTACGCTAATAGCAAATTGAGTTATTGAAATTTGAAGCATTTAATAAATATTCGCTACCAAAACGCGCTTACAGCGTCTAGATTTATTTTCATACAAACATGCATCAAAATTCAAAAAAAATGCAAAAATGCAATAATATAATATAAAAGTATATATGTTCGAAAACAAAAATTTTAGGTATTCACAACGACTTATGGGCCAGCCTGTGATTGTCAAACTAATTTTATAAGATGCAGCTCAAGACACCTTATAATTAACGTATACAACTTTTTCTCGTATCTTGTATAAACAGTTATATTGAACTTTACCATAGAAATCCGTCACCCTGTATATATGTAAACAGATAAAAACTGAAACTAACTCCGGATATGGATTATAGAGGCCTAGCTTGCGCTCATTTGAATAAATCTTTTTAAAATTCAAATGTCGCGGTCTCCTCATAAACAATATTTTCTACGAAAATAATAGACCGTTAAACCATAAACTAAATTACAACTATCGCCAACGCATCAGAGAGAGGATCTATGTAAAATCAAATTTCTGGAAATATTTTAGTAAAACGATGGACAAACCTGAACTTAAGGATTTGCAGAACACTATTCTTACGGCATTTTCTTTTCATACTCCGTATTTGTTTCAGGTTGTTTGTCTAAATTTAGCAAATTTTGACATTTCAAATCGCAACGTTGACATTTTGAGGAAAACTCCAAATTGTATTTCTTTAACAGCTCATAATTTTTTCGTCTTCAAACGTACAGACTTAAATTTTGGCACATGGTTCACTCTTTATAATACAAACACGCGTACCAGATTTGGTTGCCCTTACTTTTTTACTTCCTTAGATATAAATTTTTCCCGAAAGAAAACACAAACTTTTCCGGAAAAACCTGCGCCAATTTTCCTGGGTAACGAACTTATCCAAGCCAGTTGCAAATGGAAGGTACCCACCAAATTTGATCATATAAACATATAAAAAAAAACTCTGGACGCAGCAAGTGCGTTATGGTAGTGAATTTTCATAAAAATGTTTTTAATAGCAAATATGTGTTTTTTTTTTCAGAAAGCAGGCATCAAATTTGGTTATCAGTATAACCTATATAGTAAAAACAATGTGCCATGTTTCATCAAAATAACTTTATTGTTTGAAAACGTACAGAAATTTCCGAAAGTAAACTTAAAATGTAACCGAAAAAATCCGTTTCTTGGTCAACCTTATAGGTTAATAGCAAATTGAGCTTTTCAAATATGAAGCATTTAATCAAAATTCGATACTATAACGCACTTGCTGCGTCCAGAATTTCTTAACTTACAAACATGCATTATATTTCGATGGAAAATGCAAAAACATAAGGCGTTTTCCACTAAAAAAAATATGATTTGTATCACCAACGACTTATGGGCCACCCTGTGATGGTAGCAATAATTTTTTAAGGTGTAGCTCAAGACACCGTATAATTAATGTATACAATATTTTTTCATATCTTGTATAATAACGGAGATATTGAGCTTTATTGATTTTTTACGAAAATTCTACAAAAATTATATACCATTAAACGATAAATTCTATAGCTAAGGCTACTGCCAAGCATCGGAGAAAGGGTCTATTTCAAATGAATTTTCTGGAAATATTTTAGTAAAATAAAGGACGATGACGGTTGAAACTAAGACTTCAGGGTTTGTAAAACATTCTTCTTAAGACATTTGATTTCCAGAGCCCGTATTAGATTCAAGTTCTTTGCCTAAATGTTGCGAATTTCGACGTTTTAAATTGTCACTTTGACGTTTTGAGGAAACCCCCAATTTATTTTTCTTTAAATGCCCATAACTTTTTTGTCTTTTGACCTACAGAGCTAAATTTTGGTACGCACCTCACCTATAATGACATAAACCAGCGTACCAAATTTGGTTGCCCTTACTTTGTTAATTCCGAAGATATAAATTTTTTTTGAAGGAAAACCCAAAATTTTCCGGGAAAACCTGGGCCGATTTTCCTGACTAACGAACTTATCCAAGCCATTTGCAAAAGGAAGGTATTCACCAAATTTGATCAAAATCGGCCCATTATTTTTTGAGTTATCGGTGTGATACATACATATATATATATATATATATATATATATATATATATATATATATAAATAAATATATATATATATATATATATATATATATATATATATATATATAAATATATATATATATATATATATATATATATATATATATATATAAATATATATATATATATATATATATATATATATATATATATATATATATATATATATATATATATAAATATATATATATATATATATATATATATATTTGTGTCTATGCGGAAGTAGCTGGACCTTTCTCTCTTGGGATTTATATATGTTTATAAGGAAGTAGCTGGACATTTCAGCCATAAAAATTGATATGTCCAAAAGGAAGTAGCTGGACCTAACCTCACAGTGTTGCCGCACTTTTTAGTAGGATATATAAAAGTTTTCTGGTTAGTTTTATGTTGTACGCTTAAACAGGTAGCATTACGGTTTTGAGGTCTGCGTGCTAGTATACAAAGATGATATGTTTTAATTAATACATTATTTATTCTCTTTACCTTGACAGTTTTACAATGAAGCACTTCGTGAATAATATTAAAATTATAAAAAGTGACTACAAATTATTTTTAAATTATTTGCCTACATAAATTATCACACCGGTGTGGTAAAGCAGAAAAATGATAAAAGAAAATTTTGTGTTGTAATTTTTTACCAGTTATTTTAAGTTAAATAAATTGTGTATAAAAATGTATTTATGACAGTCTTGTCTAAAAACACACGTGTTTTATCTCAAAATGTAATACATTGAGTTCCTAGAAAACAAAATTATTGTAATTAGTTATCTGGATCTGAATACATTGCATGTGATCTGTTTTCATAATGGAAGTAACATAATTCAAACTCTTAACAAAACTATGATGACCAAAGCTTTTGCATAAGTTACATATGAAACACAATTCTTGTGTTATGGTTTGAATTGAACGTGAGAAATCAGTGAAAATAATTATCGTAAATAAATAGAAAATGCAGAAAAAGTGGAGAACTCAGGAATTTAGTAGAAGAAAATTTGTACAAAGTAGGCAAATTTGTAAAATGTAATATAAATAGTCATTGATGTATTTTTATGTTATTTTATTTGAATATAGCTAAAAAGAAATATTTATCATATTGTCATGTCTTTTTTCGTGCTACTAGAAATGTAAGGTTTTAGAGACTGGGGAGTTCGTTTGTTTAACACTGGACAATTTTCAATCAGAAGTTCACATTCAGCTATCGAGGGGTTGCTTCCGTCCTTTAAATGTCTTATAATGGTCTCCTTAACTGCTTCTCTTTTAGGAGAATTCCATCTTGGTCATGCTGCTGTGAAACAATAATCATAGAAATAAGCTTTGTACAATGGGTGAAGACTGGAACCTGTGATGAGCACTGATAAGTACAATTTGGAGAACCCAATTCATCACAATACAGTTTTTTGACCCGACGATCGTTTCGCTAACAAAGTTAGCGTCATTAAGGGGATGAATAAACTTGGTTTATTCAAATTTTAAAAATAAAAAAAGTACTTTAAGGAAGATGCAGAAATTAAAGACATTATTCCTTTACCTAGACGAAAACAGTAGCATATTGTTTATGCTAAGCTTATCGTAAGAAGTGATAGAGTGTATACTGCGGAACCTACTTCCCACACATTACATTATAGTCTCGGCTCCCATAATGCCTTTTTGTAGGGTGTCTTGGTTCCGAGAGTATAAATATATGTACTTACATTATTTAGCTGTTATAGTAGCCTCATAATAAACGTTTAGTTAACGCACATCGTCTAGTGGGCAGTATCCAACCCCCTTGCTCCGTAATTGCCTAAGAAACCCTTTAAGAAAATTCGGACATAAAATGTTTTCTAACCACAAGGTCATTTGATTAATGAGTACACCAACAAAACATATTGTAGGCTCTGTCTAAAGAAAGCACTGGTAATTTAAAACTTACAACTATTTAGTCTGCCTAAGAAATGAAACTTGTTTTAAAAATTTTCTGCCAAAGTTTATTCTCAAAAAATATTCCGACCGAAATTTATAAATCGACATGGTGTCTAAATTAATAAGTCTGTCAAACTGATCCTGGACTATTTTCAGTAATTATAGTAGATGTTGGGGCGTAACGTACTTAAAGGGTTATTATTATTATTTTTTAATTTTTCAACAACACACCACGAGGGCTTACAGCCTAAATACTATCGTGCCGTGGGTGTCGAGAAGGAGGAAAGAGGCAACTTAAAGGTTTGGAGGTTCTGAGGAGAAGGAAAAACATGTGCCGTCAAGGATTTCCACAACTTGGAAGGCCTCGGGACAAAAGAGGGGGCGAAAGAGGGGGCGAACAAGATGTTCTATGTCTGGTGACCTGGACAGTAAAACGGTGCATTCGTTCTGTTCTTGATAGATCTGTTGGGGGCAGCAGGTGGTGGAACTATGGAAGAAAGCTCATCTGAGCAGTGCCCGTGCAGATATCTATAAAAGAGAACGAGGTCACCAACGGCACGTCGGTGGGCAAGGGATGGCAGCCTTTGGGTGATGCTGGTGTTACCGATGAGACGTATAGCTCTCTTCTGAATGGAGTCCAGAATAGCGAGTGTAAAAGCGTCAGCGGCACCCCAGATGTGGTAGCAGTATTCGAGGTTTGGCCTTATTTGTAAAGTATATAAGGTATAGAGATTATCTGGTAAAAAGTATTTGCGAGCTCGGACGAGGAAACCTAATTTCTTAGCCGCCACTTCTGCAATTGATGTGACATGTTGGTGCCAATTGAGATTTCGATCCACAGATATGCCAACAAGTGTAAAGGTCTCATTACTTTGAATAACTTGGTTGTTCATTGTGATGGGTCTAGGGCTGGTGCATCTCTTATGAGATAGAAAGCAAGACTGAGATTTGGTGGAGTTGAATTGTACAAGATTTCTACTTCCCCAGTATAATATTTTTTGAAGATCCACAGAGGCAGAACCCTCCATGAGTCTGCGTTCCTCATCTAATTGAGCTAAAGAGACAGGCTTAGAATATTGTATATTTGAGAGGAGGGTGCTGTCGTCCGCGTAACTGTGAACTGGGTTAGATGTGCTAGAGAGGAGGTCATTGATGTGGAGAAGAAACAAAGTAGGGGCTCAAGCTGGTTGGAGCAGGTTGAATTTCTGCAGGTTCTGATTCACTGAGGAGTCGTGAAGTCGTTAGTCCCGTGTACCGTGCGAGGTTGGGCACGCTGAATATCCCTACCCTCCTTATAGAAAAAATGGGGTTCGGCCAAATTTAAAGGAAAGTGAGTTGAAAGTGCTCCCTGTCGTCGGTGATTGGCCATAGTCGCAGAAATACGTCGCCGTTGAGGAAAAGACAAAAAAAGATAAACAATTATCAGCATTATTACTGCCATATTACACAATGCATGTTGGTAACTTAGAATACATTCAGTTAATCAAATACACCTTTTTCAAATGCGCGAACACGTCAATTAGTGGTTTTTAAGCTGTGATCTTTCTTTAATAATATGAAGTTGTGCCAAATTTGAGATATGACGTCGATAATTTGTTTAACCGACAATCCTACTGTTTTGTTGACTATTTCTAAAGTACATGTCAAGTTATGCTAAACCACCAAGTTTATATTCCTTCCCACAAAAATATACATTATATTATTTTAAAAACAGAAATAAAAAATAGATAATCTAAATCAATTTTCTTTAATAAATGCTTGGGTTTTCTGTCAATTGACTATTTGTTAGTAGTATAAACGGAATTGAAATTTGTTTTACACATTTGTGGTTATCTTGGGAAAATAAGTCAACAATTCATTTTTTATTCGTGCTACTAATTCCTTTAGATTTATAATAAGAAATAAATAAAAATTTAAAATCTGCTGTTTTTTTCAAATTAATGTGTAGGTTAAACCTATTTAACAAAAACAAACTAGGGTAGGATTTGAAAAAAATATCGATGAGGTCGTAAATTTGGCACACACTGTATGATACTTATTTTATTTTTTGAAAAGACCGCAACATAAAATGTCTATCGACATGTCTGCGAATTATTGGAAAAATATAGCTGTATCTGATTAACTGAATTTATTCCATGTTTTAAACTCGCGCTATATGTATATAGCTGTCAAAAAATTATACTGGCAGGTTTAGGCAAACAATATACATATTTTTTATTATAAATAAAAAGTCGTAGGGGTAGAAATAGTAGCATTGGTAAGTAAATAACTTAAAAGCTTTATTTCCTGGAAAGCCGCTGCATTTTATGATTCACATAGTGTCCGATGCAGCAGAGATAAGACATGTTTGCTGAATATAACTGGGATAAAGTTTGCGTGAAGTTATCCATAAATTCCCAGCTATAGATTTACACGTGGGGTCAGCAGAAAGCGGGATGGATCGTCGCGATCACAATATCAGTGAAGCGGATTCAACGTAGTAAATTTATGGCTAGCCATAGATGCCAGCCATATATTGCTACATGCTACTACACCTTACCGAAGAAAAAAGAATTTGTCTTAAGTGTTTTGCAATAACATAATAACACTAAACCAATCGTTTATTATTAACATAGTCATAGAGGAAAACTAAATTTTAGTATGTATTATTTGTTATTTTGGTTACATGTTGTACCCAAATGACAAATATTGGACAATAAAGCCAAGGCCCCAATATAAAAATAGACACAAAAACAAGTTACGAAAAACCTAGTGTATAGCAACCTAAGCAAATTATTTTTTGTCAAACTCTGGAAAATAAAAGAAAATCATTTGAACATCGAGATACTTATTACTAATTTTTTTCAAATATGACTTATTTTTTGATATTTACAGTTAATGTGCAAAATCATAAGACCGCAAAACTATTACCAAGGCCCTAATGTATAATAACTCATGCAAATTATTTTTTGTCACTTTTTGCAAAAGTGAAAAAAATACATATAAAGATCGAAATAGCTATTACCACGTTTATTTTTTCGCACTTGCAGTATATGTGCCAAAATCACAAAAACGAAGATCGGGATAGCAATTAAGACGTTTCCGAAATATGAATTAATTTTTGATATTTGCAGTAGATGTGTCAAAATCATATAAACACAAAATGACTACCAAGGCCCTAGTGTATAATAAGATTGCAAATTATATTTTGTCACCCTTTGCAAAAGTGAGAACAATGCATATGAAGATCGGGATAACTATTAAGAAGTTTCGGTAATATGAATTATTTTTTGATATTTGCAGTAGATGAGCCAAAATCATAAAAACCAAAAATGATTACCAAGGCCCTAGTGTATAATAAAATATGCAAATTGTTTTTTGTCTCCTTTTGAAAAAGTGAGAAAAATGCATATGGAGATCGGGATAGCAATTAAGACGTTTCCGAAATATGAATTATTTTTTGATATTTGCAGTAGATGTGCCAAAATCATAAAAACAAAAAATGATTACCAAGGCCCTAGTGTATAATGAAATATGCAAATTATTTTTTGTCACCCTTTGCATAAGTAAGAAAAATGCATATGAAAATCGGGATAGCAATTAAGACGTTTTCCAAATATGTATTATTTTTTCGCATTGGCAGTTAATGTGCCAAAATCATAAAAACAAAAAACTATTACTAAGGCCCTTATGTATGAAAAACCATGCAAATTATTTTTTGTCACCTTTTGCAAAAGTGAAAAAAACGCATAAGAAATTCGGAATAGCAATTAAAACGTTTCCGAAATATGTCGTATTTTTTGATATTTACAGTAAATGTGCCAAAATCATAAAAACACAAAATGATTACCAAGGCCCAAGTGTATAATAAGAGATGCAAACTATCTTTTGTCACCTTTTGCAAAAGTGAGAAAAATGCATATGAAAATCGGGATAGCAATTAAGACGTTTCCGAAATATGAATTATTTTTTGATATTTGCAGTAGATGTGCCAAAATTATAAAAACAAAAAATAAGTACCATGGCCCTAGTGTATAATAAGATATGCACATTATTTTTTGTCGCCCTTTGCAAAAGTGAGAAAAATGCATATGAAAATCGGGATAGCAACTACGACGTTTTCCAAATATGTATTCTTTTTTCGCATTTGCAATTAATATGCCAAATTCATAGAAACAAAAAATATCACTAAGGGCCTAAAGCACATGCAAATAATTTTCTGTCACCCTTTGGAAATATAAAAAAAATGCATTTGAACACCGGGATAGTTACTACCACGTTTTTCATTTCAACATTAATGATTCTGTGATACTGTTAATGTGGTAAAATCACAAAACCAAAAATCATTACCAAGGCCCTATTATGTAATACTACACCAAATTTATTTTTTGTCACCCTTTGCAAAAGTAAGAGAAAAAAAAAAGAATTTAAACATCGGGATAGCAGTTAAGAGGTTTTCCAAGAATGTATTTTTTTTCAGTCAATGTGCCACATGAAAGGCAACGGGAAACCACCTTATTTTAACCTATCGTTGCGACTACTAAGCGACTTTGCCTTCAGTCAGTGAGTGAGTGATACAGATTATTATTTTTATTATGTTTTGGAAAAATGATGAATTTAAATAAATTTAATAAACATGTTGTGTATACAAAGAAACTACCCCAATCTCGTTATAAGAATATGTTTATTATAAAAATTTGCTAAAAATTAGGTTTAAAGTGCAACTTATTTTTAGTGGCATAAATCTTGGTTACATAGCATAAGAAGACTGTTTCTTATGCTGTACTGCATACTTGAACAATGCAACATAAAAATTATGAGAATCTAATTAATGTTAGTCACTCTAGTATAGCAGTTAGTGGCTGGTCATATTCAAATATTAAACCAAGCATTTTTTCTCAAATATTATGTATTTGTATATAAAAGCGTCGCATAGATAAAGAACGTTTGGGCTTTGATATACCGCTTTTACGACGTTGATCCCAGAAAGTTTTATAGCTCTGTTTCTGTACCCTCCTTTTGTAAATTTCAAAGCTTTTGCCTGACCTGTCAAACATATGTTTAGAAAAAATTGAAAAGTAACTTAATCAATCAATTATTATGCTGTGACTGTATATTATATTTTAGCGCGTTAAAAAATCTGCAACTTGAAAAATAGGAATAGAATCATATTCAATTCATTCTAAAACTGTCCGAGTTGAGAGTTGTGTATGCTGTAGTATTATACACTAGGGCTTTGGTGATAGTTTTGTGATTTTATGATTTTAAATGTAAATATAAAAACAGATTCCTGTTTAAAAAATTGCAAATGTCAAAAAATAATGCATATTGCGGAAACGTCTCAATTGCTATCCGGATTTGTTTATGCATTTTTTTTTACTTTTGCAAAGGCTGACAAAAAATCATTTGCATATCTTATTATACACTAGAGCCATGAAAATCATTTTTGGTTTTTATGATTTTTACACATGCGAAAAAATAATACATATTTGGAAAACGTCTTAATTGCTATCCCGATTTTCATATGAATTTTTTTCACTTTTTCAAAAGGTGACAAAAAATAATTTGAATATCTTATTATACACTAAGACCTTGACAATCATTTTTTTGTTTTTATGATTTTGGCACATCTACTGCAAATATCAAAAAATAATTCATATTTCAGAAACGTCTTAATTGCTATCCCAATCTTCATATGCATTTTGTTCGCTTTTGAAAAAGGTGACAAAAACTAATTTGCATGGTTTTTCATACATAAGGGCTTAAGTAATAATTTTTTGTTTTTATGATTTTGGCACATTAACTGCAAATGCGATAAAATAATACATATTTGGAAAACGTCTTAATTGCTATCCCGATCTTCATATGCATTTTTCTCACCTTTGCAAAGGGTAACAAAATATAATTTGCAATCTTATTATACACTAGGGCCTTGGTAATCATTTTTTGTTTTTATGATTTTGGCACATCTACTGCAAATATCAAAAAATAATTCATATTTTCTCTCTTCCAAAACATTATTTTTACAAACCACCTGTAGATTTTTTGGTATATTACATGAATAGTAACTTATGCAATAATCATTTTTAATCCAGAAATTCGAAAGAAATATCCTGACGTTATTATTATTAAATAAAGTCTTAAGTAACCTCATGCTTTTTGCGGTCCTAGTGTACATAAAATTCACTAAAACATGTAAATATTTAAATAGAATTAATATTTTGAGCATTTGGCAACACCGCACAGGCGCATTAATTTTTACTTTTAATGTTCTCATGAAATAGGTCCAGCCAATAACGCATGTACATATTAATACCAGCATGTTAATAGCTGGACGTCCAGCTATTGCACGGTTGGTCCAGCTATTATACACTTGGTATACGAAATGGTCCAGCTACTTCCGCATAGGCATAAGTATATATATATATATATATATATATATATATATATATATATATATATATATATATATATATATATATATATATATATATATAAACATATAAAAATTGAAACTGACCCCGGATATGTGTTCTGGGGGGCCTAATTAGCGCTCACTTGAAGAAATTTTTTCAAAATTCAAAAGTCGGGATCTCCTCATTAGTGAATTTTTTTTAAGAAAATTCACTAAAACTGAAACTGACCCAGGATGTGGGTTCTAGGGGGCCTAGTTCGTGCTCATTTGAAGAAACTTTTTCAAAATTGAAAAGTTGGGATCTCAATAGGATTTTTTTAAAAGAAAATACACTAAGACATTTTTAGAAAACTTCCGTAGAAAAATTTGCATTTCCAATTAAATAAAAAAAAAACTCTGGACGCAGCAAGTGCGTTATGGTAGTGAATTTTCATAAAAATGTTTTTAATAGCAAATATGTGTTTTTTTTTTCAGAAAGCAGGCATCAAATTTGGTTATCAGTATAACCTATATAGTAAAAACAATGTGCCATGTTTCATCAAAATAACTTTATTGTTTGAAAACGTACAGAAATTTCCGAAAGTAAACTTAAAATGTAACCGAAAAAATCCGTTTCTTGGTCAACCTTATAGGTTAATAGCAAATTGAGCTTTTCAAATATGAAGCATTTAATCAAAATTCGATACTATAACGCACTTGCTGCGTCCAGAATTTCTTAACTTACAAACATGCATTATATTTCGATGGAAAATGCAAAAACATAAGGCGTTTTCCACTAAAAAAAATATTATTTGTATCACCAACGACTTATGGGCCACCCTGTGATGGTAGCAATAATTTTTTAAGGTGTAGCTCAAGACACCGTATAATTAATGTATACAATATTTTTTCATATCTTGTATAATAACGGAGATATTGAGCTTTATTGATTTTTTACGAAAATTCTACAAACATTATATACCATTAAACGATAAATTCTATAGCTAAGGCTACTGCCAAGCATCGGAGAAAGGGTCTATTTCAAATGAATTTTCTGGAAATATTTTAGTAAAATAAAGGACAATGACGGTTGAAACTAAGACTTCAGGGTTTGTAAAACATTCTTCTTAAGACATTTGATTTCCAGAGCCCGTATTAGATTCAAGTTCTTTGCCTAAATGTTGCGAATTTCGACGTTTTAAATTGTCACTTTGACGTTTTGAGGAAACCCCCAATTTATTTTTCTTTAAATGCCCATAACTTTTTTGTCTTTTGACCTACAGAGCTAAATTTTGGTACGCACCTCACCTATAACGACATAAACCAGCGTACTAAATTTGGTTGCCCTTACTTTGTTAATTCCGGAGATATAATTTTTTTTTGAAGGAAAACCCAAAATTTTCCGGGAAAACCTAGGCCGATTTTCTTGACTAACGAACTTATCCAAGCCATTTGCAAAAGGACGGTATTCACCAAATTTGATCAAAATCGGCCCATTATTTTTTGAGTTATCGGTGTGATAATATATATATATATATATATATATATATATATATATATATATATATATATATATATATATATATATATATATATATATATATATATATATATATATATATATATATATATATATATATATATATATATATATATATATATATATATATATATATATATATATATATATATAAACATATAAAAATTGAAACTGACCCCGGATATGTGTTCTGGGGGGCCTAATTAGCGCTCACTTGAAGAAATTTTTTGAAAATTCAAAAGTCGGGATCTCCTCATTAGTGAATTTTTTTTAAGAAAATTCACTAATAAGATATCTTGTCATTTTTAGCTGGACAATCGTTTAATTGATAACTGTAACATTTAAATTATACAGATGCAAAGGTAATGTTTTACACAGAAAAAAATGTCAAACAAAAATTTATGTAATTTTCGGATCAGTATTTTCAAATCGAAAATCTTTTTACACATCATAGAGACTTTTTATGAAGTATAGCAACACCGTGTGGTTTTATGGATGTTGCATTGATGATAAAGCCTCGTGTAGATATTCTACCAGTATTAAAAGATGAGATGGTAATTTTATTTTAATATTAAAGAAAAACTTTTATGCTATAAACATAAACTAGCTTGACGAGATGGATACTCAACTCGAGACTCAAGACGTAAGATCGTATAAGATCCGATCATTCTGATCTGACGATGACGATTTGAAGATTGAAGATACAATATACGTAGTCTCCCAGTGTTATGTTCTTGTGACAGTGTTGTCAAATGGAAAATCAAATATCCCTTACAGTTATGAGCAAATAAGACAAAATTTTTGTTCTGTAAAAAATATTTACCTTTCGCAATATACTGCAATACCCAATGATTTTGATAGCGGTATAAAAAAGAAGCATATGGATCATTTACTTGCTGAGGTACGAATGAAGATGGGTGAAAGGAGGACAAAATGTTGTCGTCTCTAAAGTGATCGAAAAGTATATAAACACCGAATTACTAAAACTTCTTGAAAAACACAGTATAATCCACGACAGGCAGTATGGATTCCATCAGCGCAGATCAACTGCCGACCTCCTTTCCTCTGTCACCCATTCTTATGGAACTACACGGTTAATCCCAGATTGTCGCTCTAGACATATCCAAAGCATTCGACCAGGTCTAGCACGCAGCGCTGCTTAATAAACTACCGGCCTATGGCCTACCTCCAGAACTCTGTACGTGGACAGCAAATTTCGTCTCAAACCGGAGCATTTCTGTTGTCGTGGATGGCCATTCCTCTAAACTGTATACAACCAATGCAGGAGTTCCTCAAGGTTCAGCTTTAGCCCCCACTTTGTTTCTTCTCCACATGAATGACCTCCTCTCTAGCACATCCAATCCAGTTCACAGTTACGCGGACGACAGCACCCTCCACTCAAATATACAATATTTTAAGCCTGTCTCTTTAGCCCAATTAGATGAGGATCGCAGACTCATGGAGGGTTCTGTCCCTGTGGATCTCCAAAAAATATTAGACTGGGGAAGAAGAAATCTTGTACAATTCAACTCCACCAAATCTCAGTCTTGCTTTCTATCTCATAAGAGATACACCAGCCCTAGACCCATCACAATGAACAGTCAAGTTATTAAAAGTAATGAGTGCTTTTCACTGCTGGCATTTCTGTGGATCGAAATCTCAATTAGCACCAACATGTCATGTCAATGGCAGAAGCGGCTGCTAAGAAATTAGGTTTCCTCTTCCGGGCTCGCAAATACTTTTGACCAGCTAATCTCTACACCTTATATACTTCACAAATAAGGCCAAACCTCGAATACTGCTCCCACACCTGGGGTGCCGCTGCCGTTTCTACACTGGCTATCCTGGACTCCATTCAGAAGAGAGCTATACGTCTCATCGGTGACCCTAACCTCACCCAAAGGCTGCCATCTGTTGCCCACCGACGTGCCGTTGGTTACCTCTCTCTCTATTTTATATATATATATATCTGTACGGGCACTGCTCAGAGGAGCTTTCTTGCATTGTTCCTCCACCTGCTGCCCCCAACAGATCTACCAGGGGAACCAAGCTAATGGACCCTTTTACTGTCCAGGTCACCAGACATAGAACATTCTGTTATACCTGCTCTTTTGTCCCGAGGACTTCCAAGTTGTGGAATTCCTTTCCGACACATGTTTTTCCTTCTCCTCCAAACCTTCAAGTCCAGAATTAACAACTTGCCTCTTTTTTCCTTGTCGACACGCACGGTACGATAGTGTTTAGGCCGTGAGCCCTGGTGGTGTGTTGTTGAAATAAATAAAAAATAGCATGATATCGTTCATAAAATCAGTTAATATACAGATTAATCTATAAAACCGGCAACGCTGGTTGTGAAGTATACATTAGGGTTGTATAACTGGTTTAAAGTTTTTTTTTATATCCCGAAATCCTTGGTATCCGGAAAACCACTCATCGTCCCATCAAATAAGAATCATGTTTTTCTTATTCTTGTTTAAAGGAAGCCGCTCTAAAATATTTGAGTCTTAAATTTATGTTCTATGTTTATTTTAATTAAAGACTAAAGATTAAAAGCTATTAGTGAGGCAAACTTAAGTAGAATATTTCCATTATTTGTATGTAAATTGTTAGCAGTCAATATAATGATCAGACTCTAAATGCAACGTCGGCGTGTTGTCGCAACCATGATTCAATAAAACATATTTTACAGATAATATCAAATGCTTTTTTTCAGGTCTACAAAAGAAATAAATTCTATTGGTAAATTTTCATTACGAAAACTCACTAATAGAGAGGGAACGACGATGACTTTCGGATTTTTTTTTGAAATGAACGCGAATTAGGGCCCCTAGAACCCATATCCAATGTCCCTTTGATTTTTTATATGCTAATATATATATATATATATATATATATATATATATATATATATATATATATATATATATAGTGAGGACCTAAAGTCCGTCCGTCCCCCCTCTAATTTCTGAACCGTCCGGTATATTGTAATGAAACCTGGAACGATAATATATGAGCAAGGTCTCAAGGTCTGCATTTTTGGACATATCAATGACAGCTTTAAATGTCAAGGTGACAGCTGCGCGCGCTTTCGGAATCTTTTTTTAAGTCGAAATGGGGGTCGAGTAATGCCTCATTTTGAAGGTCTTTTTATGCTCAGAACATTCTCTAGTGTTGAAAACATTTGGTTCAGTATTTTTCAAATTAGAATCAATAATATCGGTTTCTGCGTTATGACTACCCTTGTTTATAACACACTTTTTTTACCTATTAGATGTCATTATTGATTGTTCCTGTCGTAGTGTTTTCCCAGTAAAGTACACATAGATAATTTTAAATTATTTATGTTTCAAAATAAAACACAATTTAACAGTAAACAAATAACAACTAATTAACCCTAAGAAAATTGAAAAACAATTCAAATAAAATCTAAAGACACAAACTGTAGAAGTGGTTACTTCAACAGATGTTGAAAATGACCACCATGGACCTCCTGACAAATAAATATTCTACGCGTAAATTCTTCTCAGGCATTATGAAGCATCTGTGGCGTTATTCTTGAACAAACATCTGTAATTCGTTGTCTAAGTTCATCTAATGAGCCGGGAGCCGTTATATAAACATCAGATTTAACGTATCCCCAAAGAAAAAAATCTAGAGGCGTGAGGTCTGGGGATTGAGCTGGTCATTCAGTAGGACCTCGATGACCAATCCACCTATTTTCATAACTCTCATCCAGGTAATTTCTTACTTGTCTAAAATAGTGAGGTGGGGCTACGTCTTGTTGAAATATAACCTCTTGAAACTGATGTAGTTTTTGGGCAACAACATCATAAATAATTGGAGTAATTGTATTTTGCAACATATCCAGATATCTGTGATTGCCCAAAATTCCCGCCCAAACATTTATTTTCCGGGGGAACTGTGTGTGCCCCTCCCGGAAAACATGTAGGTTTTACTCACTCCAGTACCTACAGTTTTCGGTATTAACTTTACCATGTAAAAAAATTACTCTCGTCACAGAAACAGATATTCTGCAAGTAGTGATGATTCCCTACGATTCTTCCTGACATAATTTCGCAAAATTCGAGTCGTCTATCAGAATCGTCTTCTGTTATTTCGTGTATAATTTTCATTTTATATGGGCAAAACTTATGGCTTTTGAAAATTCTTTTGATAGAAGTACGCGAAAGAGTACATGCCTCAGCCACCTGCTTCGTTGGCTGTTGGGGATTAACAATCATTTCAGCTAAAACCTGGACTTTTACATCCTCCACGATTTTAGGCCTTCCAGACCTTGGTGCGTCTTTTACCGTACCTATTTCTTGAAAATTTGAAACTAGTTTTCGTAAAAATTCTCTGCATATTTGGCGTCCCAGATAGCGTACATTGAACATACGAACAGCATCATGGTAATTTCGCTTAGCTTCGCCAAAAATAATAACCGCTTCAAATTTATCTTCTAAAGAACGAGCCATTTAAAACAATTTCGAACTAATACTTTCTGTCAACACTAAATCAAGGTATTAAAAAACAGTATGACAGGAACAATCAATAATGACATGTAATAGGTAGAAAAGTGTATAAAATGGAGAAACCACAGATGTGCTGAATAGCCTCTGTGATTCTCCAAACAACATGTAAATGTGTGCATAATTTGCTACTGACGAATAGTAGTAATCTTTTTTAGAAAAAGTGTGTTATATTAAACAATGGTAGTCATAACGTAGAAACCGATATTATTGATTCTTATTTGGAAAATACTGAACCAAATGTTTGCAAAACTGGAGAATGTTCTGAGCATAAAAAGACCTTTAAAATGAGGAATCACTCGACCCCCATCACAGCTATCACCTTGACATTTAAAGCTGTCGTTGATATGTCAAAAAATACAGACCTTTCTCATATACTGGCGTTCCAAATTTCATCACAATATACCGGACGGTTCAGAAATAGAGGGGGGACAGACTTTAGGTCCTCACTGTATATATTAGGATATAAAAAATCCAATCAATTGTGTTTTATTTTGACATTTGGAGAAACAATAGTGCGCATATTTCATACGTTTTGAACAAGATCTCATTTTTGTTTAAAACGCCTGAATAAGTTTGTCATCTTTGACTCTGAAATTATAATTTTCAGCAGATATTTTGTTATTGTTGATTTTGAAAAAACCGGTTTGATTAGGTTCACTAAAACGAAATCAAACTGCCCATTAATAAGGAAAAATAACTGCTACGTTTATAATTCGGTAGATACTTTACTTTTCTAAATATGAATTAAGTTTCCTTCTGGAAATATTTTGTATAACTTTAATGAAATTTGTAATACAAGTCTTTTAAAGAGACTTACACTATCTACAGATGCAACATTTAGTTCTTGAGTTTCATAGAAAGTTGAGTTTTGGGCATTTTTCTTAAAAGGAGATAGAACACAAGCTTTTTTTGATAATAGAGATATATCGATGGCCACATTTTCGAAATAAATCTTCAAATTTGTGCGTACTAGGACCTCTAAAAACGATTTTCAAGGTCTGTGTAAGTTTAAAGTATTAACTTTACTAATATGCCGTATAATTATAGTCTACAATTCTTATGAAAATTCGCTATTTTGGTATACAGTTAGCACTCGACAAACGAACGGTTCGGAATTCTTTTTGGGTAAGATCGCCTCAGGCGGTAGGGGATAGATAAGGGGTGATTTGGTGAAAATTGACATTTTTGGTTAAAACTTTATTAATACAGTGCACGGCGTATCGAGCGTCCATTAGAAGTATCTACAAAACTATACCGATTTTTAATCTGAAAATTTGGTCACTTGGGTTTTCTGGATAGCTGAATTTAACAAAAATATACACGTCATCATACCACTTCCGGTTATACCGGAAGTGGTTACTAACTTTGTTTTTTCAAATGAAACATGACATTTTTGAGTAGAGTTTTGGATTTATCGTAAAATTTTAGGTTGACTTTTGATAACATACCATATGTAAAAAATCAGCCGTTTTGGAGTTATATCGATTTTTTTAAAACTTAAAAAAAAATTATGTATGTATATTGAGTGGTATATCTCCGGCAAATATGATGTCAGCGATTTGCAATTTCGTCTGTGGTTTTTCAAGATACAAGAGTATCGTGAAAATAGGCAAATGCGTTGATAGCATATACAGGGTGGAAGAAATTCACATACCAACTTGGACAATTTCGGACCCCTATAACTTGCTTACTTCAAATGGAACACCCTGTATATTTTTATCTTATTGCTTAGATATTTGCATTATCTTTCGATTTATATCAGCATGTCCTATACCTAAATGCAACAGTTATCCAGATACTGGAACATTTGCATAATGATAATGTTATAAGGTGCACAATATTTCAGTAGAGTGCCTTGACGGAAATGTTATTCTTAGCAACGCCATTACTTCATGACAGTTGTTTATAACAATCAACAAATATGTCGCGTTTGGGGTTTTCTAATGAAGATTTTCTAAATTTATTAGTTACATACGGCGAATGCAATCGCATTATGAGTAGAACCTGCCGAGTTTTCGCTGAAAGGTATCAAGATCGCCCCAGACCGAATAAACATACCATCAAACGTCTGCTTAATAATTGTATAAAGTTTGGTTCCTTTCAACCAATTGTTAGCAGGCAAAACCGTTATACCGAAGACGATGAAGCCATGGTACTAGGATACTTCCATTCGTATCCTGAAAATTCCCTACAAGAGGCTGAAAGGGATCTTAGAATATCAACCAGGTCTATCCACAGAATCTTAAGAAAGTATAATTGGCGACCTTTTAAGCTCCATTTGGTTCAGAATTTGAAAACTGAAGATTTATTGTGTCGTGTGAATTACTGTGAGTGGTTGCTGACAAGAATTCAAGAAGACGATAACTTTGTCAAAAGTATAATATGGACTGATGAAACAAAGTTTACAAAAAACGGCGTGTTTAACCGCCATAACAGTCATTACTGGGCTGCAGAAAATCCGCATATCTGCAGAGAAAGAAATTACCAAAACCGGTGGAGCTTTAATGTGTTCTGTGCCGTCAAAGACTCTCGTATTTTGTGTGTGTATTTTTATAACGAAAACTTAACAGGGGATCGATATGTGTGGTTGTTAAAAAACGTAGTGAGAGATGCTTTAGAAACTTTAGAAATTAGGGAAAGATCAAACGCTTTTTATCAAATGGACGGTGCTCCACCACATACTACTCATCAAGTCAGTGCGACATTAGAAGAAATGTTCAGTGGGAAGTGGATTGCGAACAATGGGCCCTACAAATTTCCACCACGCTCCCCTGACTTAACTCCATTAGATTTTTTCATATGGGGCTTTATTAAAAATAAAGTTTATAAAGACCCTATAACCACAAAGGAGAATATGCAAGAAAGAGTACGTGCCGCCTTCAATGAAATAAGCAGAGAAAGTATAAAACGTGCTACGAGCAATGAAATTTTAAGGCGAATTAATTGCTGTTTGCTAAAAAATGGAGCTACTTTTGAACATCTTTCTTGAACACCCATTGTTTATATACATGTTACTTATTAGATTGTTCCTTATCATTCCAGTTGCCACATTTTTTCTCACTTTCATTGGTTTAGTTGTGTAGTACTTAATAAATTGTTTATCTAGTTGCCTAAACAGATTATTATTATGGTATTCTCATTTATAATTTTGTTCTATGGGGTGTCCAACAATTAATAATTATTGAAGTTCATGAAGAATAACATTTCCGTCAAGGCACTCTACTGAAATATTGTGCACCCTTAGCCTTATAACATTATCATTATACAAATGTTCCAGTATCTGGATAACTGTTGCATTTAGGTATAGGACATGCTGATATAAATCGAAAGATAATGCAAATATCTAAGCAATAAGATAAAAATATACAGGGTGTTCCATTTGAAGTAAGTAAGTTATAGGGGTCCGAAATTGTCCAAGTTGGTATGTGAATTTCTTCCACCCTGTATATGCTATCAACGCATTTGCCTATTTTCACGATACTCTTGTATCTTGAAAAACCACAGACGAAATTGCAAATCGCTGACATCATATTTGCCGGAGATATACCACTCAATATACATACATAATTTTTTTTTAAGTTTTAAAAAAATCGATATAACTCCAAAACGGCTGATTTTTTACATATGGTATGTTATCAAAAGTCAACCTAAAATTTTACGATAAATCCAAAACTCTACTCAAAAATGTCATGTTTCATTTGAAAAAACAAAGTTAGTAACCACTTCCGGTATAACCGGAAGTGGTATGATGACGTGTATATTTTTGTTAAATTCAGCTATCCAGAAAACCCAAGTGACCAAATTTTCAGATTAAAAATCGGTATAGTTTTGTAGATACTTCTAATGGACGCTCGATACGCCGTGCACTGTATAACCTTTTAGGGTTTATTTATTAGAAAACATTTAGTTTCATCAAACATCTGGTATTCTGTGCTAAAATTAAATTAGGGGTTGAATGTGTAGGGGTGGAATATTGTTGACAAAAATTTCGATTTTTTTTGCTAAAACCGCGCAAAAAGTCTGAAAACATATAGAAAACGTGATTCAGGAACAAATTTTTTTTTGCCTGTCGGTCGGTCTGTCGGTATTTCGACATGTACGTCTCTCTGTTAATAGGCGCAATAACATTCGAACGAATGGAGATATCATCTTCAAATTTAGTATCCAGTTAGTACCCGACAAGGGAACGCTTAGAATTGTTTTTGAGTAAGATCGCCTCAGAGGGTAGGAGATAGATAAAGGGTGATTTGGTGAAAATTGACATTTTTTCAATAAAACTCGAGTGATATAACGTTTCAAAAGTTTATGGATACAGGAATAAAACTATTTTCTTTGTGGTCACATCACGGACCCTACATTGATTCAATGAGAACGTCTTTCCGACGACAATAAATTATCACAGCTATGTGGAAGTTATGATTCAATTGGCAGCACTATTTTACCATGGTTAGCAGAATTATCGCAGGTGACTTTCTACGCTTATTGTCCTGTGCTGCTTGCATTTTCGTACATTTGCTCTTCTGGAATCATTATCCTCATCATGATGCACATAAAAGTGTGCTAGAAGAGGCAAGAGAAAAAAAGTATTTATCGGTGCAAACGTCAGTTTTCTTAGCACAAATCCATCATAGTTTCATCGTTGATGTCCTCTTCGAGTTGACTTTTGTAAGGATGATATTTTTCCTTCCCCATGACACGTAGCACTGTTGTCTGACTAACTTCATTTTCTAATGCAACCAATCGGGGCGAATTATGAGGATTCTTTTCCATATTTAACAAAATGTTCAGTTTATGATTGTCACCACATTTTGGACGTCCAGGGTTTGAAAGAGTTTTTGCTTTATTTTAATTAATGTATTCCTTCTCACGTTCAATTCAAAATGTCCAAGTAAGGTGGCAACCTGACACCACTACAAGGGTGGTCAGACCATCATTAACATACGCGGCACTCGTCTGATGGCCTAAGGTGACACAATCCAGTGCCAAACAAAAACTAGGCAAGATCCAAAGGATGGCTTGCCTAGGCATCACAGGGGCCATGTCTTCAACCCCAACAGCCGCCTACACCTAGTTATTATGGGGGAGGCCAGGCTAGGACTATACAGACTAGCCTGCAATGGTAGACTGAAGATCAACCCAGGCTTCAGGGGCCACTGCAAAATTCAAGAGATCGTGAATGAGCCCATGCTTGAAATGAAGTCAGACTTCGCGAGCTCGCGAATCTGCAGGGAAAACAACTTTACAGTGGAAATCCCTGACCGCGAGAAATGGCGGGAGAAGACGCTGGGCATACCACGGGACGCGGTCGTCTGGATCCGGCGGGGAGCGTGGGACGGGGGCAGGTGTTTACTCGGAAGGACCGAGCGTAAGTCATAGTATTTCTCTCGGAGCCCATGCAACGGTGTTTCAGGCCGAAATGTACGCCATCCTGCACTGTGTGCGGGAGAACAAGAGGAGGGGCTACACCAACCACCGGATCCTCATAGCCACAGACAGCCAGGCAGCCCTTAAGGCACTAAAGAGCCCACGGGTAAATTCCTGGCTGGTGAGTGAGTGCCAAGACGAGACGAGCGACCTGCTGGGCAGAATGATGTGACCCTCATCTGGGTGCCGGGTCACTCGGGGGTCAAAGGCAATGAAGAAGCTGACAGTCTCGCGAAGAGAGGGTCAGCAGAAGCATTTACGGGATCAGAACCGGCTCTGGGCGTGACAAAGAGCACTGCCAGGGGAGCCATTAAGTCCGGGGTCAGAAACCAACACAAGGTGTACTGGGCAGACTGTCCAGGGCTCAGACACGGGAAGTCAATAATTGACGAACCCAGTTCAAAGAGAGCTGCTAAATATTAGCAGACGACAGCTCAGAAACACAACAGGTCTCTTGACGGGACACGTGGCCGTCAAGAAACAGCTGCATAAAATGGGGCGGTTCGAAGGGGATCTCACATGCAGACTCTACGGCGAGGGGGAGGAATCAGCCCGGCACATCTTGTGCGAGTGTAAAGCTCTAGACCGCAAAAGACAACTGATCTACGGTCATTTTAGACCGGAGACAGGGCAATATAAAACTTCACCCTACCAATCGCTGTGCAGACTAGTTCAAGGCACAGTGATTTTGGAATGGGTGGAGTAAGACTAAAGGTATGCACAATCAACCAACGGTCGCAGTGCTATGGGGGCGGCAAGGCCGCGGACGAGCCCTGTGGGGAAAAAGGTGGCAACTATCGCTCCGACAATTAAAAGATCTCTGAAAATCAAGAAAAGACAGGAGGTTACAAAATAAAAAAAACTGGCCTTCTATTCATTCTTCTGGTGACGTTAACTTTGCTGGCGAAACGATCTCCAGGTTGTAAAACGTGTTGTAGTGAATTGTGTTCTCCAAAGTGTATTCATACTTTAATGTAAGAAAAATCACCCCAAAGAATGAGACTTCACAAAGCAAAGTTACGACCCTGATAAAAGATTTAGACCGAATTGGTAAGCTACTCGCACTCCGGTGATTTTTATTTGGTGTTAGTTCTTACATTTTTCATGGAAATCATAAAGAGACAAGAAGATATTGCAAAAAAACGAGATTATACAATAATTTCATAGAGCACATTGACCACGGCTAAATAAGTAAGTTAATTTCTAATGACCAGTTAGATTTCACAAGAGCCAAGAACGTAATGTAATGGTATTCAGTTTCACAACGTCAAGGAGGACATGAAGAGTTAAAAATACGTGTTTAGGTAATTACGTAACCCGGCATCAAGGTTGTAAATCCATGAAGCGATTATTCTTCGGACGTGTGCGTCTAATAAATAGTGATATAAAAAAATAACTTTCGATCTTACTATCTCCATAAGAGTTGTGTTTCTCTCAGCCGGGCATGGCATTCTAACTAGAAGGTGCATTTCTCTTTGACGGTGAAAGTAATTTGTGTAAGGAAAAAGAGTGAAACCATCTCAGTGACCGTGACCTAGTGTAAATTACATGGACTGCAGAAACTGAAATGAAACTGTTGTCTCTTTCTGTGTTGTCTTGTGTTCTGTGATACGCCTCGCCGAGCGTAACTTTGGCGCGCCTACCATTACCTACAATTATTTCATTGTGTTTAGATTTATTAACATGCACCTACTAGCATTTGAGCACAGGCTAATACTCAATTCTCACCTGAAAGCAAAAATCAATTTGTCACCTTATTGTATAACTGGTATACATCCAAAATAAGTATACTTTGGAGAACCCAATTCACTGCAACGTATTTTTAAGACCAGTCGATCGTTTCGCTAACAACGATAGAAGAATGTATAAATTGTTATCTCGTAATCACAGAAGAAACTTGGCGATGTACGTCTTTTATGCCAACATTTCCATCGATGCTACTTCTCAGAAATTGCTTCCTCGATTCCTCTTGTGGTCGTAAAAAGTTATTTAAAACTCAACGTGTGAACTAATAGTTATCTAATTTATTTTAAAATCATTTATTGTAGCAGCATTTTCAGCATCCCGAGGCAGTGAGTTCCATTGTTAAAAACACGATTGCTCAAAAAATGTTTTCTTTGCACTGAGTGGTATACTTGGTGAGCAAGTTTCAAATTATGTCCACGTAGACGGTCATTAGTACTTATCACATATATTTAACTGAAGTAAAGAGTAAATGTTTCATGTAGCATTTTATTTACTAAAATTTCTTGAATAACACAGTCTAATCCACGACAAGCAGTATGGCCTCCGTCAGTGCAGATCAACTGCCGACCTCATTACCTTTTTTTGGAACAAGTCTATGGAACTACACGGTGAGTCTTAGATTGTCGCTCTAGACCTATCCAAAGCATTCGACCAGGTCTGGCACGCAGCGCTGCTTAATAAACCTCCGGCCTATGGCCTACCACCAAAACTCTGTACGTGGACAGCAAATTTCCTCTCCAACCGGAGCATTTCTGTTGTTGTGGATAGCTATTCCTCTAAACTATATCCGCTTAATGCAGGAGTTCCTCAAGGTTCAGCTTTAGCCCCCACTTTGTTTCTTCTCCACATCAATGCCCTCCTCTATAGCACATCCAACCCAGTTCACAGTAACGCGGACGACAGCACCTGCCACTCAAATATACAATATTCTAAGCCTGTTTCTTTGGCCAAATTAGATGAAGATCGCAGACACATGGAGGGTTCTGTCTCCGTGGATCTCCAAAAAATATTAGACTGGGGAAGTAGACATCTTGTACAATTCAACCCCACCAAATCTCAGTCTTGCTTTCTTTCTCATAAAAGATACACCAGCCCCAAAACTATCATAATGAACAACCAAGTTATTCAAAGTAATGAGTCATTTTCACTTGTTGGCATTTCTGTAGATCGAAATCTCAATTAGCACCAACATGTCACATCAATTGCAGAAGCGGCTGCTAAAAAATTAGGTTTCCTCTTCCGGGCTCGCAAATACTTCTTACCAGTTAATCTCTATACCTTATATACTTTACAAATAAGGCCAAACCTCGAATACTGCTCCCACATCTGGGGTGTTGCTGCCGCTTCTACACTCGCTATCCTGGACTCCATTAAGAAGAGAGCTATACGTCTCATTGGTGACGCTACCCTGCCCAAAGGCTGCCATCCCTTGCCCACCGACGTGACCTCTCTCTCTCTTTTATAGGTATCTGCACAGGCAGTGCTCAGAGGAGCTTTCTTCCATAGTTCATCCACCTGCTGCTCCCAACAGATCTACCAGGGGAACAGAACACCCTTTTACTGTCCAGGTCACCAAATATAGAACATTTTGTTATGCTCGCTCTTTTGTCCCGAGGACTTCCAAGTTGTGGAATTCGTTGCCGCCGCATGTTTTTCCTTCTCCTCCGAACCTCCAAACCTTCAAGTCCAGAATTAACAAGTTGCCTCTTTCCTCCTTGTCGACACCCACAGTACGATAGTATTTAGGCTGTAAGCCTTCGTGGTGTGTTGTTGAAATAAAAATAAATAAAAAATAAGTCACCACGCACCAATCGCCAAGTCATTGTAGGAAGATCGTAGATCCTCAATCTTTCCTCATAAGATGGTCATTGAGTCCCATAGGGAATTCTAGTAGCGGGGCGTTGCACAGATTTAATTAAAACTCTGTCCCGACACAAAGCAGCCAATCCAAACTCGATCATCGGTCTCACATATGTTCAATACAATGCTTCACATCTGAATAGCTGCAATTTGAGCGGCATCTTATCAAAATTATTTCGACAATCACAGGCTGGCCCATAAGTCGTTCGCGATACAAATTTTCTTTGTTAAGGCGAACACCCCTTATATTATTGCATTTTTGTATTTTCCATCGAGTTGTAATGCATGTTTGTTTTCGAGTTATTAAAATTGTTTTGGAACTTTTCACATTATTGGCACATATAGGGGTGTACAGGGGGCGCCAGCATCGAGATTTACAATATCCTTCTCGAATATATGTGGCCTATATTCTAACCTGAACTCCGTCCACCATTTCCTCCAGGCAAATAGGCCCCAACTCCTCTTCCTGACCGAAACTTAAATTAGTGCCAAAACAGCCACTAATCAACTTAATTTCCCGGGGTATGAGCTCCTTACTTCTTTTAGATTGCATGGAGGCGTGTGCGCATGCGTCCGTAGCAATCTACCATGCACCAGACTCCCCAATTTAGAAGCTTGAAGAAAAGACATACTATGGATAAAACTCTCTCTCAGGGCTGCAACTAAATCATCTGTTGCACTTGCAGGTCACCTTCTGACAACAACATCGTTCAGCTCTTTGACTACCTTTCTGAAAAAACCTGCCATCCGATTTCTGAATACCCTTCCGCCGAGGTCACTATTCTTGGTGACTTCAATGTCCATAATAAGGAATGGCTAGGATATTCAAAAACCGATCCACAAGGAACGGCAGCGGAGGCTTTTGCAGTCAGCAATTCTTTAGCCAATATGGTTCAGCAACCTACTTACTTTCCTCGCAACCCAACACACAGCTCAAATCCCTTGGATCTCCTTCTTACTACAAATCCTGACTGCTATAAGATATCAGTCACCGCCCCCTGGGTCGCTCAGACCACGGCATGGTCACTGCTTACTGCGCAATGCAACCCGAGGTCACACAGTCATCACACCCACGTATCGTTTGGCACTACAACTCCGCGAACTGGGCCAAAATGCGAGATTACTTTTCCTCCTTTCCATGGGCGTCTGTCTGTTTCTCTCATCCTGACCCCTCTGATATCTCACAAAACGTCACCGAAATTATCCAAGCTGGCATGGAATTATTTATTCCACGTACACAGAAAACCTCTGCAGCCACTCAAAAGCCCTGGTTCTCTAACTCCTGTGACAAGGCCAGACTTAAAAAGGTCAAAGCGCACAAAAAGCTTCTACACAATCCCAGTCAAGAAAACCGTCAAGCATTTAACGACGCAAGAAACCGCTATGTCCGCATTCTTTCTGAGGCAAAAAACTTGTTTAATAACCACATCAAAGACAAAGTCCTCTTAAGCTCCAGCGGCAGCAAACCCTTCTGGACTCTTGCTAAATCTATTGGGAATAATTTCTGCAAGAGCACGTTCCCACCTCTTGTCTCAGGGGATGAAATTGTTTCTGCCGCCCTGGGCAAGGCTGAACTTTTTGCCTCGCTGTTCGCCGGCAATTCTACTCCCAACCCTCTCCGAATGTTCAACCACCAACAGTCCCCAGTGTCGCGCATAAAATGACGGATATCATTTTCAAAACTAGAAAGGTACGTAAGATGCGCTCTTCTCGTAATACCAGGAAAGCCTCTGGCCTTGACGAGATCCCAGCAATTGTTCTCAAAAAATGCGCACCAGAACTTGCTCCTGTCCTGACTCGTCTGTTTCAGACATCTTACAATAGAGGCATATTCCCTAGTAACTGGAAAACTGCTCGAGTACAACCCGTCCCCAAGAAAGGATCGAAAGCGCTTCCTAGCAACTACAGGCCTATTTCTCTCCTTTCAGTCATCTCTAAAGTGATGGAAAAGTATATAAACACCGAATTACTAAACTTTCTTGAAAAACACAGTCTAATCCACGACAGGCAGTATGGATTCCGTCAGCGCAGATCAACTGCCGACCTCCTTTCCTTTGTCACCCATTCTTGGAACAAGTCTATGGAACTACACGGTGAATCCCAGATTGTCGCTCTAGACATATCCAAAGCATTTGACCAGGTCTGGCACGCAGAGCTGCTTAATAAAGTACCGGCATATGGCCTACAACCAAAACTTTGTACGTGGACAGCAAATTTCCTCTCCAACCGGAGCATTTCTGTTGTCGTGGATGGCCATTCCTCTAAACTGTATCCAATTAATGCAGGAGTTCCTCAAGGTTCAGCTTTAGCCCCTACTCTGTTTCTTCTCCACATCAATGACCTCCTCTCTAGCACATCCAACCCAGGTCACAGTTACGCGGACGACAGCACCCTCCACTCCAATATACAATATTCTAAGCCTGTCTCTTTAGCCCAACTAGATGAGGATCGCAGACTCATGGAGGGTTCTATCTCCGCGGATCTCCAAAAAATATTAGACTGGGGAAGTAGAAATCTTGTACAATTCAACCCCACCAAATCACAATCTTGCTTTCTTTCTCATAAGAGATACACCAGCCCTAGACCCATCACAATAAACAACTAAGTTATTCAAAGTAATGAGTCCTTTTCACTTGTTGGCATCTCTGTGGATCGAAATCTCAATTGGCACCAACATGTCACATCAATTGCAGAAGCGGCTGCTAAGAAATTAGGTTTCCTCTTCCGGGCTCGCAAATATTTTTCACCAGCTAATCTCTATACTTTATATACTTCACTAATAAGACCAAACCTCTAATACTGCTCCCACATCTGGGTTGCTGCTGCCGCTTCTACACTCGCTATCCTGGACTCCATTCAAAAGAGAGCTATACGTCTCATCGGTGACCCTACCCTTACCTGGTGACCTCTCTCTCTTTTATATATATATCTGCATGGGCACTGCTCAGAGGAGCTTTCTTCCATAGTTCCCCCACCTGCTGCTCCCAACAGATCTACCAGGGGAACAGCGCGAATGCACCCTTTTACTGTCCAGGTCACCAGACATAGAACATCTCGTTATGCCCGCTCTTTTGTCCGGAGGACTTCCAAGTTGTGGAACTCCTTGCCGGCACATGTTTTTCCTTCTCCCCCGAACCTCCAAACATTCAAGTCCAGAATTAACAAGTTGCCTCTTTCCTCCTTGTCGACACCCACGGTACGATAGTATTTAGGCTGTAAGCCCTCGTAGTGTTGTTGAAATTTAAAAAAAAATTCAAAATTGTTATACGCCGTGTTTACCAACAAAAATCGGCATCTAATATAAATGATGCATTCAGAGAGGTTTTCTTTTACGTTATTTAATGAAAAAATCGAGATACCATGCACCGGGCGCTCTCAAATAGTGATTGAAAAAAAATCAAACTATCGTTACTCAATTCTTTCGAATAGAACAGTCTGTATTTTGTGTTTCAGAAGTGAAGGGCATAAAAATAAATGTTTAATACGTTATTTAAAAAAATGTTTTTGGGTTTTCAGGAAAAAATAGTTTGTACATTTTTTTGCAAAAAACTTTTTTTGGAGTTTTGTCGCAAAATAAATATGGTACATTGTTTCTACTATATAGGTTATACTGGTAGCCAACTTTGATGCCTGATTTCATTAAAAAAAGATATATTTGGTATAAAAAACATTTATATGAAAATTCCCTAGCGCACTTGCTGCGTCCAGACTTTTTTTATATAAGGTTTAAGAATACATAAGTTTTCTTTACTGCCCCTTGAATATCAACGTTATGTATAACTTGTATGCGTATAAAGAGACTGGTAACATTTAGCAGAGGTTTACGATAGACGATAGAGAAAGAAGTGGTGGGTGTAGGTAACGATTAGTTACGATAACATATTTTCCGGTCAGTGAGGAAGTCAATTAGCGTTTTCCTGCATTGATAGGCAAAGCGAACAGCGAACGCCCGATTACCTGAACAAACACAACAATAACTACGCACATATTGAGACATTATGCTTTCAAGAATAATATTTCTACTTTAAAGCGAACCAGAACATTATAATACAGTTCAAAACTGTGTAAAACTAAAAGCTACAATATTTTTAAATACAAAGCAAGAGACACAAATGGAAAATTAATTCTTATTCAGCTAATCATACATCAGTGAAATTAGATTACTTCCGCTCTGGATTTTAATAATGTATTGAATTTTGATGATTACAATTTTTCAGTGTTATTCGACTGTTTGCCTTACTTGTGAATTTCCTTTGTATAACATTAATATTTAAACTGAATCACATTTACGTGGAAAAAGCTATCAAGTAACAATATCTGTTAGCAATATAATCCTGATTTGTTTAATTTATGTATATCAAATACAAATTTATTTTTAGAATTAATATCCCGCCAAATACAGCTTTATTTAACGCGAATGGGTACCATAAAATAACGTTAAAATAGATGAAAGGAAATTTCTTCGTTGAATAATGCTTATTACTCCGATAAGACTTGAAAACAAAAGGCTTTTAGGAACGCATATGTACCAAATTGAATGTCTAATTCGTAATAATAATTGCAAAGTATTTTGTTATCGGTTGCCGTTACCATATCTTAGTGAAACCGTTTTAAACAAACATTTCTGAAGTCAGCGAAGGAGTATCTACGTCTATGGTGTATTACAGGGTTTACACTTTTTTGGATGAAAACTATGTTTTCGAGATAGGGTAGTGTCCGTTTTAATACCATTAGCAGTTTGTAACGTAAAAAGTAGTTTAGCGATTGAGGCTGATTAAAAATTCTCAGTCAGTCACCTTGTCGCAATCGTACCTCTTTGTCTCCAAGAGCTCTTTTCAGTGAATTTTCTTTAAAAAAAATTCACTAATGAGGAGATCCCGACTTTTGAAAAAAATTCTTCAAATGAGCACATATCCGGGGTCAGTTTCAATTTTTATATGTATATATATATATATATATATATATATATATATATATATATATATATATATATATATATATATATATATATATATATATATATATATATATATATTAGAGGTGTGCGAACCCATGTTTTGTTCGAACCGAACTATGAACGAACCCAAGCAAATATGTTGCCTCGAACTTCGAACCTCTGAAATAGTATGTCTAAGGGTCACAGTCGAACTTCGAACGTCTTAGAAATTTAAAATCGAACATCGAACTACCCAAAATTCTTCAGTGTTCCTATATCATTTCCTTAAACACAAAATTTAGGAATATTGTAACATACAATATTTTATATGTGAAAGATTCCCATTCTTTTTAACAAAAAGGAAAAATTCGGCAAATTTGCAGGTTGATTGGGTGAAAATGCCTTCTGGTGCTGATTGTTTTGGCTCATGGTGAAATAAATCATGTTGAAACCAGTGTTTTCCAAAGTCAATCTGCAATTATCCTCATAAATTCTGAAAATTTACGTTACCGATCGCTTTCGAACACCGCCATCATAATGTTGTTACTGAAAAATGTGTTGGGAGGCTAGGATATATAAGAGAAATAATTCTGTTATTGCTGAATGGCTCCGTCGTGTCTCAATGTGCCCACAAACAGTCAAAAATATGCATGAGTGAAATCTCCTAAAATTATGATATCCACTCAATGAGACCGATAACGAGTTTAATGCGCCGCTACCGAGTTAACGGAGCCGCAACTTTTCTATCTTTGTCAGCATTCAATGCCTGTAAAGTTAAATTTCGAAGTATTTTTGAGCAACGAACTTCGAACTATTTTGGAGAATTACATATTTCGAACTTCAAACAACTTCAACATCGCTAGTGCGAACATATTTTCGGACCGAAGGTTCGGTTCGAAATTTCGAAGCTTCGCACACCCCTAATATATATATATATATATATATATATATATATATATATATATATATATATATATATATATATATATATATATATATATATATATATGGGTATAATTTCACCAAGCCACTTGCAAAAGGAGAGTATTCACAAAATGTAATAAAAATCGAGGCTCAAAAAATAATGGGCCCCGATCTTGATTAAATTTGGTGAATAGTACCTTCCTTTTGCAAGTGGATTGGTGAAGTTCGTTAACCAGGAAAATCGGTCCAGGTTTTCGCGGAAAATTTGTGTTTTCTCTCGAAAAAAAATTTATATCTCCGGAAATAACACAGTAAGGGCAACCTAATTTGTTTTCCGGGTTTATATCATTCTAGGCAAATTACCTACCGAAACATAGGTATGTAGGTTGA
Organism: Tillus elongatus; assembly: GCA_964006375.1. Lineage (NCBI taxonomy): Eukaryota > Metazoa > Arthropoda > Insecta > Coleoptera > Cleridae > Tillus > Tillus elongatus. Next base: position 1,935,422 of record OZ023267.1, on the reverse strand, counting down.
AAGACAAAAAAGTGATAGGCATTTAAAGACAAATAAATTGGGGTTTTCCTCAAAACGTCAAAGTCGCGATTTAAAACATCAAAATTGGCAACATTTAGGCAAAGAACCTGAAACTGAAAGAAAATGTCTCAAGAAGAATGTTTTACAAAGCCTGAAGTCTTAGCTTCAACGGTCATTGTCCTTCATTTTACGAAAATATTTCCAGAAAATTCATTTCAAATAGACCTTTTCTTTAATGCTTTGGCAGTAGTCTTAGCTATAGAGTTTATCGTTTAATGGTATATAATTTTTTCGAATTTTCGTAAAAAATCAATAAAGCTCAATACATCCGCTATTATGCAAGATACGAAAAAAATTTATGTGCATTAATTATAGGGTGTCTTGAACTACATCTTAAAAAATATTTATACAATCACAGCCTGGCCCATAAGTCCTTGGTGATAACTTTCGTATTTTTTTCAATCAACACGCCTTATGTTTTTGCATTGTTGCATTTTCCATCGAAATATAATGCATGTTTGTAAGAAAAGAAATTCGGAACGCAGCACGTGCGTCATGGTAGCGAATTTTCATTAAATGCTTCAAATTTGAATAGCTCAATTTCCTATTAACCTATAAGGTTGACCAAGAATGCAGCTTTTTCGGGAACACTTTAAGTTTACTTTCGGAAATTTTTGTACATTTTCAAACAATAAAGTGATTTTGATGAAACATGACACATTGTTTCTACTATATAGGTTATACTAGTAACCAAATTTGATGCCTGCTTTCTTAAAAAAACACCCACATATTTGGTATTAGAAACATTTTTATGAAACTCACTACAATAACGCACTTGCTGCGTCCAGATTTTTTATTTCGTTGTATTTTCCGAACTTCTAATTAAATGTTTTTCCATATACGCGAAAGTAATAAATGCATCTATATTTTTCTCAAGACCTTTCCTTCTATTGTCTCAAGTGCCAGTATCACTCCTCTAGCACATCGGTCGGGCCTAAATCCAAACCAATCTTCATTTTAGTAAATCTCAACTTTGATTCTTATACAATTTTACCTCCACAACGTCACAACGTGTGGAAATATCGCATTGGCGACTAAAATTAAACAAAAAATGTTCGCTTAAACGTCGTAAAATGTGTTAAAACATATAGAAAACATGATTTGGGAACGAACGTTTTTTGGTCTGTTGCTGTGTCTGTCTGTATGTCTGTCTGTTTGTAGCCAGGAAAACCTTAGAACGCATTGAGATATCGTCTTCAAATTCGGTATACACTTAGCACCCGACAAACGAACGGTTCTGCTTGTTTTGGGTAAAATCCCTACATGGGATACTGGATCAATGGGGGATGATTTGGTGAAAATTGACATTTTTTCGTTAAACCTCGAGTAATATAACGTTTTAGGCTTTGTTTATTAGAAAACTTTTAATTTGACAAACATCTGGTATTCTGTGGTGAAATTAAATTAACGTTTGAATGTGTGGGGTGAAATATTGGTGCAAGAAATTTCAATTTTTTTCTCTAAAACTGCGTAAAAAGCCTCAAATCATATAGAAAACTTGATTCTGGAACGAATTTTTTTTTGGCTGTTGGTCTATCAGTCGGTCGGCCTGTCGGCATCTACGTCTCAAATTTGGTATCCAGTTAGTTAATATAGTCTGTTTTCTCTGGGTCGATTTTGACTCCATCTGGGGTGTCAGTGTGGCCTAAGTACTTGACTGCTTTTTGAAAGAGACAGCATTTCTTCGTATTTAATTTCAAATTGGCTCTCTTTACTTTCTGAAACACTTGTTCCACATTCTTCATGTGATCCTCGAACGACTTTCCTAAGATAATGACGTCATCTAGGGACACGATGCACGTCTCTCAGTGTATACCTCTTAGAACTCCCTCCATTAAACGGTTAAACGTGGCTGGAGCATTACACAACCCAAATGGCATGAAGTTGAACTGCCACATTCCACTACCAGTAGTAAACGCAGTCTTTTCTTTATCTTTGGGCTCAATCTGGACTTGCCAGTAGCCAGTTTTCAAGTCCAATGTCGAAAACCATCTTGCGTCTGCCAGTGTATCGTCAATTCTGAGAAGTTCATAGCTGTTTTTTTATACTGGTTTGCCAATAGTACCCTTCTCGGCGGTTGTTTGATTGGTATAGATGTCCCAGTCTCAATGCGATGGCGTACTAGGTAGGTTCTTCCAAAATCATTCTTGTCGGTTACGAAAACGTTGCGATATTTGGACAGCAATTTAGCCACTGCTTGCTTCTGTTGTGAACAAAGGAACGCTCGAATTGTTTTTGGGTAAGACCGCTTCAGGGGGTAGGGGATAAATAAGTGGTGATTTGGTGAAAATTGACATTTTTGCAATAAAACTCGAGTAATATACCGTTTTAAAAGTTTATGGGTACAGGAATACAAATATATTCTTTGTGGTCAAGTCATGGGCCCTAAATTAATTCCATGAGAATGTCTTTCTGAAGAAAATAAATGATCAGAGGTATGTGGAAGTTATGATTCAATTTGCAGCACAATTTTAATAAGCGCTATATTTTCAAGTTATTTGCAAAAAGACGATATTTCCTAGAGGTTAAGCGCTTTTTATAGTGAACATGTCAGTGTTCTAGATAGGGTAGCCTATATTTTATAGGTTAAATATAAAATTGCGTTTAAAAAATTGTGTTATATATATATATATATATATATATATATATATATATATATATATATATCGAATTGCTGGATACTATATTCGCTTAATTAAGAAAAACCAAGTTGTGCAACATTGCGATTATTTTGTTGTTTACAAACAAGTGGTCAATTTAAAATTTTACCCAATTGAAAATAATAATAAATGTTATCCTTATCAGTTTTTATTAGTTGTTTTGCGAAAAGATTGATTTTATAATATATGCAGTTTCATCTATACGTAATATAATATTACTGGTTTTATGGGTTTCTTTAATTACTAATTCCTTAAAATGACGCAAAAACACACGGACGTATAAAAAACATATAAACTTGCCAGTTTTCCATTAAAATAGTGCTGCAAATCGAATCATAACTTCCACATATCTGTTGTAACTTATTTAAATCAGGAAGACATTCTCATGGACTTAATTTAGGACCCATGACTTGATCACAAAGATAATATTTGCATTCGTGTATCTACAAACTTTTTAAACGTTATGTTACTCGAGTTTTAACGAAAAAATTTCAATTTTCACCAAATCACCTACCCGCTGAAGCGATTTTACCCAAAAACAATCTGAACCGTTCGTTTGTCGAGTGCTAAGAGTACACCAAAGTTGAAGACGATATCCCAATAATTCGTTCTGAAGTTATCGTGGCTACAATCAGACAGACATACAGACCGACAGCCCGACCGACATTTTCGTTTCCAAATCATGTTCCTTTCGCAAGTGGCTTGGATAAGTTCGTTATCCAGGAAAATCGAACTAGTTTTTCCCGGAAAATTTTGCATTTTCTTTCGGAAAATTTTTATATCTCCGGAAATAACAAAGTTAGGACAACCATATTGGATGCGAGGGTTTATATCATAAAAAGAAAACCATGCACCAACATTTGAATCTCTACGTTAAAATAAAATAAAGTTATAAGCTTTTAAGTTTTTATTCTTAAAACGTCAAAAAAGGCGCGATTCTAAACGTCAAAATTGACATGTTCTAGATAGAGAACTTACATGAACGGCTATGCAGCGTAAATGTCGTAAAAGAAGTTAAAAAGCTACAATCTTCGTTGTTCTTTATTTTATTAAATTATTTGCAGAAAATTAATTTAAAGTAGATCCTCTATATGATGCTTTGGTAGCAGTTTCAGTTATTTATTTAATTTTAAGAAATCAGATTACGCTTATTATGTAGCTTTTTTTTCAATTGTGCAATGTAGAAGTTTTTTATGGAGAAACGGTGTTGGCAAGTAGTTTTTTACAGTTTGCATTTCTAGCTCCGTTGTAGCATGTTTACCTTGCACAGAACCTCAAATTGACTTTAGGTCTCTTAACTGTATTGTGGAGTTGAGATCACAGCATTTGTCCGATGGTTAATGCATAAAGGGGTTCCTCTAAGTATGTTTCTCAATTTTTTTTCAAAAAACGAACAATACGCTAATCTGCTAAATTACCTATAAATGTTATTAATATTAAAAGAAATGGAAACAACGCTCGTGCCTGGAATAAAGTTCTCTTCGTCATTTTAACTTTAACTGAAATTTCCTTCTCCCGTTTCGCATCCGTTCAACACATTGGGCACAGAAAATATAGGAATTAACTTAAAATTATGATTTATAATTAAAGGAAAATACAATTTGTTCTAGGTATGCAACGAAAAAATTCACACAAAATAGAATTTCTAGATTCTAAAACCTACTATGACGCTATAATGAAACAACGTCAAATGAAACGAAAACCATTTCAGGTTAAGGAATGGAAAAATGTTTTTACAGTAAAATAAGCTTTCGTACTCCAAAAAACAACAAGATTCTTATAAGGCGTAATACAATAGTGCATAATGATAGTCCATGGCAACAGTACATGTCATATTCAACTGACAAATTATTTTGATAAATGTCAGATCTACTTTCAAAGTGACATGTAAATAAGTATTTTGTTTTCTGACATTTGTAATGCAAATGTAGACATGCTCTTCTTCTTACAATCATATGTATTTTTGGCCATTACAATTTTACTCATAGAGTTGGATACAATTTTAGTGACTTGAATTTTGAAAAGATTTCTTTAAATGAGCGCGAAGTAGGCCCCATAGAACCCATATCCCGGTTGGTTTCAGTTTTTATCTGTTTTCATATATACAGGGTGACGCATTTCTAGGGTAAAGCTCAAAATATCCATTATTATACAAGATATGATAAAAAAATTTATATGTTAATTATACGATGTCTGGAGCTGCATCTTATAAAATTATTTTTACGATCACAGGTGGCCCATAAGTCGCTGCTGATGCAATTTTTTTCCTAATCGAACACGCCTTATAGTATTACAATTCTGGCATTTTCCGTCGAAAGGTAATGCATGTTTGTAAGAAAATAAATTCGGGACTCAGCAACTGCGTTATGGTAGCGATTTTTCATAAGATGTTTCTTTCGATAGCTTAATTTACTATTAACCTAAGTTTCGTTGGCCAGGAAACCAGTTTTTTGGGCATATTTTAGGTTTATTTTCGGAAGATTTTTGTATATTGTCAAACAATAAAGTTATTTTGATGAAATATGGTACATTGTTGCTCCTATATAGGTTATACTGGTAACCAAATTTGATGCTTTCTTAAAAAAAATTATATTTCCTATTAAAAACATTTTTATGAAAATTCACTACCATAACGCCCTTGTTGCGTCCAGAGATTTCTCTTCCATTATACACAATCAACCAAAGGTTGCAGTGCTATCGGGGCGGCAAGGCCGCGGACGAGCCCTGAGGGAAAAAATGTCTTCCATGAATTAAAAAAAGTCCAGACGCAGCAATTGTGTTATGGTAGCGAATTTTCATAATTTTTCTTTATGAATCACTCAGTTTTTCTAAATAAGAAATGTTAAATTTTTTAATAGTATAGTGAGCGCTTACAGTAAAAATCATTGTAGCGAATTTCATCAAAAGAACTATTATTTCCTTTCTTATTATTTTCGAAGATAGAAAATTACCTCCGATATAAGGGAGATCGTAGTTCACGTTAATTTGAAGAAATTAAAAAAATCGTAGTAGTGAACTTTCAATTAGCGAAGTTTTTCTACAAACATTCGCTTAGCAGTTGATTAAATCATATGCACATAAAATCAGAGTACTTTACGTAGAGAATGGTGTGAGAATAGCTAGTAAAATATTTTAAAGAACCCTTTAAAATTTCAATTAACAATATGTTCAACTCCATTATGAATCAGAGAGTGGTTAAATATAATCGTGCACAACTTAAATTGACATATGGTTAAAAGTGGTGTGTAATAGGGGATATAAGTTACCGTCACCGCCACCCCTATAATACACACATGACTCCCTTATGATAGATAACCTAATACCCACTTGAAAATATGGTAATGAACATACACACCTAAAAAAATGTGATAAATACAGGCTGGTCAAAAAGTAATGGTACACAGAGCAACTCCTAGATTCTTGGCCACAAAATATTACAATTTGACCAAACTTTTTTTTCACTTAGGGCTCGTCCGCGTCTTTGTCGCCCCGCTAGCACCGCAGCTAATTGTGCACATTGATCAAATTTACCTCAGTCCAAAAGTCAAAATTAAAAGACACACAGGGCGTTAAAGTAAGAAATTAGATTTCGATTTTCTTTGATATCATGAAAAATATTTAATGTATTGTTTTGACAATTGATACAGATGAGTCTTCGATACTGATATAAATAATTCATTCCTAATTTGGTTCTAGAGGGCGCTGCTTGGAGCACCATTCAAGCCTTAAAAATACTCACATCTTTTGTTAGCCTAGGTAGAACGCTTTTAACTTTCTTAAAAATCAACTTCGGATAGACTTTGTTAAAAAATTTCTTGTCAAGTTACCGACAGAAAAGAATGTGAGGTAATCCTGTAATGTAGACACCTTAGTAGTAAACAAACAATTCGGGTGGAATCGGAACGCAGAAGTGGACACTGGACGATGTGCACTGTTGCCAGATGAGTATTACCAAGGGTCATTTTAAATATAGAAGGAAATCAAGGGGTGAACAAATGTTTTTATAATGTAAATAAATTATAATATGGCGTCATCTAAATAAATCTATATTTGACATATTTTGCGGAAAGCAGTAGGAAAAAGGAGATGGAGAAAGTTAATTTTTAGCCGTGGTGGTCCAGGGGAAAAAACGTGGGCCTCTGGACCCAAAGGTACTGGGTTCGATCCCAGATTTCCCCTCTCCTCCCTTTTAAAGTACATCAGTAACATCAACAGAGGTTGTGCCCTTGTGATTAAGCAAGGTAATCTGAACGTTCCGCCCGTTAAAGACCCAAATTTATCGAACAGTGAGATGAATGAATCACTTTAGTAAAGTCAATGAAGCAATTTCAGTTGCAAATTGCCGATGATAAATCCAACTGTATATGCTAATAGCAAACAGTATCCAATACATTATTTTGAAAAGTCGCACTGTTTCATGGTAATAAAGCAATTTCTACTGACAACTGTCGATGGTAAACATAACCGAGAAAATGGCTGTAAATGGGCTTCCCTTCGAAGTGTTTGTTTTTCTTTATGATGGAGGGACGCATTTTGCATTTTCGCCTGGCTAAATAATAAATATATCTTAAGAGTTTCAAAGCAGTATGCATGCAGGCATATATACACATTCTGAGACATTAACTTGCCTTAATTCAAAAACCACATTTTAACCTTGAATGGCATATAACAACAGTCAATGAAGCATTGTTTGTTGCAAGTTGCCTATGAGAAATAAAATGTAGTGTAGTGTATTGACCAATTTCCACACCACCTAAACCCAATAATTGTCCTATAGACTGGGGAGTTAGGGTCGCTGGCGCGTTTTCTAGCGTAATATCCCCAGGAGGTCTAATCCACGAATTAATAATAGAAATACTTTTTGTGATGTCTTGCCAACCACGCTAAAAAAGCGCGCCGGCGACCCTAACTCCCCAGTCTATATGACAATTATTGGGTCAAGGTGGTGTGGAAAGGGGTCAATACACTACATTACATTTTCATTTCTCATAAGCAATTTGCAACAAACATTGCTTCATTGGCTGTTGTTATATGCCATTCAAGGTTTAAATGTGGTTTTTAAATTATTGAGGCAAGTTAATGTCTCAGAATGTGTATATATGCCTGCATGCATACTGCTTTAAAACTCTTAAGATATATTTCATATTTAGCCAGGCGAAAATGCAAAATGCGTCCGTCCATCTTAAACAAAAACAAACACTTCGAAGGGAAACCCATTTAGAGCCGTTTTCTCGGTTATGTTTGTCAGCGACAGTTGTCAGTAGAAACTGCTTCATTACCATGAAACATTGCGACTTTAAAAAATAATATGTTGGATACCGTCTGCTATTAGCCTATACAGTTGTATTCATCATCGGCAATTCGGAACGAAAATTGTTTCATTCACTTTTCATACTCATTTAAGGTTGGAAACTAAAATATAAACAAACACTTCAAAGGGAAGCCCATTTTGAGCGATTGTTTAGGTTATGTTTATCATCGACAGTTGTCAGTAGAAATGGCTTCATTACCATGAAGCATTGCGAATTTTAAAAATAATATATTGGATACCGTTTGCTATTAGCGTATACAGTTGGATTTATCATCAGCAATTTGCAACGGAAATTCCTTCATTAACTTTACTAAACTAAGTAATGCACCTCACTGTCCGAGAAATTTGGGTCTTTAACGTGCCCAACATCGCATGGGCACGGGACCGACGGCTTTACGACCCCTGGGAAAGGCGGAACGTGGAGATTACCTTGCTCAATCAGAATGGCACAACCTCTGTTGATGTTACCGATGTACTTAAAAAGGGAGGAGAAGGGGAAATCTGGGATCGAACCCAGTACCCTTGGGTCCAGTAGCCCACGTTTTTCCCCTGGACCACCATGAGGCTGAAAATTAACGTTTTACATTTCCGCTTTCCTACTGCTTTCCGCAAAATATGTCAAATATCGATTTATGTAGATGACGCCATATTATAATTTATTTACATTATGAGAACATTTGTTTACCCTTTGATTTCCTTCTATATTTAAAATGGCCTTTAGTAATACTCATCTGGCAACAGTGCATATCGTCCAGCGTCCACTTCTGCGCTCCGATTCGACCCGAATTGTTTGTTTACTACTGAGGTTTTTTTTTATGTCAACAACACACCACGAGGGCTTACAGCCTAAATACTATCGTACCGTGGGTGTTGACAAGGAGGAAAGAGGCAACTTGTTAATTCTGGACTTGAAGGTTTGGAGGTTCGGAGGAGAAGGAAACACATGTGCCGGCAAGGAATTCCACAACTTGGAAGTCCTCGGGACAAAAGAGCGGGCATAACAAGATGTTCTATGTCTGGTGACCTGGACAGTAAAAGGGTGCATTCGCTCTGTTCCCCTGGTAGATCTGCTGGGGGCAGCAGGTGGGGGAATTATGGAGGAAAGCTCCTCTGAGCAGTGCCCGTGCAGATATCTATAAAAGAGAGAGAGGTCACCAACGGCACGTCGGTGGGCAAGGGATGGAAGCCTTTGGGTGAGGGTAGGGTCACCGATGAGACGTATAGCTCTCTTTTGAATGGAGTCCAGGATAGCGAGTGTAGAAGCGGCTGCTGCACCCCAGATGTGGGAGCAGTATTCGAGGTTTGGCCTTATTTGTGAAGTGTATAAGGTATATAGATTAGTTGGTGAAAAGTATTTGCGAGCCCGGAAGAGGAAACCCAATTTCTTAGCAGCCGCTTCTGCAATTGATGTAACATGTTGGTGCCAATTAAGATTTCGATCCACAGAAATGCCAACAAGAGAAAAGGACTCATTATTTTGAATAACTTGGTTGTTCATTGTGATGGGTCTAGGGCTGCTGTATCTCTTGTGAGAAAGAAAGCAAGACTTAGTTTTGGTGGGGTTGAATTGTACAAGATTTCTACTTCCCCAGTCTAATATTTTTTGGAGGTCTACGGAGACAGAACCCTCCATGAGTCTGCGATCCTCATCTAATTGGGCTAAAGAGACAGGCTTAGAATATTGTATGTTTGAGTGGAGGGTGCTGTCGTCCGCGTAACTGTGAACTGGGTTGGATGTGCTAGAGAGGAGGTCATTGATGTGGAGAAGAAACAAAGTAGGGGCTAAAGCTGAACCTTGAGGAACTCCTGCATTAATTGGATACAGTTTAGAGGAATGGCCATCCACAACAACAGATATGCTCCTGTTGGAGAGGAAATTTGCTGTCCAGGTACAAAGTTTTGGTGGTAGGCCATAGGCCGGAAGTTTATTAAGCAGTGCTGCGTGCCAGACCTGGTCGAATGCTTTGGATATGTCTAGAGCAACAATCTGGGATTCACCGTGTTGTTCCATCTTGTTGTCTACAATGCAGGATTACCGAATGTAATAGTATTTGTAGCTATCAATTGCACACATTTTTTGGTGTCAATTATGTGAAGTTTGTTATACTTAGAGAACTTAACAATTTAATAAATATTATTATAGCAGAATTGAGCGGAATGCTGATATTTTAACTAGTAATGGTATGGGTAATGGGCTACGGTGAAAGGAAACGTAGTTATGAAGAAGTGTGTATGCTTTTTCATGAAGTGTATCCTAATTAAAGGAGGGTAGGTTTCTCAATAATTGAAAAAATTTAACAAACCGATAATGCCACAGATAAACCAGGAATAGGAAGATCAAAAACGGCTGTAGCTGGTAATAGCGCTTAGGTGTATTGTTGCCTTTTCATCAAAACCCCCATTTGTCTACAAATGAAGCTGCTATATTACACAATGTTTCACAAAAATCTGTGGTAAGTTAGCTAAAAAAAGTTCAGGCGCAGTAAATGCGTTATGGTAGTGAATTTTCATAAGAATAATATATAATATATTAATGATTTAGCCTTATATTAAAAGTTATAAAAAAGTACTTTATTTAATTAGCAACAGTAAAAAATAAGGTAAAAAGGACAAACAAAAACATAATCTCTAGCATAAATATTTATACAGTAATTTGCGGACAAAACTCAAAGAAATTCATAAACAGGAAATATACTCAAAAATAAATACACTAGAGAGCTGAACATAAACTCTACAAAAATTGAATGTGTGGACTGGCATTTTTGGAGACCGTTTAATCTGACCAATTTTTCTTGATGACAATTTGAGTGGCGAAACGTATTTGGAGTTACTAGAAGATATCGTTGACCCTCTACTAATTGACATTGTTGAAAATGATGATCGCTATCAAGAATATCAATTAGTGTTTCAACAAGATGGAGCTCCTCCGCATTTTTCACAACGTGTTAGGGAGTTTTTGAACAGAGGGTTTCCAGAGCAATAGATTGGGCGTAGAGGTGCTATTGAGTGGCCCTCTAGATCACCGGATTTAACTCCTTTAGACTTCTTTCTATGGGGCCATTTAAAGAGTAGAATTTTCGCAAAAGAACCGGAGTCTCTAGAAGAATTACGACGACGGATTGTTGAAGAATGCCGTCTAATAACTCCACAAATGCTCCAGAATGTCAGAGCTCGTTTTGAACAAAATTTGTACTTTTGTATGGAAGCTGGTGGTCAACAATTCGAACACTTACTTAACTGATTAAACATTTTTGAACGTTTGGTTTTGTTTTTTATTTTTCTTAACGAAAAATTGACTAATTAGTGCATTTCTTATCACAATGAATGAAGTACGTTCTTGCAACTCCAACTGTGAATAATTTTTAAACCAGTTGATAAAACTTCCAAAAAAATTAGTGTGCTGAATTCAGAAAAGAATGAGGTTTATATATATATATATATATATATATATATATATATATATATATATATATATATATATATATATATATATACAGAACTTGAAACTGACTTTGGGTAGGTATAGTTTTCACTGATTTTACGAAATTTTTCGACCTTCTCAAAGTCGTGATCTCGTCATAAACGACTTATTTCTATGATGTGAATGAAAATTTGTTAAACTTGTTATGTTTAGGATCCTATGTTTTTAATTTGCCTCTCGAGTGCCCTTTATGCATAACTAACGATTAGATCAACATTTTCTCACCAAACTACAATGCGCACAGGGCCTGATGATAACCATAACCCGAGTTTATAGAATAACAAATGCGAAATTCATTATGTTGGTGTTGGTAACGCTAAGCCACCCTAATAGTGGTGGTGCTGGTAGAAATGTTTATTCAGTAATTACCAAACAATTGTTGAGGTCCGACTTAATGTTAACAGGCGAGGGGTGACCTAATTGGTAATAGGAAACTGGTGTTTAGCCCGCATATGGGGTGGCCGGTCAGGGTGAACAGATATTGTGAAGGGTTGTTGAGAACACGTGACCCCCATGACTCCATATGATGTTGACGTAATGTGCCATGAGATTTTCTAGATATACACGTGTCATCTCTTTGATTCCGCTCAATAAAACCATGGATCATCCCTTATTATTAAGATTACCCGTATCTTAATAGAACAATAAAACAAGGCCTATAAAATAGTAGTTAAAAATTGTATGCCTGTTGTAAAAAAGAATAGAATGTTTAAGTAATGGCCGAAGGCTTTATTATTGTAATTATAATTGTAATTTTGCTGTTAACCAATTAACCTCCAGTACCGGTGTAATTATTGCTAATAAAAACATGTATGTTTGTGCTCTTGGTTTTCAGCGAAATTCACTGTTTGGGTAGGCAACGTGACATCACTGTCTAAAGGCGATGTCACATGAATCTTTGTCTCTGCAGATATTAGCGAATTTTCATTGAGAAAAATTCGCTAATAGAGAGGTCACGATGAAAAGCTTTTGAAAAAATTTCTTCAAATAAGCGCGAATTTGGGTCCCTAGAACCCAAAACCAAGGTCCTTTAAAATTTAAATATGTTTATATATATATATATATATATATATATATATATATATATATATATATATATATATATATATATATATATATATATATATATATATATATATATATATATATATATATATATATATATATATATATATATATATATATATATATATATATATGCATGTATGTATGTACATATCCGAGCCATAACTTAAAAAATACTAAACTGATTGCAATCAAACTTAGCAATAATCTTGTTTGGGCGTAAACCAAGGTCGAGTTCGTTAATCGGCCTTATGATCAAGTTTTTCCGGTGGGAAACTTTTTGAAAACGCTATATTTTTGTAAGTATCTGCGTAACTGAAATGAGAATTTACATGTGGCTAGAAATAGTGCAAATAAACCTATGTTGTGAATATTTAGTAATTTGGTACACAATATTTATAGTACAAAGAAATATAGCATACTATAAGGTTAACTGGAAGAATAAGCTTCTTTTGGCTATTATTTCTGTTGGTTTTCACTTAGTCATAGTTGCCTATTATAAGACATAAGGATATGGTTACCATGGTAACGAGCAACAATATCATCTTCATTTATTATTTTTGACATTTAAGGTAGTATTTTTGCAACAATGTATTTTTCTAATGAAGAAAAGCGTGATATCATTGAGTTGTACATAAATGGCAAAAAAAAACGTTACACACGCTCGCGCATATAATTTTGAAAAGTATTTTGACCATCGCCAACCATCCGTAAACACTTTTAAGAGATTGTACGATAATTCTGGTATGTACGAAAGTTTTACCAAGCCAAAACAATAAAACGAAATAATAAATTAAGCTGCAGAGGTTTTGGCCCTCATAAGTCAAAATTCAAACGTTTCAACTCGTGAACTAGCCGAAAAGTCAGTGCTTACCAGCGCACCGTGGTAAGGATTTTAAGAAAACACAAAATTCAGACATTCAACTTGCTCAAATACAATGCCACAACCTCGGTTGATGTTAATGTTACAGTTTGTACTGAAAAAGTGAAAGGAGTACCCCTGGGATCGAACCCAGTACCCTTCGGTTCAGAGGCACACGTTCTTACCCATGAACCACCGAGGTTGCTTCATGAAAGCTAAAGCCTATGTATCTTAGTGTTTCCTGAACTATCTCGTAAAAAGTCAATAAAAATTCTATCGATTTCGTAGGGTTGCTACCTACCTATCTGGAAGACAATAATATGACCCGTGTTAGACATACATCATGGTTGTGACAACGAGGCGACATTGAATATTGTATAAAACAGTCGCCCTTTATGGTCTACCTTTTCTTTTCGTCAAATAGGCTATTATCCTAATTGAAAACGTGTATTAACTTAGATTCATTAATGTTTCTTATTATTTCTCTATCTATTCTATTCCTAGAGGGGATCCAGTTACCTACAAGTATGCAGTACACGTATACCAGGTCATTATAACTAACCTTGGTAGAAACAAAACACTGTATTTACATCCGCCATAGCCAACTTGTAAATGTGTCAACTTTGCTCTTCCTTAAATTCGCAAACAATAGAACATTTTCAAACAGTTTTCCTTTAACAAAAAAATCACGAATATTTTCCATACATAACACCCAATCAATTATTCATTTTAAATTATTAGTTCTTCACGGTATCTAACTAAAAATTACTCAATTAGCTGTTCGGCGGGTGATTCATTTGTGTCACGATTAGTTTATGAAGCTTCGGGACCTTGGACTTCGCGATTATTGTTGCAATGATTATTGTAAAAGGATGTGTGTGGATATGTGTTTGTATGTTAAACTCCACTCTACCATTAAAATCAAACTCCAGCACATACTACTTGATTTTCATTGTAAACAGCTGTATTACATTGATGAGGCTTATTAGCAAATTACCGTGAACATTTCCCTTATATGCATATCATAATAAGTGATTCATACTCGTAGTAGTTAAGACCACAATTGCAACATTGCAATTGCCGCAGTTTTTACTGGAAATATCAACAATCTGTGACCTAGGTAACTACCTGTATTTTGAACAATTACACGTCATAATATAACTTCATGGCTGATGCGTAAACAAGAGAAGAAAAAAACAGTTTATTAGTAATTAAAGAAGAAACATTTATAAGTCGAACAGTTTGCTTCTGAGTATAATCTAAATATTTGCACAGCTCCGTGATGTAGTGGCTATGGCGTGTCTGAGTTTGATTCTCGGTAGCAATTTCTGTCGCTATGTGTTGGGTGTTTTTCCGCTACCTTTCACTATTGCATACCACAAAAGCCTCCCCACCCCCGCCCCCTACACAAGGTACTCGGTGCTTCTGGAAAGGTGGTGTCATCTATGTATCGTCCTTATTAGGGTTATGATTTATTAAAGATGCTAGATGGGAAAATCCAAAGACCTTTCTTCTCAAAACATAGACCAGAACGGCAGCAAACCCTTCTGGACTCTTGCCAAAGCTATTGGAAATAATTTCTGCAAGAGCACATTCCCACCTCTTGTTTCAGGGGATGAAATTGTTTCAACCGCCCTGGGCAAGGCTGAACTTCTTGCCTCGTTGTTCGCAAGCAATTCTACTCTTAATCCACCTCCAAATGTTCAACCACCAACAATCATAATCGCGGATAAAATGACGGATATTATTTTCAAAACTATAAAATTACGAAATATGCTCTCTTCTCTTAATACCTTGACGAGGTCCCAGCAATTCTTCTCAAGAAATGCGCACCAGAATTTGCTCCTGTCCTGACTCGTCTGTTTCAAACATCTTACAATAGAGGCATATTCCCTAGTAACTGGAAAACTGCTCGAGTACAACCCGTCCCCAAGAAAGGATTCAAAGCGCATCCTACCAACTACAGGCCTATTTCTCTCCTTTCAGTCGTCTCTAAGGTGATGGAAAAGTATATAAACACGGAATTACTAAAAATTTTTGAAAAACAGTCTAATCTACGACAGTAGCAGTATGGATTCCGTCAGCGCAGATCAACTGTCGACCTCCTTTCCTTTGTCACCCATTCTTGGAACAAGTCTATGGAACTACACGGTGAATCTCAGATTGTCGCTTTAGATATATCCAAAGCATTCGACCAGGTCTGGAACGCAGCGCTGCTTAACAAACTCCTATGGCCTATCACCAAAACTGTGTACCTGTACAGCAAATTTCCTCCCCAACCAGAGCATTTCTGTTGTCATGGATGGCCATTCCTCTAAATTGTATCCAATTAATGCAGGAGTCCCTCAAGGTTCAACTTTAGCCTCTACTTTGTTTCGTCTCCACATCAATGACCTCCTCTCTAGCACATCCAACCCAGTGCACAGTTACGCGGACGACAGCATCCTCCACTCAAATATACAATATTCTAAGCCTGTCTCTTTAGCCCAATTAGATGAGGATCGTAGACTCATGGAAGGTTCTGTCTCTGTGGATCTCCAAAAAATATTAGACTGGGGAAGTAGAAATCTTGTACAATTTAACTCCACCAAATCCCAGTCTTGCTTTCTATCTCATAAGAGATACACCAGCCCTAGACCCATCACAATGAACAACCAAGTTATTCAAAGTAATGAGTCCTTTTCACTTGTCGGCATTTGTGTGGATCGAAATCCCAATTGGCACCAACATGTCACATCAATTGCAGAAGCGGCTGCTTAGAAATTAGGTTTCCCTTCCGAGCTCGTAAATACTTTCACCAGCTAATCTCTATACCTTATATACTGCACAAATAAGGCCAAACCTCAAATACTGCTCACACATCTGGGGTGCCGCTGCCGGTCCTACACTCGCTATACGGGAATTCATTCAGAAGAGAGCTATACGTCTCATCCGCGACCCTACCCTCACCCAAAGGCTGCCATCGCTTGCCATCCGACGTGCCGTTGGTGACCTCTCTCTCTCTCTCTTTTATATATATATATATATATATATATATATATATATATATATATATATATATATATATATATATATACACGGACACAGCTCAGAGGAGTTTTCTTCCATAGTTTCTCCACCTGCTGCCCCCAACAGACCTATCAGGGGAAAGCGAATGCATCCTGTTACTGTCCAGGTCACCAGACATAGAACATCTTGTTATGCCCACTCTTTTGTCCCGAGGATTTCCAAGTGGTGGAATTCCTTGCCGGCACATGTTTTTCATTCTCTTCCGAACCTCCAAACCTTCAAGTCCAGAATTAACAAGTTGCCCCTTTCCCCCTTGTCGACGCCAACGGTAGCCAACCTAATATTGGTAAGTTATATACGATATATATATATATATATATATATATATATATATATATATATATATATATATATATATATATATATATATATATATATATATATCGTTGTTTGATCGTTACTAGTATTTACTTTTATTTTAGTTACTATACTATATTATTGATAATTTTTTAAATAAAAATTAACCAAAGATAAAATTAAAAAAATTAAAATGTATTACCTCTTATAAACTATTTTGGTTTTCGTTCTTTTCATTAGCGACCTCTATTCACGAAAAATGAAACTATCATCAATAATTCTATCTGTTAAAGAAAATGGTGAAGGTTCAACGCGTAATATAAATTATTAGTCCATAGGCTGAAAGTGTCAATCATTGACTAATCATTTTGATTTCTCATATAATAACATTTTATCAAACAATTGAAGTTTGAATAGTTATCGTTAGATGGCGCGCGTAACTAAAACTAGCAATCTTAAAATCATAAATAATAATCCAACTTGATAAGTCTTTTTTAATATTTTGCATATTTATAAAATTATGATTGGGAAAAGAAATCAGATCAGCATATTGGGATACATAACAAATTAAGAAAAGACACACTGTGTGTGTTTCGCTTTGTATTAGCATTTAATTACTGTAGACCGTACGTTTTTGTGATCGCAGTTTAAAACATCACATGCTAAGTACCTAGACAATGCAACAAACACAATCATCCAAGATAATTCGTATCTATATCCTAACGGCCAACATATCCATCAAACGAGTTTCTTAAGAAACAATGCGCTAAGCTAACAATTTAATTCTTTCAATATGATTTCAAAATATTCACTGTTTTGTTAACAAAATTTCATAACGCTGAGAATACTTTTAACCTGTTCTTCGTATTTATATGTTATATGTTTCTTCGACATTCTTTTTTTGCACGACTGCAAGACACATTTTTATTTAAAAAAATTCAAGATCAGCTAAAGCTAATAGTAATAGTTAATCTACCAAAGGTTCACTGTTAATGTTCTACATAGTCAATGCTAGAAAGTTGAAGACATACAGTAAGTATGTATTAGTCAATAGACGACCACTCTGTGGCGCATTCTACCGGATGACAATGAAAGCGTTAATTAAATCTGTCAATTTTTCTTTTACTATAGACAGAAAGGGAAGTTCGTTATCTTAAGTAGAGGTAGGTATCCATATTCATGTTTGAATGAAAACGCGTGGAGAGAATTTTAAATTGATATTCTTATAGTCAATAAGTTTTAATAATTCAACCATTTACTAACCATAAACGGTTCAATATTAAAATACAGAGAAAGCCAAGTCATGTCATCGAGCTTTGAGCCTAATATATTGAGACTGCGCTGTTTTTTGGTCTAATAGAACATTTCAAAAAATTTGTAAATTCTGCAAGAAATTAATAATCTAAATTAGTCGGTTGGCAAAAACAATAAAGTTAGAAATGTTCTCTCTACTGATCACTAGAGGGCACATGGTTTAACGCTATATAAGTTAATTCCAAAATATGTAAACAAAAACGTGATACAATTGTGCCTTTAGAGTCAACAGATACAAGAACTTATAACTCTAACAGCCAATTCTCCTGAGTTCTCTCTGTAGTTACTACTCTGCCAAAAATAAAAAATTATATGGTTTTTATGGCGCCTCCGCCGCTTCTTTTCAAACATTACATTATATATCTACATACCGACCTAAACTGCTTATTCTATGTTTATTTTTCTGAAACCCCATTTAACGATTAGATCACTCCTGTTCAGTTTAGTCAATGGCTTACATATTCTTATTACAGATGATGTTACTGTATTACATATAGCCATTGTAGTTCTTATGATTCTGTCATTCTCCAAGCATACATTTTGTGGTAGCGACATACTGTTTTTTTCTGTCTCTATCTATAGTGACTATAATGCTTTGTAATTACCTATATCAGTAAACTTACCGTTTAATCACTATTGGTATTAATTTCAACCGGACCTTCCATTGACTAAGTCTGCAGTCTACAGCGAAAAGTTGGCTTTATAATAGTCTGAGACTGCGTTAGTATAGGACGTTACCAGCAGGTGGCACAACAAGTACCACCAATTTGATAGTAGTATTGAATACACTATAAATATAGAAAATAGTGTTGGTATTTTCAATTTTTAGCTGATTAGCTAGCAGTATAGCGACACGCATGTTGTATTGCTTCTTTCTAAACTGATTCGAGAACACCACTTATTATAAGAATTTAACAACTCCCTTACCGATAGAAACACCAAAATAAAACTTAGATTCGGTGAAAAACACATGCACGTGTAACTGAAAATTCAAAGTGTCCTTCCCAGATAGCACAGACACATTCTAAGAATATACCAGGAATGTTTCGAAACAGCCCCAGAACATTCTCACAACATATGTTCATAGAACATTTTGTGAACATGACATTGACAGATTCTGTCATACTAATAAGGTTCTTAGATGCTCCCAGTATGTTCTGAAAATGTCCCACGAATAATTCAATGAATCTTCTCAAAATGTCTATACATATCATCCAGGTTCAGCTTTAGCCCCTACTTTGTTTCTTCTTCACATCAATGACCTCCTCTCTCGCACATCCAACCCAGTTCACAGTTACGCGGATGACAGCACCCTCCACTCAACTATACAATATTCTAAGCCTGTCTCTTTAGTCCAATTAGATGAGGATCGCAGACTCATGGAGAGTTCTGTCTCCGTAGATCTCCAAAAAATATTAGACTGGGGAAATAGAAATCTTGTACAAGTCAACTCTACCAAATCTCAGTCTTGCTTCATAAGAGATACACCAGCCCTAGACCCATCACAATTAACAACCCAGTTATTCAAAGTATTGTGTCCGTTTCACTTGTTGCCATTTCTGTAGATCGAAATCTCAATTGACACCAGCAAGTCACATCAATTTCAGAAGTGGCTGCTAAGATATTAGGTTTCCTCTTCCTTTTATATACTTCACAAATAAGGCCAAAACTCGAATACTGCTCCTACATCTGGGGTGCCGCTGTCGCTTCTACACTCGCTATCCTGGACTCTATTCAGAAAAGAGCTATACGTCTCATCGGTGACCCTACCCTCGCCCAAAGGCTGCCTTCCCTTGCCCACCGACGTGCAGTTGGTGACCTCTCTCTCTCTTTTATAGATATCTGCACGGGCACTGCTCAGAGGAGCTTTCCTTCATAGTTCCCCCAACTGATCTACCAGGGGAACAGAGCGAATGCACCCTTTTACTGTCCAGATCACCAGATATAAAACATCTTGTTATGCCCGCTTTTTTGTCCCGAGGACTTCCAAGTTGTGGAATTCCTTGCGGGCACATGTTTTGCCTTCTCCTCCGAACCTCCAAACCTTCAAGTCCAGAAATAACAAGTTTCCTCTTTCCTCCTTGTCGACACCCACGGTACGATAGTATTTAGGCTGTACGCCCTCGTGTTATGTTGTTGAAACAGAAAAAAATCACTATATCTTAGGTTCCCCTAATACATGCCCCTGATCTGTGTCGGTTGTTATACGAAACACCCTGTGTACATTTTTTGAACGATATAGAAATTAAGGAAATGCAAATCTACGAAATATTTGATTTATCTTCAAAATTTACTAATTTTCCTCCACTTAACTGGCCCGGTATATATTTTCGTATAAGTAAGCCCAACTCGCCATATATGTTAGAATTTGAACTTCAATCACTCACCCTTGTGTAGGTTACTACCATTCCAGTGGCTACACACACCTGTATACTCACGTTCAGATACTTAATAAGTCAACAATTCGAGCAGTGCACATTTATTCAGATTAATTAGTACAACAAATGCAAAGAACTGTTTGTGAATAAAGTAATAATAAAACAATTAAAATTTCAATAACATAAAAATAAAACAAATATACAGTCCTTGGAGTTGCCAGAAAATTTAATTACAAAGTTTCCGAGGTGAATTTTCGAGGTTACCCCACTGAATAACTTGAAATTTGGGTAGACTATTGATCCTACAGGCTTTCAGTGTGGCAGTAAAGGAATTGCATTACATAATAGTACTTATACCTTTATAGAATACAACTAAATTGGACAGAATCTGCCACAAAATTACACTCACTTGCACTTACAAAAAACTACAACTGAAAGTCATCGATCAGACCGTGTGACCCTTTCCCTTGTTCGGTTGCTCTCTGTTCTGCTCCCACGGGCTTATTTTTGACTTCTAAGGCTATTTCCATATCCCGATGTCTGTCACGAACAGCTTGTATATTCTGGTTGTGAAAGCATACTTTGGCAAAGTGATTACTTGTCTGATAAATTGCAAGTTTTATTATACACAGCGCATTTTCCTACCATATGTTCAGGTCCACATTTTCTGCACTTGATAGTGATACTTCTCAGAGCATTAACCTCTTCCACAGGAGTAAGAAGCCTGAGATCTTGTTTAGACAATTCTATAGATTTGCTGTATTCTTGCACTTTTGATAGCGTAATATCACTTTCCCTAATGATCCTTTGTTGTATCTGCTTGTAGTAAAGACCTAGAATTAATTTATCTTTGATCGTTCAACCTACGTATGGATTTTTATAATTATACAGATACATCCATAACTAGCAGGTTGCTTCTTAAGTTTCATTACAAAAGAGTAAATGGTCTGGTTTTCTTTTTGATAGAAGTTATAAAATTCTAACATTTCCACAGTAATATTTGTCTTTGGCTTCATCAAAACAACCGAGAACATCTTCCAGCTTATTTGTTTTATCTACTGGAAAAGTATTAAAGATATTTAACCCCGCTTCCCTTATAATATGTAAAAGTAGGGCTATTTTCATATCATCATTTGAATTGTGTTTTGCTGAAGTTTTTAAAAATATATTGAACTGTTGTTTTTATTTAGGCCCAAGTTGCAGTCCAGCCATATTAAATGGTGGTGGTGGTGGTTTATATTGCATGACTTATATTGAACAATAATTTTTTTAGATTATGTATTATACAATGTATGTGTACCTAATTCGTAAGCTGATCCAGTCTCAAGCAAAACAGGCCAACCATTTGTCGGTGTCAACTACAAGAGATGCTTGTTGTTTTTTGTTCATTTTTTCATTGCTCGTTTTTTTAAAGAAAAATTCACTAAAATTAATAATAATAAAATTACAATTAAGGAATACACTTTTTATTAGATTATATACAAAGATGAAATTAAATAGAAAACAGAGTATAATATTAAATGGATCTCTTTTATTTTATACAAATACCTACATAACACAAATAAAAAAAAATGTACAAATATGTAAACATGACAAATATTTTACATGTTTTTCGTGTAAATTCTAAATATCTTATGTTGCTTACAAATGTGAGTAGGTATCAATAAATATAATTGATTAGATAATTAACTGTTCTCATAAATCTGACAAATCTCGTTAATGCTTTTCTATAAATTAAAACTTTTTGATATTACAACAAACATCATGTTTTTTATTCAATATTTTTGTCGGAGCCGGTATTTAAAGTATCAACAATGTTGTCTAACCTAAAACTGTAAACTAAAGACTTTAATTTGACTAAAATATTGGGTGGGCCATCTCTCCCGCTATATTGGGAAAGATGGCCATACCATAATATGGTATGTCAATATAGGTATTATATTGTTGATCTAGGTACTTTAATATTTTATAAGTAACCAGCATCTTTTATTTATTATAGATGCCTAACAAATAAGTTAGAAAAGCAATCGCAAGTCGCGGTAACTGGAGACAAGAAGACATAGTGCAGGCTATGGATGCAGTTGGACAAGCTGCTTTCGAGATTAATATTCCAAGAAAAACTTTGGAGAGAAGGGTAAATACTAACAATAGTGAGAAAGGTCACATGGGTATCAGTTGTCTATTTGGAAAAGCCAACGAAGAAAGAGTCACGTCACATATTAATTAGTGATGGGAAAAACAGCTTTTCTTTGATAACAGTTGAAGCCGTTAACGTTATTTCATAATAACCGTTGAAAATAACGGCTTCAGTTATTTTAAAATGGATAGTCGATCGATAGTATCCTACATTCCCAAAGCTGTGAGCGAGAGCAAGCACACCTGTATAAATGCATTGTATTTTTACCCCGTTATTTCACGTAGTGTATAAATCTCAAATTTTGTCGATATGAAAAGGAAACAAAGGGTTAAGAAATTATAATAAACGTGTCGTAAATCTTTTGCCACTCTGAAGTGATACTTTTAGAAATCAGAAAGGAGTCTTCTATAAGAATTTACTTAGATATTTTAGGAATTATAAACTAGTAATTTCTCACAAATTTATTTTATCAGGGTCTTTACGTAAATGTCAATGCCACAGCAAGAATCAATAAATATCATTATTTATCACGTCTTGGGACGTTAGACGTTAGAACTTTTATTGCTACACAGGGAGTGATTCTAAGAACTCCATAACATAACGCAACTAATAAAATTTCGGTAAAGAAACAGTATAAAAAATTGAGTTTGAGTTTTAAAAAAAATTGGAAGATATATAGTATTAATTGTTTATTTACTTATTTTAATATTCGTTGTTTTAAAATTAGTTTCAAAAATTTCAAAGGGCTGTAACTTGGAGGAGAAGGGGTTTCAAGAAAAACTTAATAAAAAGACACCCCTTATTTTTCGCCAAAGAATCACCCTGTAAAATTTTTCGCATCAATTTGGAAACACCCTGTATATATATATATATATATATATATATATATATATATATATATATATATATATATATATATATATATATATATATATATATATATATATATTCATTTAATTTTTTATATTGAAATGTATATAGATATTGAAAAATTTTGTATCATTATAGTTTTTTAATCAATTTGATAACTATTATCAGACAAACGAAAATGACATGTTAACTGTTTTCTTAGGTAATGTATATAAATTTAAATAAATAAGTACTTTAATTTCACGTGAAATAACCCTATTTTGGGTTGTCTATAGTGAAAGTAATAACACGTTTTTACAGAAATTCATCTTTTCACCCAACATTTTTTATTATTACATATTTGGCTTTACATACTAGTGGGAAACTCAACTGTTTCAAAAATAACAGCTTCTCTGTTTAACAGAATAACTCTGTGTAGTAGTGTCCGTATGCCGTATCCCCATCAACAACCGGTTAAAGTTAAAATTAAACCGTTTTATTGTACCGAAAATCCTACGTTCCTAAAGCTGTTAGCGAGAGCGAGCACACAGTATAAATAACGTGTTTAGAATTCCCAATCTCAAGGCTATTCATCCCGTTAAATAGTTAAATAAACAGTTGCCGATGAAAACCGATGTTTATTCATCGAAGCCGAACTAGTTGCAGTAGAACTGAAACAGACAGGACTCCGAAATCTAGTTTAGTGTAAAAAGCGTTATTTTTTAAGCTGCTATTTTTAATAATCCATAACTGGTGGTTACCGTTACGGCTCGGGAACCGTTTAAAAATAGCTGACAGTTAAATAACGACCCATCACTAATATTAATGATGCAGAAATGTGGTTTTCCTTTAACCAGAGACGATGTAAGGACAACTGCCTACAAATTTGCCGTTCAACTTAACATTAAACATCGCTTTAACGAGGAAACTGAGAAAGCAGGCTATGACTGGCTTGCATTGTTCCTGTCGAAAAATCCTCAAATTAGTGTACATAAAGCCGAAGGTGTTTCACTGGCTCGCACAAGTGCTATGAACCGCGGTGAAATTGAGGAGTATTTCAAATTTACTTCAATCTGTAATGGACGAAAACCAACTCTTTGATAAACCAGCCAATATTTTCAACCTGGATGAGACTGGACTACAGTTGAACAAACGCCCTAATGAAGTGTTAGCAGCAAAAGGGTCTAAAGTTGTGGTCACAGTAACATCCACTGAAAGAGGTGAAACAATCACTCTAATAGCTTGCTGCAATGCAGAAGGCAATTTTCTTCCTCCAGCTGTCATAATGAAAGGCAAGAATAAAAAAATGAATGGGAAGACAATCTACCACCAGGATCGATGCTTTTTATGTTACAAAAATCGGCATACGTTAATGCAAAAAATTTTCTTCGATGGCTTACTGAGCACTTCCTTCCAAGAAAACCACTGGGAAAGACGTTGTTGATTCTAGATGGACCTCTCATGTAAATTCTGTAGAAACGCTTGAGTTTGCTCATTCATGATATCATTTTGCTCTTTCTGCCTAGCCATACGACCCATTACCTTCAGCCACTGGATATGTGTTTTTTTAAATGCCTAAAAACGCATTTCTATGAAGCCTGTCGCCTTTGGTTGACGCAACACCCTGGAAGACGACTAACAAGACTGCAGTTTGGTGAATTAGTGCAAGCAGGCTGGGGAAAATTCGCTACCACCCAAAACGCAACTTCAGGTTTCAAGTCTGCAGGTATAATGCCATTTAACCCTACAGTGATTCCAGATTATGCATTTGTACCAGCCCAAAGTAACTCAAAACCAACTTTTACTTCGGATAAGACAGTTACTTCTGAATCACGCTCTCCAATTAAACATACTGCTCAACAGACTTCTTCTGCTGACAGTGAGACACCATCAAAATTCCTCAAGGAACTGTCACCTGTTTTAGAAAACATTAACATTGTACGAAAGCGTGCCAAACTACTATTTTGACCTCGCCAAAGCACCTTGACAAGTGCAAAGAAAAAGACACCAAGACGGATGCAGCTCAAAAGAAAAGAGAGGCGGCTGGATTGAAAAGACCATTGAAAAACTCAACTTTATAAAAAAAAAAAAAAAGAAGAAACAATTGAATATTCATCCTCAAGTAGCGAAGGAGAAATTGAACTAGAAAGTGATGAATCATCAAGATGTGAAGAGTTTAATGAAAATGAATGCGTGGGGTGCGGAGAGGATTACAACCAAACAAATAAAAAAGTGGACTGGATTCGTTGCGTCAGGTGTCATTTGCGGTGTGGAAAGTGGAAGGGCAAACAAAAGAAAACACATGAGGTTTTATAAGTTCTAAGTTGGCTATCTCACCCACTCGTCTATGGCAATCTCACCCGAATGCTTTGGGAGAGATGGCCAATGGTTTGTTTGTTTTTGTCCACTTTTCAGTTACTACTAAGGCGTAAATTTAAGGTTTTTTAAAAGTTTATTGCAGTATCTATATGCCTAAGTGTGAATTAAAAAATAAACAAATAATTTCTTTGTGTTTATACTATTTAATTACATAACAAATCAAAACTATGGCCATCTCCCCCGGAATTACCCTAAGTACCCAATCCGTAATAAAAATTGAAAAAAAAATGAAAATGTAAAAGTTAGTTTTTAAACTTTTCACCGAAATTTGAACCCGGTTTTTTTTTTTTTTTTGATTTCAACAACACACCACGAGGGCTCACAGCCTAAATAAACACTATCGTACCGTGGGTGTCGACAAGGAGGAAAGAGGCAACTTGTTAATTCTGGACTTGAAGGTTTGGAGAGTCGGAGGAGAAGGAAAAACATGTGCCGGCAAGGAATTCCACAACTTTGAAGTCCTCGGGACAAAAGATCGGGCATAACAAGATGTTCTATGTCTGGTGACCTGGACAGTAAAAGGGTGCATTCGCTCTGTTCCCCTGGTAGATCTGTTGGGGGCAGCAGGTGGAGAGACACCCGTTCTAACCACTGAACCAACAATGCTCTATTATCAAAATGTAAAGATCGACAATCCCAAGAAAGTAACTATTTCTTATTTTTTCCCAGTCAATTTATATATTTATATATTCTTCGAAAATTTTCTAAATAATTATATAAGATCGGTTACTAGATTGAAATAAAAACTGATTTTTAAAAAACTGATACCGAAATAAATCATGGTATGCGATTATAAATATAAATATTTCCAAAACTGGAGTTATCAGCTATAGGGAGAGTTATACAAAAGGTAAAGCACAGGGCATGCCATTCGGAAACATAAAATAGAGGCTGTCCTACTAAAAAAAATGAGTTACTCCAGTTTAAAATTTTATAAATTCAGCTACTATTTGAGATAATAAATATAAACAAAAACCTTCCTAAATGGTACATTTTCATGGGACGTCGCCATCTGTAAATGTCGCTATCTCCTCCTTAGTGATTTTTTTTCTACGAAAATTCACTAAAATTAGAACATCAAGGCATTATCCTTATGGCGTCATAAAAATATGCATTGCTTTAAGTACTCAGCTATAAGCTGTCCTGTGAAATTTTTACTATTTTACTTATTTCAAATAGTGACCAGTTATCAAAAAACCTATTAGTTTAGTTAACACAATGATAAGATGGTGTCGAACGGAACTTGATTTGGTTCTAGTAACATTACGCAAACTCGCCAAATATGTATTCAGCCTTTTGTAAAGGTGAATACAACCCCGATATTTTAACTTGAAATGTTGCTAATTACGCAGAGAAGGAATGTAGTTTGTACATTTTTATGTGTATAATTACAAGAAAATCGTTACTTAAAAAGTAACATTTTTTAATACATATTTTAAACAAATATCTCTTCTCTTCAACGCTAGTTTGTTCGCACCTTTTATTTCCTATTATATCTTTAGTTTCTTTATTCTTTGTTTTACTTGAGGTTTGTCGTAATATGAAAAATCTAAGTATAGAAAATAATTATCCTAAATATGCCCTATAGAAACAATCGTCTAATATAGCATAATTATATTTACAGATGCGAAGTTTTATAAACCACAATTAAAAATATAAAACCTGCACACAAAAAAACATGTAAAACATGGCAAAATGTGATTTTTTAAAAGTTTGAACTCAATGAGGTTCATTCTAGATGATTTAGGTTTGTCTAAAACTCCCCCAAAGATTGTCTTAATAACATATGTACATTAGTTTGAAAAAACTCTCAAAACCAGACTTTATCTTTTCGCAAACTGGACTAATAACAGATTAAATTATCTATACAGAGCGTGTCTTAGCTGTTCCTCAACAGTTGCTAATTTAAACTTTAACCTGAGATTTTCTTGTTCCAGGAAAGCACATCTTATAGCTATCTCATCTTCTTTGGCTCTTCTGGCATCTCTGGATCTTTTCGCTGCCTCGTTATTTTTCTTCCTCTTTTCCCAATACGTTGGATCACCACTGTGTGAGTTCTGCGAACTCTGTGACATCCTTCTCATATTTTTGTTTGTACCAGTATTTGGCGGATGTAACTGTGACAGCATTTGATTTCTAAACCTCATGTAAGCTTCGGTGGATTCTTGATTCACGATTGGATCACTGCTTGTTATGGGAAATGCTAAAGGTAATGGTGTCTTTGGAAATGCCTTAAATGGTCTCGTTGTTTTGGTCTTCTGTGGAGATGCTGGTGGATAAGGGCATCCTCTTAGAGGATCTGGTGGACTTGGCTGAATTTGCAAACGATCTGAAGCGTCTGACGTTTCAGAAGTACTAGATGGGGAACCCATCGAGTTGAATCTGGGTATTGTGTCGAAGGATTTTGGTGAACTTCTATTGTAGTTGTAATCGTATGTGTATACAGGACTAGGTGGTGTATTTCGCACACACAAATTAAGTGCCTCTTCTTTTGTTTGGGGTGTTATCGGGTGGAATGCTTGTTGCATAGGTTCAACCACCATCTGAAAGAAAG
This sequence comes from Tillus elongatus, assembly GCA_964006375.1. Classification (NCBI taxonomy): domain Eukaryota; kingdom Metazoa; phylum Arthropoda; class Insecta; order Coleoptera; family Cleridae; genus Tillus; species Tillus elongatus. Next base: position 1,907,006 of record OZ023267.1, on the reverse strand, counting down.
GAAAATATTACAAAAATCTTGCGAAAGCAGTGCTTTACCAATGTGTAATTAAAAATAGTGCTGCGAATTGAATCATAAATCTAACCTTACATACATTGTCTCTATATTACAAAAAAATGGGCCAGGGCGGAAAATTTAAAAAGTTGTTAGTTGGTTGTACACAGTCTCTATTTTATATGATTTTGTGTTATTTGGAGCTGTCGTGACAATATACTACCTGGTGCCGCCCCGAGAGGGCGACCTTGTTGTACATCTCACAATGTTCTAAGAGGCTGGCTACCATAGCCGGATTATTGTATAGTTGTGTTCTCGCTGTAATTAGTACACCGTACTGATGAGCTCTAATTAAAGCAAAACCGGTTTGCAGTCCTAATTATGGTGAGAATACATCTAGCCTTATATATATTGTCGCTATATTAGGGAAAAAATGGACCAGGGCTGACAATTTACAAAACCGTTAGTTGGTCGTACACAGTCTCCATCTTATAACATTTTGTGTTGTTTGGAGCTGTCGTGACAACATACTACCTCGTTCCGCACCGAGATAGCGACCCTGTCGTACATCTCACAATGTTCCACATAGCACATATGATAATCACCACGAGGGCTCACAGCCTAAATACTATTGTACCGTGGGTGTCGACATGGAGGAAAGAGGTAACATGTTAATTCTGGCCTTGAAGGTTTGGAGGTTCGGAGGAGAAGGAAAAACATGTGCCGGCAAGGAATTCCACAACTTTGAAGTCCTCGGGACAAAAGAGCGGGCATAACAAGATGTTCTATGTCGGGTGACCTGGACAGTAAAAGGGTGCATTCGCTCTGTTCCCCTGGTAGATCTGTTGGGGGCAGCAGGTGGAGGAACTATGGAAGAAAGCTCCTCTGAGCAGTGCCCGTGCAAATATCTATAAAAGAGAGAGAGAGAGAGAGAGAGAGAGAGAGAGAGAGAGAGAGGTCGCCAACGGCCCGTCGGTGGGCAAGGGATGGCAGCCTTTGGGTGAGGGTAGGGTCACCGATGAGATGTATAGCTCTCTTCTGAATGGAGTCCAGGATAGCGAGTGTAGAAGCGACAGCGGCACCCCAGATGTGGGAACAGTATTCGAGGTTTGGTCTTATTTGTGAAGTATATAAGGTATAGAGATTAGCTGGTGAAAAGTATTTGCGAGCCCGGAAGAGGAAACCTGATTTCTTAGCAGCCGCTTCTGCAATTGATGTGACATGTTGGTGCCAATTGAGATTTCGATCCACAGAGATGCCAACAAGTGAAAAGGACTCATTACTTTGAATAACTTGGTTGTTCATTGTGATGGGTCTAGGGCTGGTGTATCTCTGATGAGAAAGAAAGCAAGACTGAGATTTGGTGGGGTTGAATTGTACAATATGTATACTTCCCCAGTCTAATATTTTTTGGAGATCCACAGAGACATAACCATCCATGAGTCTGCGATCCTCATCTAATTAGGCTAAAGAGACAGGCTTAGAATATTGCATTTTTGAGTGGAGGCTGCTGTCATCCGCGTAACTGTGAACTGGGTGGGATGTGTTAGAGAGGAGATCATTGATGTGGAGAAGAAACAAAGTAGGGGCTAAAGCTGAACCTTGAACTCCTGCATTAATTCGATATAGTTTAGAGGAATGACTATCCACGACAACATAAATGCTCCGGTTGGAGAGGAAATTTGCTGTCCAGGTATAGAGTTTTGGTGGGAGGCCATAGGCCGGAAGTTTATTAACTCAAGATTTACTGATCCAATTGAGTTCACGTTTGGTAGATAGGACCACTTATATGATATCTACGTGGTTGTAAAGTTTTAGTTTAATATTTCTAGTAATTCAAAAGATATTGCGTTTTCAAGTAGTTATTTGCATTTTTTTCTAAAAGTAATTGAGAGTCAAAACTGTCTAACGAACTCATCCATGCTATTAATAAGATGGAGATTTCCAAGTATTTTTTGAGTTATCAGTTGGATATATATATATATATATATATATATATATATATATATATATATATATATATATATATATATATATATATATATATATATATATAACTCAAAATATAATGAGCCGATTTTGATTAAATTTGGTGAATAAATTCCTTTTGCAAATGGCTTAGATAAGTTCGTTAGCCAGGAAAATCTGACCAGGTTTTCCTGGAAAATTTTATATTTTTAACTGACCTTGGATTTGGGTTGAGGGGTCTTTATTTGCGCTCGCTTAAAGAAATTTTTCAAAAGTCTTACCATCGAAACCTCTCTATTTTCGTAATGAAAATTCACTAAAAATACAGGTGTCCCCTTTTTTGGAACATTCGAGCCGCCTATGTTAATATTACCCGGTTATGTTACATGATGTTTCAAATACAACGTCCACTAATTGACAATATATATATATATATATATATATATATATATATATATATATATATATATATATATATATATATAAAGTGTGTTTCACTTTAAGTTGCGTCAATTCATTATTTCATAACTGGTCGGCCGATTTTCAAAAACATTTTTTTCTTTAAATAAAGTACTCCAACAGCTTCATCCTGGTATGCATTATTTTAAGATTTGCTTTTTTTCATAGCCTACTACGCTAACGAGTAACGCCCCAAAAATGACTAGAGCATATTAGGCAGTTTTTTTACGAAAAAAAAACATCTCTATCGATGTAGCCAGATCTGCAAGCCACAAATCCCGTGTTTCAATATCGCAATTTATACAGAGTGTTCACAACTTGAGTGCAAAAAATGAAGAATCGACTTTTTTGTAGTGCCCTGTGTAAACGCTACTGTCTTGCAAATATTAGATTTCCAATGGATTAAGAGTCACCTAGTGTATTAATTCACACAATATCACCATCATATCTTATACAGAGTGTTTATAATAAATACGGTAACATACCCTTTTGCAATGTATTACCCAGTTTCGTCTTTGATCGGACCAGCATATTATATTTTGCGAAGACACCACCCCAGTATTTCTGAAAGTAGCTAAGTGAAGATTGAAACCTGGACAAGTACTGATAAGTAAGATGGAAAATAAAATTTTTCATCCACTGATGACGCTAACTTTGTTAGTGAAACGATCGACAGGTCTTTAAAAAGATGTGTTGTGATGATTTTGGTTCTCCAAGTGCTCATCGCAGATTACAATCTTCACTTACCTACTTATAGAAATAATTGAGTGGTGTCTTCGCAAAATTTAAGATGCTGGTCCGATCAAAGTCCAAATTGGGTAATACATTGCATAACAGTAGGTTTCCGTATGAACACTCTGTATAAGATATGAGGATGATATTGTGTGCATTCATACACTAGGTGACTCTTAATCTACTGGCGTTCTTATATTGAGACATTCAGTAGTATGGCACTCCAAGCCAGGCTAGGACTATACAGACTAGCCTGCAATGGTAGACTGAAGATCAACCCAGGCTTCAGGGGCCACTGCAAAATTCAGGAGATTGTGAAGGAGCCCATGCTGGAAATGAGGTCAGACTTCGCGAGCCCGCGAATGTGCAGGGAAAACAACTTTACAGTGGAAATCCCCGACCGCGAGGCATGGCGGGAGGAGACGCCGGGCATACCACGGGACGCGCTCGTCCGGTTCACGGACGGATCCGGCGGGGAGCGTAGGACGGGGGCAGGTGTTTACTCAGAAGGACCGAGGGTAAGTCATAGTATTTCCCTCGGAGCCCATGCAACGGTGTTTCAGGCCGAGATGTACGCCATCCTGCACTGTGTGCGGGAGAACAAGAGGAGGGGCTACACCAACAAGCGGATCCTCATAGCCACAGACAGCCAGGCAGCCCTTAAGGCACTAAGTAGCCCACGGGTAAATTCCTGGCTGGTGAGTGAGTGCCGAGACGAGACGAGCAACCTGGCTGGGCAGAATGAGGTGACCCTCATCTGGGTGCCGGGTCACTCGGGGGTCAAAGGCAATGAAGAAGCTGACAGTCTCGCGAAGAGAGGGTCAGCAGAACCATTTATGGGACCAGAACCGGCTCTGGGCGTGTCAAAGAGCACTGCCAGGGGAGCCATTAAGTCCTGGGTCAGAAACCAACACAAGGTGTACTGGGCGGCCCGTCCAGGGCTCAGACATGGGAAGTCAATAATTGACGGACCCAGTTCAAAGAGAGCTGTGGAGCTGCTAAATCTTAGCAGAGGACAGCTCAGAAACACAACAGGTCTCATGACGGGACACATGGCCGTCAAGAAACACCTGCATAAAATGGGGCGGTTCGAAGGGGGCCTCGCATGCAGACTCTACGGCGAGGGGGAGGAATCAGCCCAGCACATCTTGTGCGAGTGTAAAGCTCTGGACCGCAAAAGACAACTGATCTACGGTCAGTCTAGACCGGAGACAGAGCAATATAAAACTTCAACCTACCAGTCGCTGTGCAGACTAGTTTAAGGCACAGTGATTTTGGAATGGGTGGAGTAAGACTAAGGGTATGCACAATCAACCATAGGTTGCAGTGCTATCGGGGCGGCAAGGTCGCAGACGAGCTCTGAGGGGAAAAAATTGCACTCCAAAAAAGTCGATTTTTAATTTTTTTGCCCTCAAGTTGTGAAGACTCGGTATAAGTCACGATATAGAAACTTGGGATTTGTGGTTTACAGATGTACCTAAATCGATAGTTATATTTGTTTTTTTCGTAAAAAAAATGCCTAATATGTTTTGGTAATTTTTGGGGTCTTATTTGTTAGCGAAGTAATCTATAGAAAAAGCGAATCTTAAAATAATGCATATCAGGAGGTGGAGCTTTTGAGGTACTTTAGTTTTAATATATTTTTTTGAAAATCGGCGACCCGTTATGAAATAATGAATTGTCACCAGTTAAAGTGAAACACACTGTATATATTTATATTTATATAAGTAGATATATACATAAGCATCTACTGACAAATACATTGTCTACCTATATTTACAGAGTATACACCTGCAATCGTCTCTATTTATTTATCACTAAATTATGTTAAGGAACAACAGGGTCACAAATCTTCTGCATCTTAGGGGTCTGTCTAGATGGCTTTACGTAATTCCCACAGACAGGTTGACCCTGGATAAATAAGGAAAACACATGGCTAACAGTGGTTTAAAAACATTGAAATCTTCCGGTATAAAATGCGTTTCGGGAATATCGTAGATTATCTCTTTCTGAAAAGAACCTCGGTGGTTCGGGGTAAGAACGTGTGCCTTTGAACCGAAGGGTACTGGGTTCGATCCCAGGGTACTCCTTTCACTTTTTCAGTACAAACTCCAACATTAACATCAGCCGAGGTTCTGGCATTGTATTTGAGCAAGTTGAATGTCTGCACGTTCCGCCCTTCGGAGGGGGCGTAAAGCCGTCGGTCCCGTGTCCATGCGATGTTGGGCACGTTAAATATCCCTACCCTCCTTACAGAAAGGCAGGGGTTCGGCAAAATTTCCAGGATAGTGAGGTGAAACTGCTCCCTGCCGTCGGTGATTGGCCATAGTCGCGGAAATCGGCCGACGTTAAAGAAACAAAACACAAAACATACACACACACACACATCTCTTTCTGAACCAAAAACATGGTTAAAACCACCCTTGTGTGTGTAAGCTATTAGAGAAGTGATGTATGTAGTTTCAACGCCAAAAAAATTATGGGATTCGCCAGCGACATTTTAATAGATAAAATGTGGACTACCCTGCCTACAAAACAGCAACAAAATAAAAAATAATATTGTTTACTACAGCTTCCTCCTAACTGAGGAGATATAAAGTATCCGCGAAAACAACAACAATACAAACTCTAAAGATCTGTGACCAATTGACTTAGGCTTCCGAGGTCATACTGAACATAGACATACATACTTGGTTTCTACTTCAATTAAACATACTGTGATAGACATCTGCTTAAAGCACTTTTATTTTTGAAAAACTGTTCTTAAAGTCAAGTTCACTAATAATTATATATCAATAATTTTTACCCACTAATTCATCTGAAATTCATCTTGAATGAGTTCCTTAGTTTCGAGTAAATTTTAAAAAGAAGACGAAATTTTATTTCCTTGGCAATAACAACACAATTAAAGATTATTTCTTATGTACCTAACACCAAACAATAACAAATGCAATTTATTAGTAATACCGAATTTTACATAATAAAAGTATCAAAAACACATTAAAAAATAATTTACACTTACGTTTCTATTTAATGTATCCATTTTGAGTTGCACTTTCAAAAAAATTCACTTAACTACGCGATAAGCTTGTGGTCACTTCACTCTACTGATGACAAATGTCCAGTAGTCACAAATATTTTTGAATGATTTGTGTTCTTGCAAATCTACCACCCCCACCACAAGGTAAATGCCGGGTTGTTTGCAACACTATTGGCGAAGACCACTGACCACAATAGGATACTTCTTCGGAAAGAGATTCGCAACCCGATATTACGACGTCTGAAATCGCCACCTTTTATTATTTACAGTTATTTTTCAGGTAATAACTGATTATTTTGAATTAACCGATTGACGTTATTTTATTTTGAAAAATTTCACTACAATCTACAATGATCTTTGGTGTATCAGTCGTCAATTCAATAGTTACTATCGGTATTTGATTATTTATCTACAGTTTAATAAAACAAACCTGTAAGACTTGGTAAACTGTTTTTAATTTTTATCTGAAACAAATTTTTAAAAGTAAAAACATGGTTTTGTTAAGGCATTTGGTTGTAAAAACGTAATTTTTTTAAATTTTGCTTTTGAGTTTTAAGATCATAATCTGTTTAAATTAGAGACTGTTTTATCAAATTTTCACAGAGGTTGTGAGTGAATCAGCGAGTGAGAGGGAGAAAGAGACAGAGAGAGAAAGAGCGAGGGAGAGAAATAGAAATATTTAGAGAAGTTTCGCATGAGCGCGAACCAGAATTACTGGAATCCAGATGGCTTGAATGATGGATTGATCAGCGTCATCAGATGAATGAATAAATTAGCTTATTCACCTAAACTGACCAGACCTGACCTTTGTCAGCGAAACGATCGTCAAGTCTGAAAAATGTATTGTGATGAATTGAATTACTTATCTTAAGTAACCGCCAAAACAACTTTCGTCAAAAGCGATCTACTGGCGATATTGTGAGATACGTCACTCATTTCTGGAGTTCTGCTTTCGAAAAACTTAGAGAAGCATTTCATGGGATCTGGCATTTGGTACTCCTTAGTAAACTTCCATCACAGTAATAGTAATATTAGTAGTAATATATATATATATATATATATATATATATATATATATATATATATATATATATATATATATATATATATATATATATATATATATTGAGCTCAAAATAATACAGCAAATTACTCACAAGAGCAGGTGCATGTAAAAAAATCCTGAACGCAGCAAGTGCGTTATGGAAACGAATTTTCGTAAAAATGTTTGAATGGCAATATGTCTTGTTTTTAAAAGAAGGACATCAAATTTGGTTAGCAGTATAACCTATATGGTACTCACAATCTACCATGTTTCATTAAAATAGCTTTGTTGTTTCAAAAAGTGCCAAAATTTTCCGAAAATAAACTTGAAAAGTTCCACCAAAAACTAGTGCGATTTACCTGGCCAACGAACATCTTCAATCCATTTACACACCTGCCAAGATATAATTATTAGCCAACAGCTTCAAGACCAAAACTGAAAAAACATTTTAAGGAAAATTTGCAAAAATTTATTTTACAGAAATTGCCTTCAGTAATCTTACATTGAGTTATATTTTTCACAAACATTTATTATTAATTACTAACATATAACAAAAATTATTTTTACGGAAACACTAAAAACATTTCTGCGAAAACTTTTCAAATTCAGACACTATTTGAGAGCGCCTGTATATGGAAGTTAAATTTCTTCGACGAGTAATACAAACAAAACCCTCTCTGAATGCGTCATTTCCATGGGGCTCCGCCATCTATTGATAAAAACGCCGTATCACAATTTGTGATATGTGCCAAAACATGAAAACAATTGAAATAACTCAAAAACAATGACCGAAATCAATTTTTTTCCTTACAACCATTCATTATAATACGATAAAAGATACAAAAATGCAATAACATAAGGGATGTTCTATTAAAAAAAGAAAGTGTGTATCACCAACGACTTATGGGCCACCCTGTGATTGTCAAAATCGGTTTATAAGATGCAGTTCAAGACACCCTACAATTAATATGTATATAATTTTTCCCATATCTTGTATAATAACGGATATATTTAGCTTTACCGTAAAAATTCGTCAACCTGAATATGTGTAAACAGACAAAAACTGAAACTGACCCCATATATGGGTTTTAGTGGTTCTAGTTAGCGCTCATTTGAAGAAGTCTTTTTGAAATTCATAAGTCGCGGTCTTCTCAATAACGAATTCTTTCTACGAAAATTTGTTAAAATATAGACTATTAAACCAAAAACTGTACAGCTGTAACTACTGCCAAAGTATCAGAAAGAAGGTCTATCTGAAATTGATTTTCCAAACATATTTTAGTAAAATGAACAATGATGGTTGAAGCTGAAACTTAAGGCTTTGTAAAACACATTTATTAGGATATTTATTCTACATAATCCGTATTTGTTTCAGATTTATCGTCTGAAAATTGCAAATTTTGATGTTTCAAATCGCGACTTTAACGTTTTAAGAAGAAAAATTATAAAATTTTCAAAATGATTTTTCTGCTACTTTTTGCGTCAAGAGAACTTAAACGTTGTATGTAATATTCAATTGGTTTTGTTAATTACACAAAATATTTTGTTCTTGTGTTTTCCTCTGATCACCAGTGGCACCCCATCATGTACTTGGGCTAAAGAGACAGGCTTAAAATATTGTATATTTGAGTGAAGGGTGCTGTCGTCCGCGTAACTGTGAACTGGGTTGGATGTGCTAGTTGATGTGGAGAAGAAACAAAGTAGGGGCTAAAGCTGAACCTTGACTTGAGGAATTCTTGCATTAATTGGATACAGTTTAGAGAAATGGCCATCCACGACAACAGTAATGCTTCGGTTGGAGAGGAAATTTGCTGTCCAGGTACAGAGTGTTGGTGGTAGGCCATAGGCTGGAAGTTTATTAAGCAGCGCTGTGTGCCAGACCTGGTCGAATGCTTTGGATATGTCTAGAGCGACAATCTGGGATTCACCATGAAGTTCCATATACTTGTTCCAAGAATTGGTGACCAAAGAAAGGAGGTCGGCAGTTGATCTGCGCTGACGGAATCCATACTGTCTGTCGTGGATTAGACTGTGTTTTTCAAGAAATTTTAGTTATTCGGTGTTTATATACTTTTCCATCACTTTAGAGACGACTGAAAGGGGAGAAATAGGCCTGTAGTTGCTAGGAAGCGCTTTGGATCCTTTCTTGGGGACCGGTTGTACTCGAGCAGTTTTCCAGTTACTAGGAAATATGCCTCTATTGTAAGATGTCTGAAACAGACGAGTCAGGACAGGAGCAAGTTCTGGTGCGAATTTTTTGAGAACAATTGCTGGGATCTCGTCAAGGCCAGAGGCTTTCCTGGTATTAAGAGAAGAGAGCATCTTTCGTACCTTTTTGGTTTTGAAAATGATATCCGTCATTTTATGCGGGACATTGGGGACTGTTGGCGGTTGAGAGTAGAATTGCCGGCGAACAACGAGGCAAAAAGTTCAGCCTTGCCCAGGGCGGTAGAGATAATTTCATCCCCTGAGACAAGAGGTGGGAACGTGCTCTTGCAGAAATTATTCCCAATAGATTTAGCAAGAGTCCAGAAGGGTTTGCTGCCGCTGGAGCTTAAGAGGACTTTGTTTTTGATGTGGTTATTAAACGAGTTTTTTGCCTCAGAAAGAATGCGGACATAGCGGTTTCTTGCGTCATTAAATGCTTGACGGTTTTATTGCTAGGTAATATATAATTTAGCTTTTCAGAAGAGTTTGGAGGTCATTCCATATGATGGGATCTTTTAAACGCATTCGATCGACCATATGCATAGCATGCGGCAGTCAAAACTTCCATCATACGGACTGCTTTCGAAACCATGTCTATGCACTAAGTGAAGATTAGAACCTGTGATGAGCACTAATAAGTAAGATCGAAAAACCCAAATCACCATAACACATTTTTAAAGAACTGACGATTGTTTCAGTAACAAAATTAGCGTCATCAGAGGAATAAATACACACCAAAATAGTTGGTAGTTAAGAATTTTAGAATGTCAGGTCTGAAACTTGGGTTTATGTTTTGGGTTAAGGAATTGTTTTCATTACAGCAGCTTCTCACGCTCTCTAAAGTACAAATACGCCCACAGTGATGATGGTGTTTGCATGCCTGTGGTCCTGTCCCAGAAACAACCTTTTGCCTCCTAGATTCGATTTAGAAACGAGCTCTTCGCCTTACAGAATATGCATGAATCATATTCAATTTTATCTCTCTAGTGTATGTATGTATCACACCGATAACTCAAATCATAATAAGCCGATTTTGACAAAATTTGTGAATACCTTTCTCTTGTAAGTGGCTTGGATAAGTTCGTTAGCCAGAAAACTCGGCTGAGGTTTTCCCGGAAATGTTGTGTTTTCTTTAGAAAAAAAATCATATCTCCGGGAATAACAAAGTAAGGGCAACCAAGTTTGGTACATAGTTTTATATCGCTATAGGTAAATTACCTACCAAGGTGTAGGTCAAAAGACAAAGAAGTTATGGGCATTTAAAGAAAAATAAATTGGGGTTTTCCTCAAAACGTCAAAGTGACAATGTAAAATCTAAATTCGCAACATTTAGGCAAATAACTTGAATCTAATAGGGGCTATGGAAATAAAATGTCTCAAGAAGAATGTTTTACAAACCCTGAAGTTTTAGTTTCAACCGTCATTGTCCTTCATTTTACTAAAATGTTTCCAGAAAATCATTTCAAATAGACCCTACTCTGATGCTTGGTAGTAGTCTTAGCTATAGAGTTTATCGTTTAATGGTATATAAGTTTTGTGGAATTTTTGTAAAAAATCAATAAAGCTCAACTTATCCGTTATTCTACAAGATATAAAAAAAAATGTATAGAATAATTATAGGGTGTCTTGAGCTACAACTTAAAAAATATTTCGACAATCACAGGCTGGCTCATAAGTCGTTGGTGATACAAATAATTTTTTTAGTCGAAAACGCCTTATGTTTTAGCATTTTCCATCGAATTATAATGCATGTTTGTAAGTAAAGAAATTCTGGACGCAGAAAGTGCGTAATGGTAGCGAATTTTTATTAAATGCTACATATTTGAAAAGCTCAATTTGCTATTAACCTATAAGGTTGACCAAGAAACGGATTTTTTCGGTTACACTTTAACTTGACTTTCGGAAATGTTTGTACGTTTTCAAACAATAAAGTTATTTTGATTAAGCATGGCACATTGTTTTTACAATATATGTTATACTGGTAATCAAATTTAATGCCTGCTTTCTGAAAAAAAAAACACACATATTTGCTATTAAAAACATTTTAATGAAAATTCACTACCATAACGCACTTGCTGTTTCCTAATGGGTCTTGTGGCATAACAATCAAGTTCATGGTGTCTCAAAGACACATAGGTTTTCCTTTCATGACCTATTTAATAAAGAAAACATAAGTTGTTTTCTTATCGTAACAAATTGTCATAAAAAGCGTTTAGCTGCGGTATAAAACGAAATATTTTTTTGTTCGGTACTGTAGATTTTAAAACTGATATTTTGTTACATTTAATTATTAAAGTATTAGAATCTGAAAGACGAGGTATATACGATTTTAATTAAAAATAAATCATTTGTTTTACATTGCGACGAAAGTGACATTTTTAATGTTACATAAAATTTGGTCAATTGTTAAATAACCATATCCCCAAGGGAATTCCAATAAGCTTTACTTTTATCAGGTTTCCGTTCTAAAAGCCGGAAAAGCTATTGTTGCTTAAACCGTTTGCAAGTGCGTTATGGTAGCGAATTCCCATACACTTTTTTTATGTATAATTGACAAACTATTTTGACAAACGTCAGTTGACATATCAATATGACTGGTTAATCCTTTTATCAATTTGTTAACTGATTTTCTAAAATTTACTGGCAAAACTTGATAGAAAAAGTCTATTTCAAATAAATATTCTGCAAACATCCTATTTAAACGAAGTAGCTGTTAAAACAGAAATATAAGAGTTATTAAACACATTTCTAGCCACATCTATTAACTGCGATCGTTTCAGAATATATATATATATATATATATATATATATATATATATATATATATATATATATATATATATATATATATATATATATATATATATATATATATATATATATATATATATATATATATATATATATATATATATATATAATCACCAGTTTTGACACTTAAAATCGTCACTCTATAACATAACTTTTTCCAAGTATTTTTTTGTACTTCTTTCTGTTTTTGCATCTAAAAACGTAATATTCTATTGTTTAATAGACATCGTTAAAATATCAGTGAACATACATACAAAAATAATTTTTGAGGGTTTCCCGCCATTTTCCAGAGATCCCATCAGCAGATCCTAGCTTGGTCAAAATGAAACCACATCAGGAATATCAACTTTCAAACAAAAAAAAAGATTTTAAAAAATGAGTCTACAATTGATGAAACTATCGGTGAACATACATAAAAAAATACCTACAGATGAGCATAGAACCTCATCCTTTTTTGAATCAGTTAAAAATGCCTTTAACGTTTTATCTTTTAACTTAGAGGTCTGAGCTTTGGCCTAGGTGGATATAACTTATAGTATATAGCAGCAATTTGGTTACAATAGCTTTGTTGTTTTCGAAGATACAAATGTTCAAAAAGGAAAACAAAATTCTCGTTGAACATTTGCCCAGATTTTCCTGGTTAACAAACTTATCCAAGTCATTTACTAAAGGAGCACGCATGCAAAATTCTATAAAAATTGCTCTATTATTTTCAGAAGGCCTACATTGCGTTGTATTGAAAGCGCTATAATTGTCTGTAGATTTTCGCCTATGTCCTGTACTTATGTGTCCCGAGGGCCCAAACCTATGCTTAGGCGACACGACAGGCAGTATGGATTCCGTCAGCGCAGATCAACTGCCGACCTCCTTTCCTTTGTCACCCATTCTTGGAACAAGTCTATGGAACTACACGGTGAATCCCAGATTGTCGCTCTAGACATATCCAAAGCATTCCACCAGGTCTCGCACGCAGCGCTGCTTAATAAACTTCCGGCCTATGGCCTACCACCAAAACTCTGTACCTGGACAGCAAATTTCCTCTTCAACCGGAGCATTTCTGTTGTCGTGGATGGCCATTCCTCTAAACTATATTCAATTAATGCAGGAGTTCCTCAAGGTTCAGCTTTAGCCCCTACTTTGTTTCTTCTCCACATCAATGACCTCGTCTCTAGCACATCCAACCCAGTTCACAGTTACGCGAACGACAGCACCCTCCACTTAAATATACAATATTCTAAGCCTGTCTCTTTATCCCAATTAGATGAGCATCGCAGATCCATGGAGGGTTCTGTTTCCGTGTATCTCCAAAAAATATTAGACTGGGGAAGTAGAAATCTTGTGCAATTCAACCCCACCAAATCACAGTCTTGCTTTCTTTCTCATAAGAGATACACCAGCACTAGACCCATCACAATGAACAACCAAGTTATTCAAAGTAATGAGTCCTTTTCACTTGTTGGCATTTCTGTGGATCTAAATCTCAATTGGCACCAACATGTCACATCAATTGCCGAAGTGGCTGCTAAAAAATTAGGTTTTCTCTTCCGGGCTCGCAAATACTTTTCACCAGCTAATCTCTATACCTTATATACTTCACAAATAAGACCAAACCTCGAATACTGCTCCCACATCTGGGGTGCTGCTGCCGCTTCTACACTCGCTATCCTGGACTTCATTCAGAAGCGAGCTATACGTCTCATCTGTGACCCTGCCCTCACTCAAAGGCTGCCATCCCTTGCCCATCGACGTGCCGTTGGTGACCTCTCTCTCCCTCTCTCTCTTTAATATCTGCACGGGCACTGCTCAGAGGAGCTTTTTTCCACAGTTCCTTCACCGGCTGCCCCCAACAGATCTACCAGGGGAACAGAGCGAATGCACCCTTTTACTGTCCAGGTCACCAGACATAGAACATCTTGTTATGCCCGCACTTTTGTCCCGAGGACTTCCAAGTTGTGGAATTACTTTCCGGCACATGTTTTTCCTTCTCCTCCGAACCTCCAAACCTTCAAGTCCAGAATTAACAAGTGGCCTCTTTCCTCCTTGTCGACACCCACGGTACGATAGTATTTAGGCTGTAAGCCCTCGTGGTGTGTTGTTGAAATAAAAAAAAGTTGAGGCAATCTTTTGAAATTCCTCGTCTTGATTTCGTTATAAAATGAAAAATTTGATGCGATCTTGCATGTGGCCTTAGAAAGTTTTCATTTGCGTTCGAATGAAGAATATTTCCTAAATTTACTATTTCGTCAGGTTTAATTACATTTTTCTGATGAAAATTTGATAAAAAGTTATGTAGAAATCTCTTTAGAATTCTAATCCTCCCAGAATCTTATTATAAGTGACTTTGCACGGCCTTTGAGTAGTTCAAGAACGCGCTAAGTGAAGAACGCAACCGTCTACATAAACTTGCATAACAAGAATTCTTCATAACACGTAAGTAGAGTTGTAATTTGACATATTATAACGAGTTTATTAAATTCAATCGAATTAAGTCTTTAGAAATCGGTTTTTATAGTGTTTTAACTACCAATTTATATTTAAATAAAATGATCGTTAAAAGTAAAACATCAATACAAAGGGACAGCGTTTTCAATAAAAATAAACTGCAGGCGGTGAATATCAAAGAGAAAGCGGGTGGATATAGAAATCCAGTGTGCCCTGATAAAGAATCCCCATGCAATTGGGCATAATATTGTGAAAGACCGCAGTCATAAAGAAGTTTTTTTTTTACCTGCCGTCGTAAAAAGAACAGTTAGAATTTAAAAAGTTCCGAGGGAGAACTTTCTACCTTGTATAAAGTAACGGAATTTGCATATGTCATCTTTAAGTTATAAGCTCAGAGCTTAGGACTCAGGTCAGACCTGGGAGACAATATTAGGCAAAGAGCTGCTTTTGAAAAGCTGGTCGGTATTATTTGCTAAAGACTTCTTAGTATTAGTGGTCTTTACCTACCCCTTTCACTGTAAAAATCTGCAATGTTATCGCAAAATAAAGGAAGGCCGTTATGCAATAAATATGTCTGACTTCTGTGCCTTATTCTGGTGAAAGGCGAAAGGCTGAAGAGTTTTAGATAAGAAAAGATTAGACGTTTGGGGTTTTACATTTTCTGAAATATTATAATAGAATATGATAATCGTAGATAAGGGGATTAACAGTTTTGAGATGACATAAATTTATGCTTGGGTTATATTAGGGGTTTACAAATTTGCCAGTGGGTATTCGAAAAGTAAACATATAATAAATTATAAAATTTCGAATTTTGCATTTTACGACATTATATTAGTGGATTTGTGTAGAAAATTCGTAAATAACGAGACCGAGACTATGCGACATTAAACGATTTTTCAAATGAGCGCAAACTAGGCCCCCTAAAATTAATATTCAAAGTCAGTTTTAATTTTTCTGTAATAATAATACGTTTTTCTTATGTTTTGAGAAACAAGTAAGTACACGTGAAAGAACAGAATATTATTTGGCTAGTTCAAAAAAGCAATTCATAATAAGACTTAGCAGGTCATACTCATCACAGTCTAAGGACCATGTCGTGTTGTCACAACCATGTCTCTGCTTTCAACAGTTTTTTTAATTTTATTTTTATTTCAACAACACACCACGAGGGCTCACAGCCTAAATACTATTGTACTGCGGATATCCACAAGGAGGAAAGAGACAACTTGTTAATTCTGCACTGAAGGTTTGGAGGTTCAGAGGAGAAGGAAAAACATGTGCCGGCAAGGAATTCCACAACTTGGAAGTTCTCGGGGCAAAAGAGCGGAGATAACAAGATATTCTATGTCTGGTGACCTGGACAGTAAAAAGGTTCATTCGCTCTGTTCCCCTGGTAGATCTGTTGGGGGCAGCAGGTGGACGAATTATGGAAGAAAGCTCCTCTGAGCAGTGCCCGTGCAAATATATATATATATATATATATATATATATATATATATATATATATATATATATATATATATATATATATATATATATATAAGAGAGAGAGAGAGAGGTCATCAACGGCACGTCGGTGGACAAGCGATGGCAGCCTTTGGGTGAGGGTAGGGTAACAGATGAGACGTATAGCTCTCTTCTGAATGAGTCCAAACAGCGAGCGACAGCAGCACCCCAGATGTGGGAGCAGTATTTGAGGTTTGGCCTTATCTGTGAAGTATAAAAGGTATAGAGATTAGCTGGTGAAAAGTATTTGCGAGCCTGGAAGAGTAAACCTAATTTCTTAGCAGCCGTTTCTGCAATTGATGTGACGTGTTGGTGCCAATTGGGAGTTCGATCCACAGAAATGCCAACAAGTGAAAAGGACTCATTACTTTCAATAACTTGGTTGTTCATTGTGATGGGTCTAGGACTGGTGTATCTCTTATGAGATAGAAAGCAAGATTGAGATTTGGTGGAGTTGAATTGTACAAGATTTCTACTTCCCCAGTCTAATATTATTTGAGATCCACAGAGACAGAACCCTCCATGAGTCTGTGATCCTAATCTAATTAGGCTAAAACTGAAGCTTGAGGGACTCCTGCATTAATTGGATACAGTTTAAAGAAATGGCCATCCACGACAACAGAAATGCTCCGGTTGGAGAGGAAATTTGCTGTCCAGGTACATAGTTTTGGTGGTAGGCCATAGGCCGGCAGTTTATTAAGCAGCCCTGCGTGCCAGACCTGGTCGAATGCTTTGGATATGTCTAGAGCAACAATCTGGGATTCACCGTGTAGTTCTATAGACTTGTTCCAAGAATGGGTGACAAAGGAAAGAAGGTCGGCATTTGATCTGCGCTGACGGAATCCATATTACCTGTCGTGGATTAGACGGTGTTTTTCAAGAAATGTTAGTAGTTCGGTGTTTATATACTTTTCCATCACTTTAGAGACGACTTAAAGGAGAGAAATACGCCTGTAGTTGCTAGGAAGCTCTTTGGATCACTTCTTGGGGACGGGTTGTACTCGAGCAGTTTTCCAGTTACTAGGGAATATGCCTCTATGGTAAGATGTCTGAAACAGACGAGTTAGGACAGTAGCAAGTTCTGGTGCGCATTTTTTGAGAACAATTGCTGGGATCTTCAAGGCCAGAGGCTTTCCTGGTATCAAGAGAAGAGAGCATTTTTCGTACCTTTTTAGTTTTGAAAATGATATCCGTCATTTTATGCGCGACATTGGGGACTGTTGGTGGTTGAACATTTGGAGGTGGGTTGAGAGTAGAATTGCCGGCGAACAACAAGGCAAAAAGTTCAGCCTTGGCCAGGGCGGTAGAAACAATTTCATCCATTGAAACAAGAGGTGGGAACGTGCTCTTGCAGAAATTATTCCCAATAGATTTAGCAAGAGTCCAGAAGGGTTTGCTGCCGTTGGGGCTTGAGAGGACTTTGTTGTTGATGTGGTTATTAAACGAGTTTTTTGCCTCAGAAAGAATGCGGACATAGCGGTTTCTTGCGTCGTTAAATACTTGACGGTTTTCTTAACTGGGATTCTGTAGAAGCGTTTTGTGAGCTTTGACCTTTTGAAGTCTGGCCTTGTCATAGGAATTAGAGAACCAGGGCTTTTGAGTGGCTGAAGAGGTTTTCTGTCTACGTGGAATAAATAATTCCATGCCAGCTAGGATAATTTCGGTGGCGTTTTGTAAGATATCAGAGGGGTAAGGATGAGAGAAGCAGAGAGACGCCCATGGAAATGAGCAAAGGTAATCCCGCATTTCGTCCCAGTTCGCGGAGTATTAGTGCCAAACGATACATGGGTGTGATGACTGTGTGACCTCGGGTTGCACTGCGCAGGAATCAGTGACCATTCCGTGGTCCGAGCGACCAAGGGGGGCGTGACTGATGTCTTATAGCATTCAGGTTTTCTAGTAAAAAGCAGATCCAAGGGATTTGAGCTGTGTGTTGGGATGCGAGGAAAGTAAGTAGGTTGCTGAACCATATTGGCTAAAGAATTGCTTACTGCAATGGCATCCGCTGCTCTCCCCTGTGGATCGGGTTTTGAAGATCCTAGCCATTCCTTATTATGGACATTGAAATCACCAAGAATAGTGACCTCGGAGGAAGGATATTCAGAAAGCAGATGGTCGTTTTTTTCGAAAAGGTAGTCGAAGCTGGACAAAGTTGTTTCCAGAAGGTGACCAGTAAATGTAACAGGTAAATTTAGGTGCAGCCCTGACAGAGAGTTTTATCCATAGTATGTATTTTCTTCCAGCTTTTAAATTGGGGAGTCTGGTGCAGGGTAGATTGCTACAGACTTATGCGCA
This sequence comes from Tillus elongatus, assembly GCA_964006375.1. Taxonomy (NCBI): domain Eukaryota; kingdom Metazoa; phylum Arthropoda; class Insecta; order Coleoptera; family Cleridae; genus Tillus; species Tillus elongatus. The sequence continues at coordinate 1,888,503 of OZ023267.1, read as the reverse complement.
CACGACTCCATACAATCTAAAGGAAGTATGGAGCTCATACCCCGGGAAATTAAGGTGATTAGTGGCTGTTTTGGCACTGGTTTGGGTTTCGATGAGTTAGAGGAGTTGGGGCCTATTAGCCTGGAGGAAATGGTGGACAGAGTCCAGGTTAGAATTTAGACCACGTATATTCGAGAAGGATATGCTAAATCTTGATGCTGGCGCCACCTGCAGACCCCTCTCGCGGAGATCCCAATGGAGGTATATTTTATCTCCGGAATGTTTTGTACAAGGAGGAGCCATCATCATTTTTGCTTATAAGGGAAACCGACTCATACAACAGAACCGGAAACGTCCGTTGGGACTTCGCCGGCCCCTTGATGTCAGGGGTGGTACCTCCTCGGGCGCGAAAAAAAAATTTACTATCACGTAAAGGAAAAGTCCACTACCACCTGCTGATGTTGTTTTTATTTCAATGCACCAGCACAGTTCATCAATTGGGCCAGATTTTGCAAAAATTTTCCTTTTCGACTACCTCTTCCATTTTTTCCAACTTTTTGTCCACAAGGTAAGGTTATTAGAAATTTATTGTCTCCCAATTTCCTTCACTGAGCATATTTTTTCTATCACCTCTGTTATTTGTATTTCTATAGGTGTACCTTATCTTCATCATTTTTCTTTTTACCTAAATTTTTTGTGTTTTTTTCTTCGTTTCTTTAACGTTGGTCTATTTCCGCCACGATGGCCAATCACAGACGCCAGGGCGCAGTCTCACCTCAGTAACCTGAAAATCTTGGCGGAAGGAACGTAGGTATTTTCAATGTGCCCAACATGGCATGGTACACGGGATCGATGACTTAGCGCCCCCTCCAAGGGGCGGAACGTGCAGATATGTAACTTGCTCAAACACAATGTGACAACCTAGGTTGATGTTAATATACAGTACTTATGTATTAAAAAATAATTTCATTGGGAATCGAACCCGGGATCCTTAAGTCCAGAGGCACACGTTCTTACGACTGGACCACCACATTTTAAAAGCTTCTGTTCTCTTCATCTCCTGATTTTCAAAATACAGCTCTTTGGTTTTGCGAGAATATGAATCGAAATTATAAAACTGACATTTTTTAAGTCTACTTAAACATAGTTTCATCTTTACATTTGGTCGAATAATAACGTCAGAATTCCTTTAACAAAAATTGCCGCCATTTTAAAATTAGTGGGTTAAGCAAAACATCACAAGGTTATATTAGAGTTTTAGTGAATTTTCTTTAAAAAAATTGACTAATTAGGAGATCGCGAACTAGGTCGGCTAGAACACATATCCGGGGTCAGTTTAAATATATATATATATATATATATATATATATATATATATATATATATATATATATATATATATATATATATATATATATATATATATATATATATATACATATATACATATATACATATATACACACACATATATATATATATATATATATATATATATATATATATATATATATATATATATATATATATATATATACTGAGATATTTATTTATATATATACAGGTGAGTTTTGTCGATGGATAATGAAGGGATCTCGGAAACTATAAAAGATACAAAGTTGATCAAATTAAATAACAATTGTAGAATTTAGAGCTGAGTTCAAATTAGTTTTGAGATTTAGAAAATTCCGAATTTTGGAAAAATATTTTTTTCTCATATCTCCGTTATTTGTGGTGCGTTTTTGAAAACCTAAACGCAGTTTTACACAAAATCATGTGTCGAATCGAGTGGTGGTATTAGTCTGCTCGATTTTCGTTACATCTCCGAAGGACGGTAGTCAACTTTTTTTCTTATGGCCGCCATATTGTATTTTTCAATCAGCAGATAGAGTATTTTTTCCGAATATTTTGGTATGTCACATGTCACACTTCATGTGAAAAATTGCATAAAAAGGTAAGGATACATGCATTCTCACCACAATCAGAACCGTAGACCGGTTTCGCTCTAATTGGAGCTCGTCAGTACGGCATATTAATTGCACCGAAAATACAGCTATAAAGTAATACGGCTATGGTAGCCAGCCTTCCAACACTAAGTGAGATATAAGACACAAAGCACGTGCCGCCACCTCGTTGCGGAACTAAATAGCATGTTGTCATGGCAGCTCCAAATAACACAGTGTTAAAAAATAGAGAAATGGGCCAGGGCTCACAATTTACTAAATTGTTAGTTGGTTGTATACAGTCTATATTCTTTAACATTCTGTGTTATTTGGAGCTGCCGTGACAACATACTACTTGATTCCGCAACGAGGTGGCGGCACGTGCTTCGTGTCTTACATCTCACTTAGTGTTGCCGAGAAGGCAAATATGTATTATGGACCTAAAATCAAGTATCAATGTCCATGATATCCCAATATTATCTTGTTATAACCGCATTAGATGCGGCATTTTATAACGATTTTAAGAATATAGCACACGATAATCTTAACTGGACGAATAAAGTTGTTTCGGCTATTATTTCTGTTGGTTCTCACTTAATCATAGTTACCCATTATAAGACATAAGAATATGGTTACCATGGTATTTGTTTATAATTTTATATATTCTGCTTTTAGTATAATATGTTGCAAGAAAATCACAAAAAAACATAATACTACCGGCCCATGGCCTACCACCAAAACTCTGTACGTGGACAGCAAATTTCCTCTCCAACCGGAGCATTTCTGTTGTCGTGGATGGCCATTCTTCTAAACTGTATCCAATGAATGCAGGAGTTCCTCAAGGTTCAGCTTTAGCCACTACTTTGTTTCTTCTCCACATCAATGACCTCCTCTCTAGCACATCCAACCCAGTTCACAGTTACGCGGACGACATCACCCTCCACTCAAATATACAATATGCTAAGCCTGTCTCTTTAGCCCAACTAGATGAGGATCGCAGACACATGGAGGGTTCTATCTCCGCGGATCTCCAAAAAATATTAGACTGGGGAAGTAGAAATCTTGTACAATTCAACCCCACCAAATCACAGTCTTGCTTTCTTTCACATAAGAGATACACCAGCCCTAGACCCATCACAATGAACAACCAAGTTATTCAAAGTAATGAGTCCTTTTCACTTGTTGGCATCTTTGTGGATCGAAATCTCAATTGGCACCAACATGTCACATCAATTGCAGAAGCGGCTGCTAAGAAATTAGGTTTCCTGTTCCAGGCTAGCAAATATTTTTCATCAGCTAATCTCTATACTTTATATACTTCACAAATAAGACCAAACCTCGAATACTGCTCCCACATCTGGAGTGCTGCTGCCGCTTCTACACTCTTTATCCTGGACTCCATTCAAAAGAGAGCTATATGTCTCATCGGTGACCCTACCCTCACCCAAAGGCTGCCATCGCTTGTCCACCGACGTGCCGTTGGTGACCTCTCTCTCTCTCTCTGCCCCCAACAGATCTACCAGGGGAACAGAGCGAATGAACCTTTTTAATGTCCAGGTCACCAGACATAGAACATCTTGTTATGCCCGCTCTTTTGTCCCGAGGACTTCCAAGTTGTGGAACTCCTTGCCGGGACATGTTTTTCCTTCTCCCCCGAACCTCCAAACCTTCAAGTCCAGAATTAACAAGTTGCCTCTTTCCTCCTTGTCGACACCCACGGTACGATAGTATTTAGGCTGTAAGCACTCGTGGTGTGTTGTTGAAATTAAAAAAAATAATATAAAAAAAATGCACATGATAATGACATTGCTTAATTTTGAAAAAAAGGTTATAGTTAAAAGACAACACCAACATAATAGGCAACAACTTGTAAAAATATTTTTAGATTGAATTCAAAATGGAATTAGACGATATTAAATGAAAGAAGATCGCAGCTTGCTATGTTAAAATCTAAAATATTTCAAGAGTTTAGAACTTCTGTACAATTTCTATCAGTAAATCGTGATAGTAATTAAATAAATAAAGATCAAATGACAGTAATAGAATGGTCAATTATTTAGTTTAAAATTTATCATGTTCCTTCTAAAGACATTTACAAATCAGGGGACTGTGCAAACCAGAAGTTTCATTAAATTTGTAGAAAGAAATAATACGTTATCATTTATAAAAGTATGGAAAGGGTGTAAATTCACACAAGAACACCCCCATACACCCCCACATGTCAGATTTGCGGAAGCGGAAGGGTTCTAGCACATCGTCCATCGTCTCTTATGCTATATTCATAGTTATTTATGTAAGTCCGTGAGGGCGATAGTGACAGACTTGCCAATATAAGTGGTTGACTCACTGTTTGAGGCCCGGCCTGCCAGGGGGGTTGACATATATTTGCACATTGTGTCCTGACTGCTGAAAATTTACGCATTTAACCCTTTCTATTACATTAGACTGTAACGGCATAACGGGACTTCTGCAAGCCATAAATCTCCCTGTAGATATTCGTAACGCTAGTCTATGCAACCCATTTACCTACATTTTATGCAAATACAGTTCTTGGAGGACGTTATGGTTGCATTGAAGTCGATTCCAGGACTTTAGTTTTAGAAATAGGTGATTTTACAAAAGAAAGTGGTTCATGTTTTGATGTACATAAATCACAAACTTAAAGATTATAACACCCTTTCCCACGTTTGAAGTTGGTGTATTTTTAGTCAACCTATTTGTTTAAAATTTGATACAAGTCGATTTTACTCTTACAAATGAAAATATTCTCAATATGGTGAGACTTTTGATTAAATACCGGAACTATCCGTTAATTTCCATTTTTTAATTACCCATCGTCATCATCACAATTAGTGAATTTTCTTAAAAAAATCACCATTGAGGAGATCCCGACTTTTGAACTTTGAAAGAATTTCTTCAAATGAGCACTAAGTAGGCCCCCTAGAACACATATCCGGGGTCAGTTTCAATTTTTTTATGTTTATCTATCTATATATATATATATATATATATATATATATATATATATATATATATATATATATATATATATATATATATATATATATATCACATCGATAACTCAAAAGCTAATAGGCCGATTTTGATTAAATTTTGTGAATACCTTCCTTTTGCAAGTGGCTTGGATAAGTTCGTTAGCTACGAAAATCCGCCAAGGTTTTCCCAGAATATTTGGTGTTTCCTTTCGAAAAAAAAAATATATCTCTGGAATTAACAAAGTAAGGGCAACCGAATTTAGTACGCGGGTTTATATCATCATAGGTAAGTTACTTACCAAACTTTAGCTTCGTAGTTTAAAATAAAAATTAACTAAAAGAAAAACTGGATAATATCCATGAACTTTTAAAGTATATTCCACCCGTTCAATTTAAACAGTGAAGAGAACGTTGCAGATAATGGGTTTGTTCGGGGAAGAATGTGAAGGAGATAATATATTCTTTTTATTTGATTTATTAAATTTTTCCAATCTACTCTACAAGGAGTATTAAGTAAATATGTTATGTTTTAGTCGGAAAATAAACCGAAAATAACAAAAATAAAAATAATTAAAAATGACTATATATATATATATATATATATATATATATATATATATATATATATATATATATATACATATATAAGTAATAAATAATGCAAAGCGTGTGAGGAGAAGCCCACCAGTGTCGGCACTCACTCTCGGCCAACACTGAATTGTTAATTTAGTAGGTCTCTTGGCCAGGTTCTTCTTAAGCGTCGCTGGTAGAAAGGGTCTTCAGAAAGTTCTTCTATGAGGGGATTCTCGTGGCCAGGCAACTTTGCGTAATAATTTTGGGCGTATCTTCGAATTTCTTCATGAACGAAAGGGATTTTGAGATCTTGATGTAAGGTAAGGTTAGAAACGTACCATGGAGCATTTACTATTGAGCGAATTATTTTGTATTGCTGGCTTTGTATAATTCGGATATTTGTTGGTTTAGCTTTGATTTTCTTCCTAGGAGCCAGTGCATCTGACGAAACTTAAAATTTATTTGTGCTTTCTTTGACTGTATATGCCTTTTCCACGTTAAGCGTTGATCAAGATGTATACCAAGATATTTTGCTTCAGTGTTTACAGGTATATAGTTGCTGAATAGAGTTACTCTTGGGCAGATCGTATTTTTATTAGTAAATGTTACTTGAACTGATTTGCTTTCATTTACACTGAAACGCCACTTTTAAACCATTTACTGATCTCGTTCAAGTGTTGTTGTAAGTTTTGTGAAGCTATCTCACCTTCTCGATGCGATGATAGTATTGCAATATCATCAGCAAAAGTAGCAAGTGTTGTGTTACTTGACTCTGGTACATCTGATGTGCTGATTAAGTACAGTAGTGGCCCCAGCACTCTCCCTTGTGGTACGCCAGATTCTATGGGATATAGACTTAACATCGCATCATTGTGTTTTACAGAAAAGTAACGATCTGACAAGTAGGATTTTAGTAACAAATAGTATGGCTTTGGTAGAAGATTCTTGATCATGTATAAGAGTCCAGTGTGTCATACTTTATCGAATGCTTGAGAGGAGTCTAAAAACACTGCACTACAAAATTCGTTGTTTTCAAGACTGGTTGATATTCTGTTGACTATTCGGTGAATTTGCTGGAGTGTGGAGTGATGTTCTCTAAAACCAAGTTGGTGTCTTGGTATTATATTATGCAGGTTAACATCTTTCCTTAGCCTCTTCAGCAATAGTCTTTCAGCTATTTTGCCTAGTATGGATAGCAAGCTTATAGTCAATAAGATGCAACCTCATGTTCAGGTTTGCCTTGCTTAGCTATCATAATAATCAAGGCGTATTTCCATAAGGCTGGGAAATAAGATAGGTTCATCATACGATTGTAGATTGTGGTCAGCAAAGAAATTGCTTTTTCAAGAAGATATTGAAGAAGTTTTTTCTGTGATAAGGTCGTAACCCGGAGCTTTTTTGGCCTTTAGTTTCTTGATTTCGGCTTTTATTTCTTTCTTCGTAAATAGCTTAACTGGAAGTGACATTTGACACGCCACGTCTATGAAGGACTCTATTTCTCTGTAACATATTGTTGGATCGTTTTCATTTGGTTTGAAAATTTCAGTCAGGTGATCTGCGAAATCGTTCGCTTTATCCTGACTTGAGCACGCCCATTCTCCGTTTGACTTTTTTATGGGAGATACTCTCACTAGAGGCCTTTTGAAGTTCTTTGTAGCTTTTCAGATGGCATGATCATCGCTATTGTTGATATCTTGAATATATTGACTGAAATTTGAGTTTGCAAGTTTTTGCGGGTCTTGAGAAGTTTTTGGGCTAATCGGTTATAATATAATTTATCAGTAGGATTATGTGTTCGTTGCCATCTTCCTCTAGCTTGACGTTTTTCTGCGATCAGTTGTCGCACTTGTAGGGGTATCTGGTTCACTGATAAGTTATTGTCTGTAATTGACGGGGTGCGAGATGATAATGACTGAAAATGTACTTATTATATTATCATTTTGTCACCCTCAATAAAAACCATATTTATACTACTATTTCTTTCTCATTTACCTGAGAATATATTATTACACAATATTACCTAACCAACAAATTGATCTGAAGTAACTAAAATTGTGTTGCGAAAAACGCCTACACTTACAACTAATTTTCAAAAATATATTAATAGGAAATAATATTTTTTTCTTTATTGCTAATAACTTGTATGTATATTTTTTTGAGTTGTAGAGTAAAACCCAGTTGAAGAATTAATAAATAGATATACAGTACATCACATATTTTGAGAGAGTTTTTCTCAAAACTGGATAAATGGGGGTTAGGCTTCTTTGGCCCTGAGCCCTTCATATATGGTATATGTTCTTAAAATAGTCAAATTAGTAATCCATGGTAAACAGTTAGGATTACATACTAATTTTAATCACAAATGTAATGGTGAAATTCTTTACTTCAAATTTATAAACGTTACAAGCGATATAGAAAGCAGAAGAGAAAATAAGAAGGTGCTTCTTCGGATACCTGCATGGTTAAAGCACAGCATAAATAACAGTGTTTTCTATGCTGTGGTTAAATTAAGGTAAGAACTGCTCAAGTTTGAGGAGCGTGTAACATTTGAAAGGTGTTTTTAAAAAATCATCCAAGTAAATGTGTCAGAAATCGGCAAAATTATCCCATCAGAGCAACGTGTGAGTTTACGGTAAAATTGCAAGTAATTGTGAGGCCGGGCTTATAACTGTAAAGTGGTCAACAGGCATTCACATTCACATGGGATCAATGGAATCAGGAACGGGAAGCTTACTCGGTGATGTTGTTTTCCCTAACACAGTGGCGTTACACGTACTATAGTTAGAATAATGTGAAGAAAAAATATTCCCGTATTCTTTTATTGTACATTTTAGCCAATTTTCATTAAGAAAAAATCTCTAATAGAGATCACGATATAGAGGTTCCTAGAACCCAAAAGCAAGGTCCGTTAAAATTTATATATATATATATATATATATATATATATATATATATATATATATATATATATATATATATATATATATATATATATATATATATATATATGAGACATGCTTGGTTCTCGGGTTAAACCGCGTCCAGAATTTATGGAAACTCGACGTTTCGGCTCCTGTTTTGGAGCCATTTTTAAGAGGTAAAGGAAATATGTAAGGACACTCTAAGGCCTCAATCTGCCTACTCCTTAGAGTGATGGACATAGGTGGGTAAAGAAAATATGTAAGGACACTCTAAGGCCTAAATCTGCCTACTCCTTAGAGTGGTGGACAAAGGTGGGTTGGGTTGTTGTAGCTCGATTATGGGGCCTCAATCTGCCCAAATCTCGCCGGAGATCGTCTTTGAAGTCTCAGTGTGTTCAACCCTAGGCCTCAGAAAGATCTCAGATCTCTCTGAGGCTTAGTGTTGAACACACTGAGACCTCACAGACGATCTCCGGCGAGATTTGAGGAGTAGGCATATTGAGGCTCCGTAATCGAGCTACAACAACCCAAACTACCTTTATCCACCGCTCTAAGGAGTAGGCAGATTGAGGCCTTAGAGTGTCCTTACATATTTCCTTTACCCACCTTTATCCACCACTCTAAGGAGTAGGCAGATTGAGGCCTTAGAGTGTCCTTACATATTTCCTTTACCCACCTTTGTCCACCACTCTAAGGAGTAGGCAGATTGAGGCCTTAGAGTGTCCTTACATATTTCCGTCGAGTTTCCATAAATTCTGGACGCGGTTTAACCCGAGAACCAAGCATGTCTCACATTAAAGACCGCGGAAATCTTTCTGAACATATATATATATATATATATATATATATATATATATATATATATATATATATATATATATATATATATAGATAGATATCCGAGCGATAACTCAAAAAATACTAAACTGATTTCAATCAAACTAGGCAAAAATCTTGTTTGGGCGAAAACCGAGGTCGAGTTCGTAAATCAGCCTTTATGCTCAAATTTTTCCGGTGGAAAATCGGGAAGACTTTTTGAAAACGCTATATTTTTGTAAGTATCAGAGTAACAGGAATGAGACTTTATATATGGCTATAAATAGTGTTGTGAATTTTAAGTAATTTGGTATACAAGATTTAGGGTTTTTCCAAATTAAAAATAAAAACCGAATGACATGCGTTGAGGCGAGTGATTAAAGTCCAATGCCTGACAGAGTGGGTAGTTAACTGCCAGGCGTAGATTGATTCATACAACATGTATAAGCCATACATCAACGGTAACCAAAGTAAATATATACCAGGCATAAAACATACTACCCGAACCAACAAACGTGAAATCTCGGCCGCAATTATGGAAAATGACAGACATGAAATTAAAAATTTGCCAAATGATTGCTATTCAACTGGGGGATACAATCAATTATTAAAAGTCACTATATTTGTAGCTATATGAACGGCCTCAAATACAGTTTTAGCGCAGCATAGATATATTATGATATCGCATAATATAGTAAAAATATAAAGAAAATCAAGCCAAGTCTCTATAAAAATGATTCTAAAATAGTTTATTTTATCTTTAAACTTAAACATAAGACGTCATATAAGACCGACACAGTCGTGGGATGTATTTCAATGGTAATTCTACTAACTGTTGCATATACTTTGAACATAATATGCCGGGTATGAAGCCGATCCAATGTATCACGTAAACAAAACGTTATTTGACGTATATATGGTTGAGAGGCGTCGCGCTTGCCTAGAAGGTTATGCGTTCGAATCCAGTTTGATGAATGTATGTTTTTTAACGTTTTATTTTGACATTTGGAGGAACAACAGTGCACAGATTTCATTGGTTTTGAGCAAGATCTCATTTTTGTTTAAAACGCCTAAATAAGTATGTCCCCACTACATACAGACTTGGAGACTACTTCTCTGGCTTCACTGTTGGTTTTTGTAGGTGAAGGACGTAGCCAGCGCGTGTTCTGGATGTTCTAGAACATCCAGAATTCGAAGGGCCACTTGCTCCAGTTAGCTCACGCGCTGGCTACGTCCTTCACCTACAAAAACCAACAGTGAAGCCAGAGAAGTAGTCTGTATGTAGTATGGACAAGTTTCACCAAGTAAGGGCAACAACAATCAATGAAGTATGTCCCCTTTGAGTCTGAAATTATAAGTTTGTTATTGTTGATATTGAAAAAAAACCGGTTTGATTAGGTTGACTAAAATGAAATCATACTGGCGATGAATAAGGAAAAATAACTACTACGTTTATAATTTGGCGGATATTTTGCTTTTATAAATATGAATTAAGCCTCCTTCTGGAAATCTTCTGTTGGTATAACTTTGGTGTAATTTATAATACAAGTTTCTTTTAAAGAAACTTACACTATCTACAGATATAGCAAAATTTAGTTCTTTAGCTTTATAAAAAATTGAGTTTTGGGCATTTTTCTCAAAAGGAGTGAGAACGCAAGATTTTTTTTTAATTTTGGTAGAAATTCACTAAAAAGAATGAATATTTGTTGATGGGTTACTGGTATTTTCTCCAGAAATAAAACTGCGTAAGGTGTTATCCTTTTCACGTCACGCCACTGCTGTCGGTGAAGGAAGAGTGCGCCAGGTGCCACGCGCTGAAGGGTTACAAACTTCTCCCACACATCGGCATAATGTAGGGCAAATGTGTTGTCAACACTGCGGAGCTTTGCGGTCCTCTCAAGTATTCAAACTGTCCGAAATCTGGGAAGCTCCCAAGCTATTTGCTTTCATGCATTGATAGAGGCGCTTTATTATTAGATACACGGTAAAAGCGACTCATACGGTCCATCAGTTAGCTTCTTTATACAGCTACTTGCGTTATTATTGTTGAAAAGATTCAACGTGTTCATTTGAAACCGTTATTAAGATAGAAAAAACCTTTAGTTTTGCTCCTAAGACTAGCTCTGTATTTTTACACGCAACTGAACAAGGAATAGGACTATGTGAAAACTGGAACCTGTGATGAGCACTAATAAGTACACTTGGAGAACACCCAAATCACCACAACACATATTTCAGAGACCTTACGATCGTTTCGTTGACCAAGTCAACATCTTCAGAGGAAGAAAAATAGGAATAGGAGCAATTTAAGAGAATTTTCTTAAGTAAAGGCATTTACCACTTTCGTACTTTCTCCAAATTTCTTCAAACAAGCGTTAAACAGAGCCCCTATATTTTGGGTCAGCTAAAATTCTTATACTTTAAAAAATAACTGCTTAATTTTTAGTGTTTAGCAGGTATGTAATTGCTGTCAGGGTTACTAACAATAAATCTTATCAAGGAGATAAACTTGCTAGAGCACTACAGAGACATCAGTGTATTTACTGAGTAATACGCACTTGGCTTGATATGTTTGATAATGTTTTTGAATTGGTTATGCGTTTCATATGTTTGATAATGTTTTTGAATTGGTTATAATTTAGCATCTCCAATTTAGCTGGCGACGTAAAGCTGTACTCTACTCTACCATACAGTCAGTAAATGATACCTGTGTTATGCAGACTGCAGACTAGTCTGGATTCGCTAGCTGCGTGGTGTCATGAAAATAAGCTCTCAGGTAAAAGAAAAAAAGTTACAAGGATTGCATGAAACAGAAGTTCCGTGAATTGAAATATATTTATGAAAATTCGCTACCATAACGCACTTGCTGCGTGCAGACCTTTTTTATATAGTATTATAGTTTTTTTACAGATAGAACGTTTTGTTTCCCTGAAGATGCCGTTTTAGAGACCGAAACGCGTTGGGTATTTCAACACATCTTTGTAAAGCCTGTTAATTGAGCAAAGTTATAAAACACTGTTTATAAAAAGTCTAAACGCAGTAAGTGCGTTATGGTAGCGAATTGATTTCAAACTCTAATAACTAAATTTTTTGCTAACACAGAACTTCTTGTTTTGGTATGTTTAGACTTCATCAAAATAGCTTTATTATTTCTGTGGATCTAATGGTTTTGGGAAAAACTAATTTTTTTGGCGAAACACTAGCTCGATTGAGGTGGTAACGAACTCACCCAAGAGATTTACATAAGGAAGATACTTGCTAAGTTTGTTCAAAATCGGTTTCTATTTTAAGTTATCGCTCGGATACATACTACATGCTTTTCTGTGTTAATGAATTTTCGCGAATTTTCATTCCGAAAAGTCGCTATTAGAGAGATCACGATGAAAATATTTTCAAAAACCGAGGTCGAGTTCGTCAACCAACCTTTATGCGCAAGTTTTTCCGGTGGAAAATCGCGGAAAACTTTTTGAAAACGCTATATTTTTTAAATAATTAAGGTGAGTGGAATAGAATTTTTCACATATATAGAGCATTCAAAGATCTTCTCATATATTAATTTTGAAGCGTTTCTCTCCACTCAAATTTAGGTTAAGCCGAGTTAAAGAAATTTGAAAGCTACGACATGCTACTAAAATTTCAGTAAGGCGTTGTGTAATGTGCGTGGGGGAGGTTCACATAACGGATGTCTTAGTTTTTTTTTAATGTTGGAAAACTACAAAATCTGCCTAATAAATTGAAACAGCCAGCGTTGTCAGTTTAAAAATTGTATTACACAAACTTGGGAACTTACCCTCGTTAGGAAAATTAACGGTAATATTAATTTTTAGAATTGATTTGTTATTGAAAAAGGTATATCGTAGAATCGGCAGCTAAAGAGTTTAAGCCTGATTTTAAGTTGTGATCCAAACAATAACTAAATAAGGACCTTATAAGTTGAATAAAACTCATACAATTATAAAATTTTGTGTCAATTTAGTCTACGGAGATATCTATAGATTTGGCATTCTGAAATGACCAACGACACGATTCTTGGTCACGTGGTCAAACATTAAATTGCTATTGGTTTGTTCTGTTATTTGCATTCTTATAGTAAAATGGCGTGGTTTATATAGCGTCATATGTCATATCAACTTATTTTTATTTTAGGTTAATGAGAGAATACGTTGTTTTTTGGTTAATAATTTTAGTTTATATGAAAAGCTTGTGAATTAAATGATCGCTTTGCTTGATCATATTGCGAAATAAGTGAGTTGTCCAAGATCTTAACATTTAAAATAAGTTATGTTAAATTCTTTCACACCCGTACAGTACATATGCAATAAGAACTATTAAAAATTGTGTAAATATTGCAAAATTTGAAAATAATTTAATTCTTCATTTAAAATCGAAACTTCAAAATTAGTAATGAATAAATTGGATAAATAAACATTTCAAGCGAACGGCTATACCACGTTGAAAAAACCGATTCTCGTGCGATCACCGAGGTTAAGCAACCTCGGGCATGGTCAGTGCTTGGATGGGTGACCGTCTTGTAACACCTTGTGCTGTTGCCTTTTAGTGAATTTTCTTTAAAAAAATTCACTAATGAGGAGATCCCGACTTTTGAATTTTGAAAAAATTTCTTCAAATGAGCGCTAATTAGGCCCCCCAGAACACATATCCGGGGTCAGTTTCAATTTTTATATGTTTATATATATATATATATATATATATATATATATATATATATATATATATATATATATATATATATATATATATATATATATGTATCACACCGATAACTCAAAAAATAATGGGCCGATTTTGATTAAATTGGTGAATACCTTCCCTTTGCAAATGGCTTGGATAAGTTCGTTAGTCAGGAAAATCGGCCCAGGTTTTCCCGGAAAATTTTGGGTTTTCCTTCAAAAAAAATTTATATCTCCGGAATTAACAAAGTAAGGGAAACCAAATTTAGTACGCTGGTTTATGTCATTATAGGTGAGGTGCCTACCAAAATTTAGCTCTGTAGGTCAAAAGACAAAAAAGTTATGGGCATTTAAAGAAAAATAAATTGGGGTTTTCCTCAAAACGTCAAAGTGACAATTTAAAACATCAAAATTCGCAACATTTAGGCAAAGAACTTGAATCTAATACGGGCTATGGAAAGAAAATGTCTTAAGAAGAAGGTTTTACAAACACTGAAGTCTTAGTTTCAACCGTCATCGTCCTTCATTTTACTAAAATATAATCCAGAAAGTTCATTTCAAATAGACCCTTTCTCTGATGCTTGGCAGTAGCCTTAGCTATAGAATTTATCGTTTAATAGTATATAATTTTTGTAGAATTTTTGTAAAAAATCAAGAAAGCTCAATATATCCGTTATTATATAAGATATGAAAAATATTGTATACATTAATTATACGGTGTCTTGAGTCACACCTTAAAAAATTATTGCTACCATCACAGGGTGACCCATAAGTCGTTGGTGATACAAATAATATTTTTTTTAGTGGAAAACGCCTTATGCCTTTGCATTTTCCATCGAAATATAATGCATGTTTGTAAGTTAAGAAATTCTGGACGCAGCAAGTGCGTTATGGTAGCGAATTTTGATTAAATGCTTCATATTTGAAAAGCTCAATTTGATATTAACCTATAAGGTTGACCAAGAAACGGATTTTTTCGGTTACATTTTAAGTTTACTTTCGGAAATTTCTGTACGTTTTCAAACAATAAAGTTATTTTGATGAAACATGGCACATTGTTTTTAGTATATAGGTTATACTAGTCACCAAATTTGATGCCTGCTTTCTGGAAAAAAAAAACACATATTTGCTATTAAAAACATTTTTATGAAAATTCACTACCATAACGCACTTGCTGCGTCCAGAATTTTTTTAGGTAGTGCCATTTCTGTTTTGTTCTTATTAGTGAATTTTTATTAAAAAAATTAAGCGATTATTATTTAAAAAAATTCCCTAATAGAGAGGTATCCATGGTGAGACTGCAACTTTTTTTCAAATGAGAGTGAATTTGGGCTCAGAGAACCCGAAACCAAGGTCTGTTTAAACTTTTATGTTTATATATATATATATATATATATATATATATATATATATATATATATATATATATATATATATATATATATATATATATATATACACGATAACTCAAAAAGTTATCAACCGATTTTGGTGAAACTCTACAAGAATCTTTATTTCATTATTAGCTTGGATTCGTTCGTTCGCCAGCCGATTTTTTTTTAAATTTCATTAAGAAAATTCACTAAGCAATGAATAATAGAAATTCGCTTAAAAACATTCAACCATACATTGTTCCAAATCCAGTTGTGATTTTATAATTTCAAACGTGTGTTTGTATGAAGCAAATCTAGTAGAATCTATGATGTGTTCAACCCGACTAAGAAATAATCTGCTGTTTAATAAATTTTTATAAACTGTTAGCTAGTTAATCGGATATTAGCATAGCTATTGTAAGTTACATAATTATAATACTATATTACTATTATAACAGGGTCAGTTTTAATTTTTAGATTATATATATATATATATATATATATATATATATATATATATATATATATATATATATATATATATGTGTGTGTATATGTATCACACCGATAACTCAAAAAATAATGGGCGGATCTTGATCCAATTGTCTGAGTACCTTCCTTCTGCAAGTGGCTAGGATAAGTTCGTTAGCCAGGAAAATCGGCTCCGGAAAATTTTGTGTTTTCTTTCGCAAAAATTCATATCTCCGGAAACAACAAAGCAAGAGCAACCAAATTTGGTACACGCGTTTGTATTATAAAGAGTGAACCATGCACCAACCTTTAGGTCTGCAAGTGTAAAGACAAAACGTTGTAGGTGTTTAAAGAAAAACGTCAAAGTCGCAATTTGAAATGTCAAAATTCGCAACATTTAGGCAAAGAACCTGAAACATTATGTAAAGAAAATGTCGCAAGAAAAGTATTCTTCAAACCCTTAAGTTTCAGCTTCAACCGTCATTGGCTTTCACTTTACTAAAATGATTCCAGAAATTTTATTTCAAATAGACCCTTTCTCTGATGCTTTGGCGATAGGTTTGGTTAAGTTTGTGGTTTGACGGTCTATAATATTTAGCTAATTTTCGTATAAAAAATTCGTTTATGAGGAGACCGCGGCCTTTTATTTATAAAAATTTTTCTTCACATGAGCGTAAACTAGGCCCCCTAGAATTCATATCCGGGTTTAGTTTTAGTTTTTATCTGTTTACATATATACAGCGTGGCGCATTTCTACGGTAATGCTCAATATAAGTATTATTATACAAGACACGCGAAAAAGCTGTATACGTTAATTATAGAGTGTCTTGAGCTGCATCTTATAAACTTATTTTGACAATAATAGGCTGGCCCATAAGTCCTTGGTGATACCTAAACTTTTTTTCGAACACCCTTATATTATTGCGTTTTTGCATTTTTTTATCGAAATATGATGCATGTTTGTAAGAAAAAAGATCGAGACGCAGCAAGTGCGTTTTTGTAGCGAATGTTTATTAAATGATTCAAATTTCAATAAGTTAATTTACTATTAACCCGAGGTTTGTTGGCTAGGATGCCAGTTTCCTGGGAAGTATTTTAAGCTTATTTTCGGAAAATATTTGTACATTTTCAAACAATAAGTAATTTTGATAACATATACATTGTTTCTACTGCATAGGTTATACCGGTAACCAAATTGATGCCTGCTTGCATTAGATATATAGATTTGCTATTAAAAACATTTTTATGAAAATGTACTTCCATAGCGCACTTGTTGCGTCCAGACTTTTGTTCATTATATAATTGTGTATGATTATGAAATTCAGACTGTGATCTAACATAATCCTTAAATATTTTATCTCACAGACCCTTTCTATTTGCAAATTCTTCCTATTTTCAAGTTTGTATAGTTCTGACTTGTTTCCTATAACTAATATTTTACATTTATTTACATGTATATCTGCAATAGAATTTCGATTAAATCAACAAAATTATGATCGAAGTTTTTGTAAAATATTGTATTTCCTGTTGGAATAAGCTTCTCACTCATAAATATATGTTATGTATATATCTGTATGAGCATTTTTAAATCCTTTAATAGAGAGAAGCAGATGTTTGTTGGGTGTATGTAGGTCAGAAACACCAGAATATGTTTGCAGTAGGGATTAAAATATGGTCAAATGTATACAGTTATAACTGGACATTTGACACAGACATCCATCATATTTGCAACAAAGCATGTGTAACAGTGGGCCAGTTTGGAGTTTTTCACGTCACAAACCCTTCTATAATGTGTGTATTTGTAAAGGCTGTACACAAAATGACAAGTGACAAGTAGGTAAAGGATTTAGCTTAGAAGTGAATAAGATATACGCAAAAGTCTCTCAAGACTCTTCCTCAATAAGAAACTGAAAGGTTTCGAATTGAGTAATCCATCAACGGTTTCTAAAGTATAATCTGAAATTAATTAAGTGAAAAATCATTATATCTTAATAATTTTCTCTTATAATATCAAAGCCAAATTGTCCTTTATATAAGGATTTAATTAATATTTATAGATAAAGGTAGAGCCATAAATGACACCTATATAAATTTGTTAATTACAAGAAACTGAAGATACATTATATAAAACACTGGAAACCTTATGTATACCAAGTTTCAACAGAATCTGTTCACATTTGAAAAACCAACAATTCTCTATTTTTCTACACTTAGGGTACAACTCAAATAAAACAGAATTCAAGGTATACCATATTCAATAAAAAATAATCACTAAAATCGGATAACCCAGTACAAACTTATCCGCGTTAGAATCGGTTAACAGATTTGTATTACAATTTACCTCTATAGCTTTTTACCTAGCGACAAAACCTCAGACCGCAACGATGGTAACTTTTTTCATCTCTTTTCAAAGAGAAGACTTTGGTGAATAATCTGAATCCCTTCCCGTGCTCGGAAAATCGCTGCTAAGGGTGTGGCAAAAGCATTATTTCCAAGATTATTTGTATTACATATATACCTTTTTAACCCAGCGACAACCGCTCGGACCCCACGATGTTAATTTTTTTCCATGCGTTTTCAAAGAAGAGACATCAGTTAATACTTTGCATCTCTTACTGTGGACCAGCAGTCACTGCTAACGATGTGACAAAAGCACCATTTTCAAGATTATTTTCATCACAGTTTACCGCTATAGATTTTTAACCCAGAGACAACCCCTCAGACCCAAAGGATGTTAATTTTTTTTTCATGACTTTTAAAAGAGGAGACTACAGTGAATACTTTGCATCCCTTCCCGTGACCCGAAAATCGCTGCTAAGGCAGTGGAAAAAGCCATACTTCATTATTTGTATCCCAGTACCTGTGTCGTTTCTACCCCGGCGACAACCCATCAGACCCCAACGATGTTAAATTATGTCATGTCTTTTTAAAGAGAAGATTTTAGTGAATACTTTGCATGCCGATCTAAAAGAATTCTATCAAGGAAAGCAAATTAATGTCGAAAAAGATTTTATAGATGTGGTAGGTACAAAAAATAAACCAAAATGATTCTGCACCGCCGTTTAAAAATAATGATTTAAGGAAGCGATTAATACAACTTTGCAAAGAAATACTTCTGTTATAGACGAAACAGCAGCGGAATTTTTGAAAAGTTTCAAGCGTTTCCATGTGGAGCTTGTAAGCTTTGTATCATCAGACATTTAGTTGTAGATTGCTTCATCATATTTAATAAGATATATTTCCCAAAGACAACATACATTGTATAATACTACTAAAAATAAACAAATTACAAAAACTAACGAACTAAACATAAACAATCACAGCATAAAGAACAAACATATCACTACATATGTTCTCCAGACATAAATTCTCTAAACTATAAAAACATTCAGCCAATGTATTTTTTTAAAGTTCTTTCCTAAAAACTGACAGGCTACTACATGATCTAACTTTCTCTGGCAGTTGATTGAAAACCCTAGGTGCTAGGTAATCGGGAGAATTATGTCACTTTGAGTTTGGCAAATGGTACGTGAACTTTGTTTTTTGTCTCGTATCTACATCATGTATAGCTTTATTTAATACAAAAGTTCCATCCTTATTATTGAAAACAAGCAAAGAAAGTTCCATTATAATCATCGAAAATAATGTAAGCACTCTGTTTGCTGAAAAATATCTCTGCATGATTGACGTGATGGAACTCCTTCCAAGCATCTTTGTACCCGTTTCTGAATTATAAATACAGCTCTCGTATGTGCTGACAACCCCCAGAATATTATGCCGTAACGCCACCGACAGTCGACCTGCCCCTGATAGAGCATCAACTGATCTTTCTTCATATAACTCATTACGTTTCTTAACTGATGTAAAACCGAATTTAGTCTCCAAACAAGATACGCACAGTGATCATGCCAGTTTAAAGAATGGTCAATAAAAATACTCAAAAAATGTATAATCTCCATCTGTGACTGTTACGAACCCTAGGCTGTTATTTTCTAAAAAGATTATTGCGTTACAGTGCTTTTGGTAGTTATGAAACCTAATCGCAGCAGTCCTACCATAATTCAAAAACAGCCTGTTAGCAGAAAACCATGCATTTAACTCCGTGAAAACAGAGCTACACCTAGCTGCGAGACCAACATCCGAAATGTCAGAAACAATAACGGAGGTATCATCCGCATACATGGTGACCGACGCTGGTAACTCCAAGCTACCCAAGTCATTAATATATAATGAAAACAGCACTGGACCCAGGACCGATTCCTGCGGAACGCCCAGGTCACTGCTGATAATTTGAGAAGCGCTCTGCCCAACAACAACATACTGTCTTCTAGGGGAAAAATAACTAGACAGCCAAGACAGAGGCAATCCCCGTATGTCATACATCTGTAGCTTCTCAATTAAGATAGATTGATCAACGCAGTCGAATGCCCTACTGAGATCACAATAGATACCAACAGGACACTCGCCAGCCTCTATGCTCTTAATTAAGAGCCATAATATGAATAAATTCGATGACGATCTATTGTCCAGAAATCATGTTGATTTTCTGTAAATATTTGCTGCTGGCAGCTGTACGTCACAAGCCGGTTCACAAATGCATACTCAAATATACATGAAAATCTAGGAGGAATCGCCACTGGCCTGTAGTTTTCCAATAAAGAGAAATCTTGTTTTTTATGTACCGGAACATTCTTGTCGATATTTTTTTTTCTAAAAGCATTTGAGTGCCAAAACTGTCTAACGAATTCATCCAAGCTATTAGCAAAATGAAGGGAATTGCCAAATAAATTTGGTTTCGATTGGTGAAGTATTTTTTGAATTATCAGTTGGAGACATACATACATATGTATGTATGTATGTCTCCATATATATATATATATATATATATATATATATATATATATATATATATATATATATATATATATATATATATATATATATCAGCTACTTACAAAATACTTAAGATGCAGGTGTTTTCATATATCCAAGGAAGCCAAACTGTAGTACGGTTTTGCATCATCTGTCAAACAGGCATGTCCGAATAAGGATCTGCATTATAAATAGCATGTTAATCTAAAATTACAAAATTCTTAAACAAATAAATGAAATAAAATATGAATTCAAAAACATAATCCTCAAGTAAGAAACAGAGCAAATGATTCTTAGATTAACCATAAAGACAGATAAAATGTAATGAGAACAGATAAACATTCCAGTTTAATCAAATGTAAAAGACTTTGAAGCTACAATGAGACATTTAAAATTTAGTGAAATGTAGCAAGAAAACAAGACAAACTGTTAAATAAACAAAGAGGCGAAACTGATTATAAACAATAGCTAATAAGAATTTGTTACAAATAAGGGTTTAAAAGAAATTTGTTGGTTATATGAATAATTTTTAGAAATATCGAAGTTCATCCTAACCTGTTTAAATGTTGTAATATCCAAACGCCCTTACTTAAAAGTTTGAAAAATAAGTTTGTATATAATTTTACGTATTTAAGACTTGTTTTTGTTGCTGTTTGTGAAAATAAGTTTAAGTGAATTTGACATTGATAACATAAATGCAAATCTATTTATAAGTTTGACGTGTACATAGACGAAAAACCAACATGTCTATGATTAGGACACATGACATAACAAATATTATTAGTTTGCTTTGGATTCGATATTTTTAAATGACAGTCAAAATAATTGAATCGCTCTCTTCAATTTGGATTGTCCTAGGAAGAGGATGTTAGAACAGTTCAGCAAAGAAATGAAATGAAAATAAGTATTTTCATTGGCAAAGTAGCGTTTTAAATGCGTGGAAAGTGTAAAATAATAACTAGTGTACCTTTCAAGTAGAAAGGTAGTTGAAAAATCAGTGCTACAAGAAGAACATAAATATCCAAATAATTGTTGTCACAGAGAACGCCGAATTTCAAAACAGGAGCATACAAAATGGCTGCCATAGAAACGAGACGACAATTAGCGGTTGTCAAGGAAATCATCTAGAAGTTTTAAGGTATCGAATTCTACATTACCTACAAATCAATTTAATTAATACCAAATTTAACAATTTATTAATATACTCCACAACACATTATATATATATATATATATATATATATATATATATATATATATATATATATATATATATATATATATATATATAATATATATATATATAATATATATATATATATATATATATATATATATATATATATATATATATATATATATATATATATATATGTATACACAAATATTTCAACTGACCTTCGGTTTGGATACTGTGGGCTCATTTGAAGAAATTTTCCAAAAATATTACCATCGATACTTCCCTATAAGTGAATTTTCTTAATGAAAATTCAATATTATAAATTAGGTTGCATTTAGGGTTGCTGTATGCTAATGTACAATAAGTGAAGATGAAACCTGTGATGAGCACTTTGGAGAACCCAATTCCCACATGACTATCGTCCCGGTAACAAAGTTAGCAGCACCTGAGTGGTGACCAATCCGCTAATGTGCAAATAAATGTCGAATTTTATGAAAATTCTATACGATAATATATTTGTGCTTCAGAACTTATTTTTAGATCACTTATTAATTTAATAATTGCCAAATGTTATCCGCAGAATGAGCATTTCTCTAACTTTTCATAATTTAAATACGTTTCTGTATTTCTCTTTTTATCTGGCTTTTAAAAAGTGTCGCCGACTTGTGTAAGAGGGCCGATGAATGCAAGTTTTATTGCAGGCAATAAAAATAAACGTGCCTCTTTTGAAGGCGTCCAGTAGCCAAAGTAATGGTTTGAGTGTTGTATAGTCTTATCGCAGGGGTTTTGCGAAATTTCTCTATAATAATTCGCAAAGCAATATGTACCGTTATGCCCTAATTTACCGTTAGTCGGGGGTGCTCGAAAGTTTGTTTACCTCTATTTTACTATCTCTACAAAAGAACACGTTTTTTTAGGGTTTTTATAACGGTCAGATAAATATAACGGAATTTATGTATATAGGTCGACACATTTTGAACTTGGGAAGAACGGTGCTTCTTTTGTTAGAATAATACAATTTTAACATAAAATAAATCACAGCAGGTAGAAGACTGATAAAAGTTATAGGAATCATTTCTGAATATGAGCCAGAAAGTTGTGTTTAATCTATCAGTAATTATTAAGTGGTATCATATAATGATACTTGGGTATTCATAATGGTTGGGTAAAGCATATTATTTCAATTACCGATAATTTTTTAGTAAATGATAGAATGGTAGTGTCATAAGTTTTTTAAAAATGTATTTATTTAATTGGTCTAGTTTTAATTTTACAATATCTCTCAAATAGCCTCGAGGGTGTGTTGGGACTTTTCCTTTACGTGATAGTAAAAGATTTTTTTCACGTCCGAGGAGGTACCACCCCTTACATCACGGGGCCGGTGAAGTCCCAACGGACTTTTCCGGTTCTGGTGTACGAGTCGGTTTCCTTATAAACAAAATTGATGATAGCAACCCGAGGTCACACAGTCATCACACCCATGTATCGTTTGGCACTACAACTCCACGAACTGGGACGAAATGCGGGATTACTTTTCCTCATTTCCATGGGCGTCTGTCTGCTTCTCTCATCCCAACCCCTCTGATATCCGATAAAACGTCACCGAAATCATCAAAGCTGGCATGGAATTATTTCTTCCACGTAAACAGAAAACCTCTTCAGCCACTCAAAAGCCCTGGTTCTCTAAATCCTGTGATAAGGCCAGACTTGAGAAGGTTAAAGCTCACAAAACGCTTCTACACAATCCCAGTCAAGAAAACCGTCAAGCATTTAACGACGCAAGAAACCGCTATGTCCGCATTGTTTCTAAGGCAAAAAACTCGTTTAATAACCACATCAAAAACAAAGTCCTCTCAAGCTCCAGCGGCAGCAAACCCTTCTGGGCTCTTGCTAAATCTATTGGGAATAATTTCTGCAAGAGCACGGTCCCACCTCTTGTCTAAGGGGATGCAATTGTTTCTACCGCCCTGGGTAAGGCTGAACTTTCTGCCTCGTTGTTCGCCGGCAATTCTACTCTCAACCCACCTCCAAATGTTCAACCACCAACATTCCCCAATGTCGCGCATAAAATGACGGATATCATTTTCAAAACTAAGAAGGTACGAAAAATGCTATTTTCTCTTAATACCAGGGAAGCTTCTGGCCTTGACGAGATCCTAGAACTTGCTCCCGACCCGACTCGTCTGTTTCAGACATCTTACAATAGAGGCATGTTCACTAGGAACTGGAAAACTGCTCGAGTACAACCCGTTCCCAAGAAAGGATCCAAAGCGCTTCCTAGCAACTACAGGCCTATTTCTCTCCTTCCAGTCGTCTCTAAAATGACGGAAAAATATATAAACACCGAATTACTAAAATTTCTGGAAAAACAGGCAGTATGGATTCCGTCAGCACAGATCAACTGCCGACCTCCTTTCCTTTGTCACCCATTCTTGGAACAAGTCTATGGAACAACACGGTGAATCCCAAATTGTTGCTCTAGACATATCCAAAGCATTCGACCAGGTCTGGCACGCAGCGCTGCTTAATACACTTCAGACCTATGGCCTACCATCAAAACTCTGTACCTGGACAGCAAATTTCCTCTCCAACCGGAGCATTTCTGTTGTCGTGGATAGCCATTCCTCTAAACTGTATCCACTTAATGTAGGAGTCCTTCAAGGTTCAGCTTTAGCCCCTATTTTGTTTCTTCTCCACATCAATGACCTCCTCTCTAACACATCCAACCCAGTTCACAGTTACGCGGATGACAGCACCCTCCACTCAAATATACAATATTCTATGCCTCTCCCTTTAGCCGAATTAGATTAGGATTGCAGACTCATGGAGGGTTCTGTCTCTGTGGATCTCCAAAAAATATTAGACTGGGGAAGTAGAAATCTTGTACAATTCAGCTCCACCAAATCTGTTTTGCTTTCTATCTCATAAGAGATACACCAGCCCTAGACCCATCACAATGAACAACCAAGTTATTCAAAGTAATGAGTCGTTTCCACTTGTTGGTATTTCTGTGGATCGAAATCTCAATTGGCACCAACATGTCAACATCAATTGCGGAAAAGGCTGCTAAGAAATTAGGTTTCCTCTTCCGGGCTCGCAAATATATTTCACCAGCTAATATCTATACCTTATATACCTCACAAATAAGCTGAAACCTCGAATACTGCTCCCACATCTGGGGTGCCGCTGCCGCTTCTACACTGGCTATCCTGGACTCCATTCACAAGAGAGCTATACGTCTCATCGGTGACCCTACCCTCACCCAAAGCCTGCCATCCCTTGCCCACCGATGTGCCGTTGGTGACTTCCCTCTCTCTCTTATAGATATGTGCACGGGTACTGCTGAGAGCTTTCTTCCATAGTTCCTCCACCTGCTGCCCCCCATCAGATCTACCAGGGGAACAAAGCGAATGCACCCTTTTACTGTCCAGATCACCAGACATAGAACATCTTGTTATGTCCGTTTTTTTGTCCCGAGGACTTCCAAGTTGTAGAATTCGTTGCCGGCACATGTTTTTCCTTCTCCTCCAAACCTTCAAGTCCAGAAGTTGTTGAAATAAAAAAAATGGGAATGATACAATTTTTAATTACATTCTAAACACAATTGTCAAATAAATACTTTCTTCTGCGAGTCAATGAATTTGGTTCAACATTCCAGTATCTTCCAAATTTTAATCCTTATACCAATCCTTTTACAAAAGCTCCAACTTCTGACCACCAATAACTTGTTTGACGATTTTCTTTATTTTGGATTTATTAAAAAGAAAGCTTTAGAAAATCCTTAAAGAACTTAGACAAGGAAAAACTCCTGGTAGACGAATTAACAGCGGACTTTTAAAAAATTTCGTGCTACAACACCACACCTACCTTTTTCCACCGCTCTAAGGGGTAGGCAGATTGGGAGCTTAGATTTCCTCCCGTTTCATATTTACCTAACTTCTTGAAAATGGCTCTGAAACAGGAACCGAAACGTCGAGTATTTATAAATTCTAGAGGCGGTTTAACCAGAGAACCAAGTATCTTGTGTATATGTATATACAGTGGCGGATTTGCGCTAAGGCCCAGTAGGTCCGGGCCTAGGGCGGCCAGGTATTAGGGGCGGCCAATAAAGTAAATTCATTATGTAGTCTATATGATGGGCGCTGTGAAAGGGGCGGCTGGTACTTACTACATGGCCTGGGGCCTAGGGCGGCCAAGACTGCAAATCCACCACTGTATGTATATATATATATATATATATATATATATATATATATATATATATATATATATATATATATATATATATATATATATATATATATATATATATATATTGGAATGTTGCACTACACTGTAATCACTCTTAAATATACAGATTATTTGTTTGCTTTCCTTTCTGTGATTTTTTGTTTAGGTGGACTGCAGTTTCGAACCTTCCTGGTTCATCATCAGCACGCTACAGACTCGCACGCTACTGATCGTTCCTGTATGTTCTATATCTAACCTTGTACGTGTCGCCTGCGTGTTCATCTTCTATTGGTCGGTTTCCAATTGTTTGATTGGCTGTCTTTTCGACACAGATCTCAGATCCAACTTCAAACTGTCATATTTAATAATCTAAGAATTTATGGCATATTACTTTTTCCAACTTTCATGAAGTATTTAACCGAATTGATTTCTATCTAAATTCACCACCACAATGCACTTGCAGCACTTAAACTTTTACATTTAAGAGCCTCGGTGGTTCAGAGGTTAGAACGTGTGCCTCTGAACCGAAGGGTACTGGGTTCGAACCCAGGGTTCTCCTTTCACTTTTTCAGTACAAACTGTAACATTAACATCAGCCGAGGTTCTATCATTGTATTTGAGCAAGTTGAATATCTGCACGTTCCGCCCTTCAGAGGGGGCGCAAAACCGTTGGTCCCGTGTCCATGAGATGTTGGGCACGTTAAAGATCCCTATCCTCCTTGCAGAAAGGCAGGGGTTCGGCAAAATTTCCAGGAGGGTGAGGTGAAACTGCTCCCTGGCGTCGGTGATTGGCCCTGGTCGCGGAAATAGGCCGACGTTAAAGGAACAAACCACACATACACAATTTTTACATTTTTTTACGTGCAAACCTTCTATGAAATTGCGTTTGTAATTTTAAAGGAGATACCGGTTTTCGAAAATATACGGAAATCTAACTACCGCAAAATTTTCCAGAAATATTAAAAAAAATCTCTAGGTAGTCTACAAATTGGGATAATAATAGGGTAATTGATTTTTTCATTATTAGTGAATTTTCGTAGAAAAAATTCACCAATGGGGAGATCCCGACTTTTGAATTTTGAAATATTTTTTGCAAATGAGCACGAACTAGGACCCCTAGAACCCATATCCGGTCTCAGTTTCAATTTTTATATGTTTATATATATATATATATATATATATATATATATATATATATATATATATATATATATATATATATCACACCGATAACTCAAAAAATAATTGGCCGATGTTGATAAAATTTGGCATGTACCTTCCTTTTGTAAGTGGCTTGGATAAGTTCGTTAGTCAGAAAAATCGGACGAGGTTTTACGGGAAAATTTTGAGTTTTAATTCGAAAAAAATGTTTCTCTCAAAAAATAAAAAGCTATGTTAACCAAATTTGGTAGGTAGGTTTACGATATACAAAGTAAACTATACACAAATTTAGATTTCTATGTTACAAGAAAAAAAAGTTATAATAAAATATTTGGTGCCAGATCATTTCTATGAAAATTCACTACCATAACGCACTTGCTGCGTCTTGAGTTTTTATTTATGCTGTGGCATGTTTGGACATTAGCACAAATTTCCCCGAACTACATTAACTTAATTTGCCAGACATGGCCAACTTCTTGTTGGCCAGCCGGGGAATTGAACCCGGGACGTCAAATTGACAGTTTTAACTATGTGAAACAACCTGTCTTCCAAATAAAAACTGTCAACAATTTAAGCGTAATGTCAAATTAGATCGGGTGTGGTCAAGTTAAAGCAGATAAAAATAAAAACACAGAAGCTACTATTCAAGTATTTATTAAACAATTTATTTCCTATTTATAATAACATGCCCCAGGTCGTATTTTCCTCTAACACACTTTAACTTGACACCAGGACAATCCTGTACTCTTCCAACTCTGCAGAGGACGATGTTGTGTTCTTGTAGGTTATGACCTATACCTGGGATATACGCTATCATCTCTTTTCCGTTTGATAGTCTAACTAGGACACATTTTCTGTTGGCTGAATTTGGCTTTTTTGGCTTCTTAATAAGTGTTTTTAGTACCACTCCTTTCATTAAGGGGTTACCATCGAGAGGTTGACGTGGTTTACGTATTTTTTTGCGTGGCCCCGTCCTGTGCATTCGTTGTAGAGAGGCCATGTTTCTTTCTGAAATGTGAAGACTAAATAATACACGTAAGAAATTTCGTGACGCAGCAAGTGCGTTATAGTAGTGAATTTTCACAAGAATTGCACACCATTATTATGCGGTATATTACTAACATTACTACCTTAAACTTACTCAGACCTTGAAGATCGATTTTAGAGAGCCTAGTACGCGAACATTTGAAGAATTCTTTCGAAAG
This sequence comes from Tillus elongatus, assembly GCA_964006375.1. Taxonomy (NCBI): domain Eukaryota; kingdom Metazoa; phylum Arthropoda; class Insecta; order Coleoptera; family Cleridae; genus Tillus; species Tillus elongatus. The sequence continues at coordinate 1,860,092 of OZ023267.1, read as the reverse complement.
AATACCATCGATATCTCTCTATTATCAAAAAATCCTGGACGCAGAAAATGCGTTATGGTAGTGAATTTTCACAAAAAGGTTTTTAATAGCAAATATGTGTGTTTTATTTAAAGAAAGCAGGTATCAAATTTGATTACCAGTATAACCTATATAGTAGAAACAATGTGCCATGTTTCATCAAAAGAAATTTATTGTTTGAAAAATGTACAAAAATTTCCTAAAGTAAACTTAGTGTTCCGGAAAAAACCGGATTCTTGGTGAACCTTATAGGTTAATAGCAAATTGAGCTATTCAAATTTGAAGCATTTAATCAAAATCGGTACCATAACGCACTTGCTGCGTCCCGAATTTCTTTTCTTATAAACGTTCATTATAGTTCGATTGAAAATGCAAAGATGCAATAACATAAGGCATGTTCTATTAAAAATACCATTGAACGATAAACTCTATAGCTAAGACTACTGCCAAGCATCAGAGAAAGGGTCTATTTGAAATGAATTTTATGGAAATATTTTAGTAAAATGAAGGACAATGACGGTTGAAGCTAAGACTTCAGGGTTTGTAAAACATTCTTCTTGATACATTTTCTTTCCATAGCTCGCATTAGTTTCAGTTTTTTTTGCCTAAATCTTGCCAATCTTGACGTTTTAAATCCCGACACTGACGTTTTGAGGAAACCCCAAATTACTTTTTTTAAATGCGTATAACTTTTTGTCTTTCCACCTACAAAACTAAATTTTGGTAGGTAATTTACCTATAATGATATAAGCCCGCGTATTGGTTGCCCTTACTTTGTTATTTCCGGAGATATAAATTTGTTTTGAAAGCAAACACAAAATTTTCCGGAAAAACTTGGGCCGATTTTCTTGGCTATCAAATCTATCCAAGCTACTTGCAAAAGGAAGGTATTCACAAAATTTAATTAAAATCGGCCCATTATTATATGAGTTATTGGTGTGATACATACGTACATACATATATACATACATACATACATACATACATACATACATATATATATATATATATATATATATATATATATATATATATATATATATATATATATATATATACACATAAGGTATTGACATCTAGGATGAAACAAGGAACTTTGTCTGTAAGACGAGTCCGGTACAAATTCTGTACGTCAGGTGCCGCCCTACAACCACAAACGACCAGACAAAGTTCCTTGTTTCGTCTTAGATGTCAGTAGCTTGTATATCTTACGTTTCGTTCAGAATTTGGCTACGTTAAGCCAATTAACTGAAATATGTTTTGATTATTATGCCTACGACACCACTCCAAAATCAAGAGACCCAAACAAATTCTCAAACACTAACAAAGACGATATGACAGACTAACAACAACCTACCAACATAAGTTTATTTCATCGGCTCAGCATTACGGGATAAAAGGAGAGCTCTCCTGGTCCATCATCAAGTTAAGACAATTGACAAGTGTTTTGATTATTGCTGGTATAACACACTGATGAGTTCAAATAAGAGCGAATCTAGTATGTGTTTCCAGTAATAATCTTGATATATATATATATATATATATATATATATATATATATATATATATATATATATATATATATATATATATATATATATATATATATATATATATATATATATAACATATGAAAATTGAACTGACCCCGGATATGTGTTCTAGGGGGCCTAATTAGCGCTCATTTGAAGAAATTTTTTCAAAATTCAAAAGTCGGGATCTCCTTATTAGTGATTTTTTGTAAAGAAAAATCACTAAAAAAGAAGGAAAATGCCCAAAACTCAATTTTTTATGACGCTTAAAAATTAAATTTTGCTATATCTGTGGATATTGTAAGCTTCTTTAAAAGAAACTTGTATTACAAATTTCATTAAAGTTACAAAATATTTCCAGACGGAAACTAAATTCATATTTGGAAAAGTTATCTGCCAAATTATAAACGTGGCAGTTATTTTTCTATATTAATCGTCAGAATGATTTCGTTTTAGTCAACCTAATCAAACCGGTTTTTTTCAATATCAACAATTACAAAATGTCTGCTGAAAATTATAAATTCAGACTCAAAAGTTACAAAGTTATAAAGGCGTTTTAAACAAAAATGAGGTCTTGTTCAAAACGTATGAAATCTGTGCACTATTATTTCTCCAAATGTCAAAAAAAAAAAGAAAAATAAAGGACCATACATTCATCGAGCTGGAATCGATCACGCAACCTTTTGCGTAGAAGACAAGCACGCTACCACTAAGGATACACTAAGTAACGTTTTGTTTACATGATACTTGACACCGCTTTCATGCCTGGGATATTGTATTAAAAGTGTACGTAACAATTAATTATAGAATTAGTAGAATTACCGTTGAAACACATTCAACGAATGTTTCGGTCTTATACGACGTCTTATGTTTAATTGTAAAGATAAAAGAAACTATTTTACAATCATTTTTATAGAGACCTCACTTGATTTTGTTTACATTTTTACTATATTATGAGGAGGTTGATAATCTAGGCTACACGTGAAGACATTGATAAAAGTCACCTGTGTCCAGTCTCAGACATTTATTCTAATTTAAATCAGACAGTCATTTTGAAGAAATGGGTACACCAGTATAAGAGTGACGACAAAGGTGAATATTATGAAAAATTACAACCACTTCCCCCAACAAAGTCTTGGTTTAACACAACTGATCTAAGTAGACTATTAGTAATTAACATCTGTAGGTTTAGATTTGCACACTAATTAGTACCTCAATATTTGTTTAAAATTGGAGTAAGGGAAAATCCTTTATGCGAAAGTGGGGAGGTTGTTGATTCAGAACATATGCTATTTGCTTGCACAATACCCTCCAAATAATTACAATTCAAATTTTTTTGAACGAAATAATTAGGCTTGATATTGTCCGTTTAACCTGTCCTATTTGTTAGAGACAAAAAACATACATGTATATACAAAAATCTAATTAGATGCAAGAAGACTTGAGCTACAACTGTAACGTTAGTTTGTACATATATTACAGTCTATAGATTTTATTAACTTGTGTGAGAGTCGATATGTAAGTATGTGTGTGGGGGACATGAAGTATGGATTTAAGTATACGTGAGTTTGCTAGCTTTAAATCTCCTATTGTCTTTCCTTGTGTTTTTCCCTTTTCTCCTGCGGTCTTCTAGTTCGTGTGCAAAGTTGTCTTGATCGACCCCAAGACATGAAGATATGAGTCCCAGTTACTATCCTAAATTAAGATTCTAATTTTAACAATAACAAAACAGTCAATTTTATGTACAAAACTGTGTGATATGTTGTACAATATACTAGGCTTACTAACTTTAAAAAATGTAATAAAAATATACCCCAAGGAAAACATTAAAATTCAATTATAGCTAGTAGTTGCATGCAAAGTGATCCGAATAATACTTACAAACGCTATATATCTTTTAGATATTGGTTCACTCAACTATTAATTAGGGACAGATCTAACGAGGAAGAAAGTTAAAATCTCGGAAAAATGTGCGAATGGCAACCAGCCACAGTCATGTCATTCTCCAAAATACATTACTATATTATGCTACACTTTTAGTCTAAAACCACAGCATAATATATCTATGCTGTGCCAAAACTGTATTTGGGGCCGTTCATTAAGCTACAAATATAGTGTATTTTAAAAATCGATTGACTCCCCCAGTTAAATAACAATCACTAAGCAATTAATTTCATGTCGTCTGTCATTTGCGATATTTGTGGCCGAGCTGTCACGAATGTTGGTTCGGGTATTATGTTTTATGCCTGTTATTTATTTTGTTTTATTACTGTTGATGTATGGTTTATACTTGTTGTATGAATATGAATCAATCTACGTGTGGCCGTTAAATACTCTCTCTCTCTCTCTCTCTCTCTCTCTCTCTCTCTCTCTCTCTCAGGCATTGGACTTTAACCACTAAGTCGTTTCAACGCATGTACTTCAGAGTTTATTTTTAATTTGGAAAAAACTCTCAATATTGTATAACAAATTACTTAAAATTCACAACATAGGTTAACTCACACTATTTCTAGCCATGCCAAGTCTCATTAGAGTTACTCTGATACTTGCAAAAATATAGCGTTTTCAACAATATTTTTGAGGGAAAAATAACCGTTATAGCTGATATACGAACTCGTCCGTGGTCTTCATACAATAAAGATATCTGCCAAGTTTCATTCAAATCAGTTGAGCATTTTTTGAGTTATCGCTTGGATTACCCCCCCCCCCCCCACACACACTAATATAAACATATACAAATTTTAATGGACTTTGCTTTTGGGTTCTAGGGGCCTAAATTCGTGATAATCTGAAGAAATTTCTTCAATTCATTTTCATCGTGACCTCTCTATTGGCGATGAAAATTCGCTAAAAAAAATAAATAAAGAAATACTTCGTCAATGATATTGTTTTGTATATTGCTTGGAAACTTTGTACCTTAATATAATAGAAATATTACAACATTTTTAAAATAAGTTTGTTAATTTTTTAAATTGAAAATAAGTGCGTAGCACGGATTGCAAGTTGAAGCTTCAAAATGGCCATCATACCAGCACCAGCATATGAGTTAAGATGTAATACAGATTCGCATAGATTAGACGTGTGTGTGTGGTCAGTCCGCTTGACCGCAGAGTTTCTAATCTGGAATGGAATATTTAGCCATTTCCTAGTGTAATATAGCGTGATGGGGACACTGCATTGTGGCTTACTCTATTCATCTGTCAATGGACAATGTCCGAGATGTGTCACCTGCCACCCGGTCCCAAAGGGTGACTGTATACTCGGATGGGAGGATTAACTACAGGACCGTAGTTGGAATCTTTCTAAAGGAAGGGTTATACCAACCAACACACGGGATTAAAATGTCAAAGTTGTGTTTATTAATACATATATTAAACTAGTGCATGTCAAGGATAGTATTTAAATTCATCGGTATTGATGATAAGCAACCAACGTGTAATATAAATTAATAAAACTGGGTTAAATTGCAGATATATTACTCGTAAACTACATAAATTCGTTAAAAGCAGACGTCACGTAAACAATAGATACATGCACGTTGGTGTTTTTACTTGGTTAATCATCGGGACGAGTTTGTTGACCAGTTGAATCAGACAAGCTTTTTATTAAAGATTGAAGGACGTACCTTTTTTTATTATTTCAACAACACACCACGAGGGCTTACAGCCTAAATACTATCGTACCGTGGGTGTCGACAAGGAGGAAACAGGCAACTTGTTAATTCTGGACTTGAAGGTTTGGAGGTTCGGGGAAGAAGGAAAAACATGTGCAGGCAAGGAATTCCACAACTTGGAAGTCCTCGGGACAAAAGAGCGGGCATAACAAAATGTTCTATGTCTGGTGACCTGGACAGTAAAAGGGTGCATTCGCTCTGTTCCCCTGGTAGATCTGTTGGAGGCAACAGGTGGAGGAACTATGGAAGAAATCGCCTCTGAGCAGTACCCGTGCAGATATCTATAAAAGAGAGAGAGAGGTCACCAACGGCACGTCGATGGGCAAGGGATGGCAGCCTTTGGGTGAGGGTAGGGTCACCGATGAGACGTATAACTCTCTTTTGAATGGAGTCCAGGATAGCGAGTGTAGAAGCGGCAGCAGCACCCCAGATGTGGTAGCAGTATTCGAGGTTTGGCCTTATTTGTGAAGTATATAAGGTATAGAGATTAGCTGGTGAAAAGTATTTGCGAGCCCGGAAGAGGAAACTTAATTTCTTAGCAGCCGCTTCTGGAATTGATGTGACATGTTGGTGCCAATTGAGATTTCGATCCACAGAAATGACAACAAGTGAAAAGGACTCACTTTGAATAACTTGGTTGTTTATTGTAATGGGTCTAGGGCTGGTGTATCTCTTATGAGAAAGAAAGCAAGACTGTGATTTGGTGGGGTTGAATTGTACAAGATTTCTATTTCTCCAGTCTAATATTTTTTGGAGATCCACGGAGATAGAACCCTCCATGAGTCTGCGATCTTCATCTAATTGGGCTGAAGAGACAGGCTTAGAATATTGTATATTTGAGTGTAATTGTGAACTGGGTTGAATGTGCTAGAGAGGAGGTCATTGATGTGGAGAAGAAACAAAGTAGGGGCTAAAGCTGAACCTTGAGGAACTCCTGCATTAATTGGATACAGTTTAGAGGAATGGCCAGCCACGACAACACAAATGCTCCAGTTGGAGAGGAAATTTGCTGTCCACGTACAGAGTTTGGTGGTAGGACATAGGCCGGTAGTTTATTAAGCAGCGCTGCGTGCCAGACCTGGTCGAATGCTTTGGATATGTCTAGAGCGACAATCTGGGATTCACCGTGTAGTTCCATAGACTTGTTCCAAGAATGGGTGACAAAGGAAAGGAGGTCGGCAGTTGATCTGCGCTGACGGAATCCATACTGCCTGTCGTGGATTAGACTGTGTTTTCCAAGAAATTTTAGTAATGCAGCGTTTATATACTTTTCCATCACTTTAGAGACGACTGAAAGGAGAGAAATAGGTCTGTAGTTGCTAGGACGCGCTTTGGATCCTTTCTTGGGAACGGGTTGTACTCGAGCAGTTTTCCAGTTACTAGGGAATATGCCTCTATTGTAAGATGTCTGAAACAGACGAGTCAGGACAGGAGCAAGTTCTGGTGTGCATTTTTTTAAAACAATTGCTGGGATCTCGTCAAGGCCAGATGCTTTCCTGGTATTAAGAGAAGAGAGCATCTTTCGTACCTTTTTAGTTTTGAAAATGATATCCGTCATTTTATGCGCGACATTGGGGACTGTTGGTGGTTAAATATTTGGAGGTGGGTTGAGAGTAGAATTGCCGGCGAACATCGAGGTAAAAAGTTCAGCCTTGCCCAGGGCGGTATAAACAATTTCATCCCCTGAGACAAGAGGTGGGAACTTGCTCTTGCAGAAATTATTCCCAGTAGATTTAGCAAGAGTCCAGAAGGGTTTGCTGCCGTTGGAGCTTAAGAGGACTTTATGAAGAGAGGTTAACGCCCCGTACAAATTAATCTGCCGTTGATTTCAGTTTGCAATCGGTTGGAAAAACTGCTGTAACTAATACGGTAATTATTATTAAGTGTTTTGAACTACAAAAGTTGAAAAGACGCTTTCGCACAGGGCTTCTACTAACTGGAAATTTTAAATGTTTACGTTCAGTTTTGATGTGTTTACATATATACAGGGTGACGCATTCCTACAGTAAAGCTCAATATAATTATTATTATACAAGAGATGAGAAAAAATTGTATAAGTTAATTATAGGGTGTCTTGAGCTGCATCTTATAAAATTATTTTGACAATCACCGGCTGGCCCATTAGTTTGTGATCCCTACAATTTTTTTTCGAACAGCCTTATTTTATTGCATTTTTTATCGAAATATGTTTGGAAGAAAAAAAATCAAGACGCAGTAAGTGCGTTTTGGTAGCAAATTTTCATTAAATGCTTCAAATTTCAATAACTCAATTTGCTATTAACCTAAGGTTTGTTGGCTAGGAAACTAACATTTAAAGTTTATTGTCGGAAAATTTTTGTACATTTTCAAACAATAAGTTATTTTGATAAAATATGGTACATTGTTTCTACTATATAGGTTATACCGGTAGTCAAATTGATGCTTGCTTGCATTAGAAAGACATATTTGATATTCAAAGCATGTTCAGAGAACAGATGATGTCTCATAACGGCCCTAATAGCCTTAGAAACATAATTGGGAAAAACACTAAAATAATTATTAAAAGTAGTTCAGTTTAATTCTGTAAGGAAGGAATATTAAACATTGCAATTAATTAGAGGTCAGAATTGTATGGATTGACATTGAAATTATCACATTCAGTATATAAACAACAAACAAAGGTAAGTTGCAAGATACAAGAATGAAGCAGTCAGCAAGGTCGCAAAACTAATTAAGAATCAAAATGTGTTATTGTTTGGTAAATATAAATGAGATTACTTTTAGTGAGAAAATAGTTAATTAAATAAGCTTCTACAATGTAGTCGGTAAAATAACGCCGCGATACTTATAATTTAATTATGTAAACATAAAAAAAAGGTAAAGGTAAGATGCTTACTGGCAATTAGGCCATTGCTGACCCTTTTTGCTCATCTAAACTAACCTACCCTCCACCTTGAGCTCGATCTCAACGACAACAGTGATTTGAACAATCATCCGCTGCCGGTGAGTCTCGAACCGTCGACCCCCGAGTCCGTATTGGAAAGTTTGAATCGACTTGCCCGCACGGCCACGGAAGCGCTATTATGTAAACATAAACACTGTTAACATTAATACTCAACATGTCAATATCTACGTAAGTTCTTTCATTTTTTGTTACATAATAAATTTTAAATATTAAGTTTGTGAATTAAGCTCGTTAACAATATACCGTTATCTATGTCTACATATGTGCTTAGTTCGACGATTTTATCCCTATAATTATCTTACGCTTCCTTAACATAGCATTTTAATAAAAATTCACTGCCATGTCGCACTTGCTGCGTCCAAACTTTTTTTTATAACAAACAATTGTAAACTGCATAATTAGCGAAGTTCATAAATACGATGTAGAAAGCAGATTGTATATGATTTTAAAAAATCCTCTAATAATATTTGTATAGAGTACGTCCCTGTAGTGTCCAGTAGTCAACATAATAAGGTGGTGTGTTCTGAGATTGTAATCTTGCAGATTTCGCTTATTGCATTTGACTATTGTGTAGATATGTCACTATCGTTTTTGCTGTTTCATCTATTTCTGCAAGCTGCTGACCAATATTAATAATAATAATAATTCCAGATCATAATCTCTCCTCAACCCATTCATGAAGCTCCTATTTGCTACAACTGACCACAACAAATTTCTTTACAAATCGCTGACAATGCTAACGTCTTTATTTCTGTTTCTTGTGCGGATGTGAATAGAACTTTTGTTGACAAATGGTGAACATATAGATGTATGTTGGTTATTAATGATGCATAATTCCCGATTTGACTTGTTACATATTGTTGCTAATTCTAACGATAAACTGCAACGTTTTGATGCATAGTTATGTATTTTCTTGCAATAACCAGCAGGCTAATTCAGATAATTATCCTATTTTAGTCGATGTACAAATGACGTTTGCTGTAACCATAAAAAATAGTGCTGCAAATTGAATCGTAACTTCCACCTAGCTGTGATTCTATTCTCCCCAAAAGACATTTCATGAAACGAATTTAGGGTCCATGACTTGACCACAAAGAACATATTCATATTCCTGTACTCATAAACTTCTGAAACGTTACATTACTCGAGTTTAAACAAAAAATGTTAATTTTCACCAAATCATCCCTCATTTATCCGCTTCTCCCTGAAGCGATCTTTTTTTCCCTTAGGGCTCGTTCGCGTCTTTGTCGCCCCGATAGCACCGCAGCCTTTGGCTTATTGTGTATGCTCTTTGTCTTTTCTACTCCACCCATTCCAAAATCACTGTGCCTTAAACTGGTCTGCACAGCAATTGGTAGGATGAAGTTTTATCTTGCTCTGTCTCCGGTCTAGGCTGTCCCTAGATCAGTTGTCTTCTGCGGTCCAGAGCTTTACACTCGCACAAGATGTGCTGGGCTGATTCCTCTCCCTCGCCTCTGCATGCGACGTCCCCCTCGAACACCCCATTTTATGCAGGTGTTTCTTGACAGCCCTGTGTCCCGTTAGGAGCCCTGTTATGTTTCCGAGCTGTCCTCTGATAAGATTTAGCAGCTCCACAGCTCTCTTTGAACTGGATTCCTCAATTACTGACTTACCATGTCTGAGCCCTGGACAGTCTGCTCAGTAAACCTTGTGTTCGTTTCTGACCCAGGACTTAATGGATCCACTGGCAGTGCTCTTCGTTACGCCCAGGACCGGTTCTGGTCCCATAAATGGTTCTGCTGACCCTCTGTTCGCGAGACTGTCAGCTTCTTCATTGCCTTTGACCCACGAGTAACCCGCCACCCATGAATGAGGGTGACCTCATTCTGCCCAGCAAGGTGGCTCGTCTCGTCTCGGCATTCACTTACCAGCCTGGAATTTACCCGTGGGCTACTGAGGGCCTTAAGGGCTGTCTGTGGCTATGAGGATCCGCTTGTTAGTGTAGCCCCCTCCTCTTGTTCTCTCGCACGCAGTGAAAGACGGCGTGCATTTCGGCCTGAAAGACCGTTGCATGAGCTCCGAGGGAAATACTGTGACTTAGCCTCGGTCCTTCCGAATAAACACCTGCCCCCGTCGCACGCTCCCCGCCGGATCCGTCCGCGAACCAGACGAGCGCGTCCCGTGGTAGGCCCGGCGTCTCCCCCTGCCATGCCTCGCGGTCAGAGATTTCCACTGCAAACTTGTTATCCCTGCATATTCGCAGGCACGCGACCTCATTTCAAGCATGGGCTCCCTCTCGATCTCCTGAATTTTGCAGTGGCTCCTGCAGCCTGAGTTGATCTTCAGTCTATAATGCAGGCTTGTCTGTATAGTCCTAGCCTGGCTTCACCCACGACAACTAAGTGTAGATCCACGACACCTCAATGGCGGCTGCTGGGGTTGAAGTCATGGCCGCTGTGATGACGATGCAAGCCATCCGTTGGATCTTACCTAGTTTTTGTTTGGCACTGGATTGTGTCACCTTAGGCCACCAGACCAGTGCCGCATATGTTAACGATGTTCTGACCATCATTGTGTAATGCCAGTGGGCTATTCTAGGTATTAGTCCTTACGTTTTTCCATGAAGCGGTCTTACCCAAAAACAATTCGAAGCGTTCCTTTGTCGGGTGTTAATTGGATACCAATTTTGAAGATGATATTTCAATTCGTTCGAAAGTTATTACGCGTACTAACAGACAGAAGTACAGGCTGACAGACAAAAAATTTGTGTTCCAGAATCAGGTTTTCTATATGTTTCGAGACTTTTTACGCCGTTTTAGCAAAAAAAAAATATTCGTAATTTCTATCACCGATACTCCATCCCCACACATTCAACCCCCAATTTAATTTCAGCACAGAATACCAGATGTTTGATGAAATTGAATGTTTTCTAATAAACAAACCTTAAAACGTTATACTACTCGAGTTTTAACGGAAAAAAAGACAATTTTCTCCAAATTACCCCCCCATTCATCCTCTATCCCCTGGGGCGATGTTACCCAAAAACAATCCGAACTGTTTGTTTGTCGGGTGCTCACTGCATATCAAATTTGAAGATGATATCTCAATTCGTTCGAAAGTTATTGCGCCTACTAACAGGCAGACATACAGGCCGACCGACCTGAAAATTCGTTCCAGAATCAAGTTTTATGTATATTTCAAGACTTTTGACACCATTTAACAAAACAAAAATTCGAAATTTTTGTCAACGATATTCCACCCCCACAAACACCTAATTTAATTTCAGCACAGAGTATCAGATGTTTGATGAAATTAAAAGTTTTCTAATAAACAATCCCTAAAACGCTATATTACTCGAGTGTTAACGAAACAATTTTCACCAAATCACCCCTAGCCCCTACAGCGATTTAACCCAAAAACAATCTGTACCGTTCGCTTGTGTTAGTGAGAAATTCAAATTAGATATTTTTTTATATCTAGAAAAATATTATCTGGAAAATATGATAAATTATTGAAACACAATGAGAGGTGCATATTTGTGTATAAGTAGCGTTTTCGTTTATTTGTAAGGAAAAATGTGTTTCATAAATGTAATTATGGGGAAGTGTATTTTCTGTATTGCGAGGTAGTGTGTTACAGATTTTTGAGGTAAATTGTAGAAGATTAAAGTCAGGGAAATAGCTTTTGGCATGTCAGGGCAATCTTGATATGCTCTTTTTTTAGGGGCATCTTGCTAATGCAAGCAGGCATCAATCTGGTTACCGGTATAACCTATATAGTGGGAACAATGTACCATATTTTATCAAAAGAACTTATTGCTTGAAAGTGTACAAAAATGTTCCGAAAATAAACTTTAAATGTTTCTCAGAAAACTGGTTTCCTAGCCAACGAACCTTAGGTTAATAGCAAATTGAGTTATTGAAATTTAAAGCATTTAATCAAAATTCGCTACCAAAACGATATTTTTTTAAGATGTAGCTCAAGACACCCTATAATTAATATATACAAATTTTCTTCATATCTTGTATAATAACGGATATATTGAGCTTTATTGATTTTTTACGAAAATTCGACAAAAATTATATACCATTAAACGATAAACTCTAAAGCTAAGGCTACTGCCAACCATCAGAGAAAGGGTCTATTTGAAATGAATTTTCTGGAAACATTTTAGTAAAATGAAGGACAATGACGGTTGAAACTAAGACTTCAGAGTTTGTAAAACATCCTTCTTGAGACATTTGATTTCCATAGCCCGTATTAGATTCAAGTTCTTTGCCTAAATGTTGCCGATTTTGACGTTTTAAATCGCAACTTTGACGTTTTGAGGAAAACCCCAATTTATTTTTCTTTAAATGCCTATAACTTTTTTGTCTTTTGACCTACATAGCTAAATTTTGGTAGGTAGCTTACCTATAAGGATATTAACTAGCGTACCAAATTTGGTTGCCCTTACTTTGTTAATTCCGGAGATATAAATTTTTTTCGAAAGAAAACACAAAATTTTCTGGGAAAGCCTGGGCAGATTTTCCTGGCTAACGAACTTATCCAAGCCATTTGCAAAAGGAATTTTTCCACCAAATTTAGTCAAAATCGGCCTATTATTTTTTGAGTTATCGGTGTGATACATATATATATATATATATATATATATATATATATATATATATATATATATATATATATATATATATATATATATATATATATATATATATATATATATATATATATATATATATATATATATATATATATATATAAATATATATATATATATATATATATATATATATATATATATATATATATATATATATATATATATAAACATATAAAAATTGAAACTGACCCCGGATATGTGTTCTAGGGGGCCTAGTTCGAGGTCATTTGAAGAAATTTTTTCAAAATTCAAAAGTCGGGATCTCCTCATTAGTGAATTTTTTTTAAGAAAATTCACTAAAAATTGAAACTTATCCCGGATATGGGTTCTAGGGGCCTAGTTCGCGTTTATTTGAGGAAATTTTTTCAAAATTCAAAAGTCGCGATCTGATTATTGAACTTTTAAAAGAAAATTCAATAAAAATGAAATATTTTACTTTTAGCGAATTAAAAAAAAAATCACTAATGAGCAGATCCCGACTTTTGAATTGAAAACAAATTTCTTCAAATAAGCGCTAATTAGGTTTGAATTTTTATATGTTTATATATATATATATATATATATATATATATATATATATATATATATATATATATATATATATATATATATATATATATATATATATATATATCTCACGCCGATAACTCAAATAAATAATGGGCTGATCTTGATAAAATTTGATGAGTACCTTCCTTTTGCAAGTGGCTTGGATAAGTTCGTTAGCCAGGAAAATCGGCCCAGGTTTTCCCGGAAAATTTTCTGTTTTCTTTCTAAAAAAATTTATATCTTCGGAAATAACAAAGTAAGGGCAACCAAATTCAGTACGCGTGTTTGTATATAAAGAGTGCACCATGTACCAAAATTTAGGTCTCTAAGTTTAAAGACGCAAAAGTTACGGGCAGTTACAGAAAAAATTTTCAAACTCGCAATTTGAAACGTGAAAATTGGCAATGTTTAGGCAAAGAACGTGAAACAAATACGGATTGTGAAAAGAAAATGTTGCAAGAAGAGTGTTCTGCGAACAATTAAGTTTCAGATTCAACCGTCATTGCCCTCCATTTTACTAAAATGTTTACAGAAAATTAATTTCAAATAGACCCTTTCTCTGATGCTTTGGATGTCGGTTTAGTTAAGTTGATGCTTTCCCTGTAGGTTTAGTGAAGTTTATGGTTTAACGGCCTATAATTTTTAGCTAATTTTCGTAGAACAAATTCGTTAATGCATTTTTGCATGTTTCATTGAAATATGATGCGTTTTGGTAGAGAATTTTCATTAAATCCTTCAAATTTTAATAACTCAATTTGCTATTAACGTAAGTTTTGTTGGTTAGGAAACCAACATTTAGGTTTATTTTTGGAAATTTTTGGACATTTTCAAACAATAAGTAATCTTGATAAAATATAGTACATTGTTTCTACTACATAGGCTATACCGGTAATCAGATTGATGCCTGCTCGCATTTGCTATTAAAAACACTTTAATGAAAATTCACTTGCTACGTCCAGACTTTTATACATGAAGCAGCAAAATCTTGGCAAAACAGCTGTCGTATGTTATAATAACAGTGGAAAACTTACATTACACTTTTGTACCTGCAGAAGCCATATCATGTTATAGTATGTGGTAACAATGGGCGTGATCATTAGACGCGAGCAGCTGAGTTTAAGCGAATATCTGCTGATTATCAATACATGTCAGTGGTTGGAGACTGATAAATGTACTGCTGATTTCAAGCAGCATTTTTTTGACGTTTGTCATTTTATTTTGCTAAATATGCCACAGTTAAATTTCAGCAAAATCTCAGCAGGACCGGTGAACGCAAACATTGACACAACTATTCAACTGTTGGGCTTGGTGAGTTTAGCTAATAATATAGTGTATATCTATCATTCATTTATTTAATTAAATATCTCAAAATTGGTTTACAGCAAGTATCGGCTACAACTCCATCAGGAATCAGAAAAAACGCACCCTCTAGTAGAGGCGATAGAGTCAAACATTTAAATGAAATAAAAATCACTAGAACGTCATGTCAGGACAAAAATATATTTATTTTATAAAACATGTATAATCTCCCAACCTGTGTAGATTAAAGAACAACAGGGAAATCAGTGAGAGAAAACTAAAACGTAAAAAGCCAAATAAAACATCAATATTCGATAAAAAGGTGAATATTCCAAATCGAAGCCACTGCCGCAAACTAAATTAAAACGTTTACATGTGTAAGCGGCATCTAATGTGATAAGTAAGGATTGTTTATAATCTCTGTGTTTATTTTAAATTAATATTACAGTATTTGCAGTGACGAGTAGACCGTCTACAAAATATATGCATGCATTGTAAGACCTAAGGCAATTTGCCTTTATATGATGTTAATGAAATCTTACCTTGTATTGAAGTCAGAGACAATCTACTGATGACACTGTTTACTAGGTCAAAAGATTTATGTCCCTGCAACCGTCGACTAGTATTTGCCACCAGACTTCCAGTTAAACTCAATTTGCTCATAAAATTAGTTAGAAAGTTCATTGTTACCTGAAACATTTATCAGTTACAAATTGAATTTCCAGTTTATTTTGAAAACTGTTTTATATAATGGTAATTTCCTGTGATCATACCTACTTAATGTTTGGGTGTTTTGCGTTTATCAAAATATTTAATTACATATTATAATATTAATATTATATAACCTAAAAAAAGCATATATGCATAAGCAGAAGTGTCATTGTCAATATTTTCACTTTACCATAGAGCTACAATGGCGACAACATTGGCAATATAACAACATAATAAACGAACATAACCCTATACAAGATTTTATGTTAAAATCAAAGAGGTTGTTAATTTGTTTGGTTAAAATAAATAAAATGAAAGATGAGAATAAATGCACCAAGGGAAATTGCAAAAAATGAGCGGGCTAGTATTTTTTTCAGACAGTGTTTCGTACCTATTGACGAATCCTCGATGATCGATAATTCGATTTTGCGTTTTTGTAATGTACATTTATTTTCTGAATATTTTGAATACGAAACCCTGTTTTTAAAAGAAAACCTTACTAATATTCCAGGTAGGTACTTATTGGCATAGCACTAATTCAAACCTAATCCTAATAAAGTAATCCACCCATGAAATATTTTCATAAAGAAGCACTACTTATTCGTAGTCAATGGACAATGTGCGAGTAGTATTGTGTGTTGCCTATACTTAAACCACACAGATGTCGATCTAATTGGTAATGAAAACAATTATTTCTTCCGATTTAATTTTATGAATTAAATTATTACAACGTGATGAGGAAATTAGATAATGCTATCTATAATTTATACAATGATTGTAATATATAATTAACAAATAAATCATATTCTCATTATCTACGTATTTCCTTCAAACTTATCATATAACTATTTAACATAAATACAATACATTTATAAAAAGTCAGCTTTTTTGTACTTTTAAAATAACAACATAAATTTAGAAAGTTAACTGTACTGTAAGTAAATAATCAATTAGATTTATGAGTTAAAAAATGTATAGTAATAGAATATCGTTGTAAAAATTCGTTAATAATTTAAAATGTGGTAGGATTAGAAATACAAGTTAAGCTCTCAAAGTTTCTGTCCTGACCATGTATCATAATAATAAAAAAATTCTGGACGCAGCAAGTGCGTTATAATAGTGATGTTGGTGTGTGTTTTTGTTTCTTTTACGTCGGCCTATTTCCGCGGCTATGGCCAATCACCGACGCCTGGGAGCACTTTCACCTACCTATCCTGGAAATTTTGCTGAACCCCTGCCTCTCTGTGAGGAGGGTAGGGATCTTTAACGTGCCCAACATCGCACGGACACGGGACCTACGCGGATTTTCGCCCCCTCCTAAGGGCGGAACGTGCAGACATTTAACTTGCTCAAATACAATGTCAGAACCTCGGTTGATGTTAATTGTAGAGTATGTACTGAAAAAGTGAAAGGAGTACCCTGCGATCGAACCCAGTACCCTTCGGTTCAGAGGCACACGTTCTTACCCCTGAACCACCGCGGTTCTTAAGTGAAGTTTCATAAGAATTTTACACTATTAGTACGGCATATTACTGCAAGCTATTTGAAGAATTTCTCTCTTTCTATTATCATACAAAATATTCAAATCTTATGTTCTAACTCCTTTTAAGAAAAAAACTTTAAATGGACAAAACTCAATTTTCTATGACGCTACAAAATTACAATTTGGTGGTAGTGTAAGTCTCTTTAAAAGAAATTTGTACTACAAATTTCATTAAAGTTACAAAAGCTTATCAGAAGGAAACTTAATTCATACCCAAGAAATCAGTTAATTATTCTAATAACTGACCTACTTGATCAATTAATCAACAAATATTAACGTTAATATTCTTATTATCTGATTTCCATACAGTCATTCACTATTTAACCTCAAGACAGAATTGCCAAACCATGATAAATAAACAAAATACGTTCATATACTTTAGTTTACCCATTTTAAAAAGCACAGTATAGGTACAAGTTGTTATATCTATGTCAAACATAATGATTTACTACTTAACGTCAAAACAGAACTGTCAATGCATAATAAATAAACAAAACACGGTCTTATTCTTTAGTTTCCAAATTTAAAACCAATATACAATCATTAACTTAACCTCAAAGCAACTGTCAAATCATAATAAATAAACAAAACACACTATCCCATCTGGTTTTTACTTCAAGTAGCTGATATAAAACCTTTTTATTTTTCCCTACAAATCCGCGTAACCGAATATACCCGAAGGGTGGGATCGCCACCTGTGATATGTGTATCAATCTACGCGTGGCACTCTGTGTTTGTATGGAATCATACTTTAACCACCTAAGTTCTTTCAATTCATGTCTTTCAGATTCTACTTTTAATTTGGGAAAAACTCAAAGGTATTATTATTATTTATTCATTGATAAAAATTATACAGCATGCCTATACAATAAATCTGAGACTTGTGCTGTACATTTGCATAATGTTAAAAGTTATATCTAAAGCAATGTGACAATTATATATCAAACTCAGCAAACTTCAAATTTTGACAAACCAGGTAAAAAATTTTCTTCACTTTTATTTCTTCAATGCTAATGCTTCACCCATTGCCTTCATTTATAATAGCTCTAAACCATTTCAATACACCATCTTAACTATCACTGTATCTCCACATACCATATATTTGCCAAAAATATTAATTTTATATAAGATCAAAACTGACATTAAACGTCAATCATTATTACTTTAATACTTTCAAATTTCAAAAATTTTGCGCGTATATATATATATATATATATATATATATATATATATATATATATATATATATATATATATATATATATATATATATATATATATATATAGAGACGTGGGTTCTCGGGTTGAACCGCGTCCAGAGTTTATGAAAACTCGATGTTTCGGCTCCTGTTTTGGAGCCATTTTCAAGAGGTAAAGGAAATATGTAAGGACACTATAAGGCCTCAATCTGCCTATTCCTTAGAGCGGTGGACAAAGGTGGGTTGGGTTGTTGTAGCTCGATTACGGGGCCTCAATCTGCCTACTCCCCAAATCTCGCTGGAGATCGTCTCTGAGGTCTCAATGTGTTCAACCCTAGGCCTCAGAGAGATCTGACCTAACTACATAAAAAGTGGTGTATGACTTTGTGCTTGTAATCTTAAATAGCTGTGTAGTTAGCCAGTTTATAACTTTTAACTTTTGACTTAGTGTTGAGGTTTAACTTTGTGTCACCTCATTTTTACCTTGTATTCTGTATTGTACCCGGGCAGAAGTAGCCTACTGGAAAACTCAGTTTTTCTGACAAGCCTCTTTGTAAATTCTAGATTCCCCTGAGGATGACCGGTTAGAAAGGTCGAAACGCGTCGGGAAATGAATAAAAATTGTTTAGAAAGAACAAGCATTTTATTCAACACACCCAAAGATGTTTACTCCAAACATTTTGACGTTTAGGAACAATATATATATATATATATATATATATATATATATATATATATATATATATATATATATATATATATATATATATATATATATATATATATATATATACATATAAAAATTTAAACTGACCCCGGATATGGGTTCTAGTGATCCTAGTTCGCGCTCATTTGCAAATTTTTTTTTAAATTCAAAAGTCGGGATCTCCCCATTGGTGAATTTTTTCTACGGAAATTCACTAAAAGAGAAGGTTTTCACATCGCAAACCTTTGTTGACGGATGTTCTGTCGCATGGGTTGAGATGCATCAAAATACATCCGGTGGTTGTTAAACTTGATCTTGATGTACAGACAAACTAGATTTTATCAAATACTCTGATTCATATTCATAAGAGTGTAGGTAACTATCGATGTAGATATTTTTAACAGCGTAACATTTTATAATCTGTAAATGTATTGCATTTTTATCTCACACATTTAACCATTTCGTAATCATTAGTTATTGGTTTCGACTGTGATACTCATTGAAAACCGATTAAAACAGTAAAGCTGCTAGTCTACGTTCTATAAAATGTATACAGGTTATAACCAGGTAAATATATATTTTTTCTTTTAAAAGTAACAAAAAAAAACAAAAATATTCTCTGCCTGAATATAAAATACAAATTGAATAGCAGTTCCAATGGAGTCGGCCACCCACCTCTGCTGATCTATATTATCGGAATTGCACACTTACTCGTGTTAAATTATCTGTACAAGTGAATTTGCTACATTAAAAACAGTAATTATCACATTGCAGCTACATCGTTTCACAAGAAAAGTATTTAATTAAATTAGAATACTCGCTATAATTTAGAACAATTATAAAATTATGTAATTAAATTAAATTGTTGTATGGCTCTTGTACCGGACAGATTTAACGAGACAACCATGACCTACTTCGGTTTAAAACAAGAACTGTAGAAACTGTAAAAGACGTGAGTATCTTAATGCTGTTAATGAATCCGCAATGTCTCTCTTCTGGAGATAATAATGTTTTAACATTTTTCATGGAAAATGAAACTTTTGCCTACTTTAATAAACGACAGTTCTTGTAATAATAACAAAGTAATGAAATAATTGTCGGTTAACTAATGTATATGCGTGACAGGCCTTCACTGAGGCCTTTCTCATCTAAATAGATTTTTGTTTTATCATTATTTTAATTAATAATTTGCCACTTTTACATTATGTCAGTTATTATACGTAGCAGGTACCAATAATCGATTTTTAAATCAAATTTTATTTACCCGAGTTCATTTCCACAAAAAAATATAGTATATTGTATAATATACAATTCTAGCATGCGGCATTACTCAATAAACTTCTATCATACGGATTGCAGGTGTTCAAAAGGGTTCCGTTTTAGCTACCACACTTTTTATTTTGCATATAAATGACCTTGTGTCAGTGATCTGATCCACAGCTTCGCTGATAATAGCTCTCTTCAGAGCACGTTCTCATCGACTCGCTAAATATGCGTGTCAGCGAGAATAGACGTAACCAACTTCCTAAATGATGAACTGTCTAAGATTCTTATCTGGGGTTCTCCAAATCTGATTATGTTTAATGGCTCAAAACATAGAATTGCATCTTGTTTAAGAAAAGTGATCTACATTGACCACACATTCAGATGGCTGGAGAAATATTGCTCAAAAAATATTCTCTACATTGGATATAACTGTTGCAGGAGATCCTTGTTGGAATTTGCATGTTCCCAGTATTGCAGCAACAAAGAAGTTTGAGCTTCTATTTTTGGTTGAAAGTTCATCGTAGCAACTTCTTACGCTATATAAAGCACATGGTGAATCCCGGATTGCCGCTCTAGATATATCCAAAGCATTCGACCAGGTCTGACAGGAGGCGCTGCTTAATAAACTTCCGGCCTATGGCCTACCACCAAAACTCTGTACCTGTATAGCAAATTTCCTCTCCAACCGGAGCATTTCTGTTGTCGTGGATGGCCATTCCTCTAAACTGTATCCAGTTAAAGCAGGAGTCCCTCAAGGTTCAGCTTAAGCCCCTACTTTGTTTCTTCTCAACATCAATGGCCTCCTCTCTAACACATCCAACCCAGTTCACAGTTACGCGGACGACAGCACCCTCCACTCAAATATACAATATTCTAATCCTGTCTCTTTAGCCCAATTAGATGAGGATCGCAGATTCATGGTTTGTTCTGACTCTGTGGATCTCCAAAAAATATTAGACTAGGGAAATAGAAATCTTGTACAATTCAACCTCACCAAATCTCAGTCTTGCTTTCTATCTCATAAGAGATACACCAGCCCTAGACCCATCACAATGAACAACCAAGTTATTCAAAGTAATGAGTCCTTTTCACTTGTTGGTATTTCTGTGGATCGAAATCTCAACTGGCACCAACATGTCACATCAATTGCAGAAGCTGTTGCTAAGAAATTAAGTTTCCTCTTCCGAGCTCGCAAATACTTTTCACCAGCTAATCTCTATACCTTATATACTTCACAAATAAGTCCAAACCTCGAATACCGCTTCCACATCTGGGGTGCCGCTGCCGCTTCTACACTCGCTATCCTAGACTTCATTCAGAAGAGAGCTATACGTCTCATCGGTGATCCTACCCTCACTCAAAGGCTGCCATCCCTTGCCCACCGACGTGACGTTGGTGACCTCTCTCTCTCTCTCTCTCTTTAGATATCTGCACGGGCACTGCTCAGAGGAGCTTTCTTCCATAGTTCCTCCACCTGCTGCCCCCAACAGATATACCAGGGGAACAGAGCGATTGCATCCTTTTACTGTCCAGGTCACCGGACATAGAACATCTTGTTACTCCCGCTCTTTTGTCGCGAGGACTTCCAAGTTGTGGAGTTCCTTGCCGGCACATGTTTGTCCTTCCCCTCCGAACCTCCAAACCTTCAAGTCCAGAATTAACAAGTTGTCTCTTTCCTTCTTGTCGACACCCACGGTACGAAAGTATTGAGACTGTGAGCCCTCGTGGTGTGTTGTTGAAATAAAGGAAAACATATCTATACGTCCACAGTTAATATACTGTTGTCATATCTGGTGTGCTGTTCCAAAGAGAACCTTGTGCACTCTGGATTTTATTCGGAAACGAGGTTTTCGCCTCATGGAAGATTCGTCACATCCATTCTTATTGCTCTAGACCACAGACGAGAGGTTAGAGATCTCTGTCTCTTCTGTCGATGCAACCATTGACATCGCTTATCAGAAATCGCTTGAACTTTTTAATCAAGGAAACGATTGTAATTTCTTAAAAACGGGTTGTAGCGTTGGATTCTACAAAGTGTACCTGTTGGTACTCATCGTAGGTTCCAATCTTCACTTAGCGAATTAAGTTTTTTTGTAATTGTAACATTTTTGCTGATCAAACTTTTTGTGAAATAAAACATCAATTTGTGCTATCAGATGGCTCGAAAACCATATTTTAAAAATTTTCCAGGTATTTCTCCTCTCGTTGCTGCTAGTTAAAACCACAACTTTTGGAGAAAATGCCCAGAAAACTCGACGTTCACCGTTAGAAAGTGGCTTGATAAGTTTTTCGAGCAATCAACATTTACCTGGAAATTCCTTCCCGACAATGAGAAACAACAATGTAAAACAAGATGTGGTTGTGACAAAATCTGAGAAAGCTACAGTAGCAGTGCCAGCGATAGAGAGTGGAATGCATCCAGACATTTACAAAGAAGTTTGGATCCCAGGCCATGTAATTCACCATTCGTTTGTGCCAGCTCACGTGCATCATTTGTTTATTCCCCAGCACGCCTTGTTATTCAAGTCCCTGGATGCAGTTGTATCACAGCCAACTCACAGCCAACATTTCACTCATCAGTATACACAGCATGTTGGGGGTTTTGGGGTCGGAGTCGATCGTGGAGGTTTAGGGGCTGGACACGGCTACCATATAATTTTTAATCCATAGATATTTAATTGCAAAACATGTTATATATAAGGTGATCAAGATGTAACACTCCCCCTTTTTTGTAAGAAAATACAATACAATTTTTAAACTTAAAAATATATTTTTTAATTACCAGCTAAAGCTATCCCTAAAACAATTTTCCAACGTCAGCGATAGCTACTGATGATGACCACTTCGTTGTCGAAATGCGTATCTACCGCATAACTCTATTATTATTTGATTATATTTTCCACGTTATAGTTTTCAGGAAGACCAACAGATAGAGCTAGAAATGTCAAAATTTATAGAGAGTTTTGTTTTATTCGTATACCCTTCATTCTAAAATTTGAAAACTTTGAAGCTAGATAAAGTATGGAAGGTTGTTACAAGTAAGAAGGTTACGATGAAAGATAAAAAAGTCTGGACGCAGCAAGTGCGTTATGGTAGTGTATTTTCATAAAAATGCTTTTAATAGAAAATATGTCTTTTTATAATGAAAGGGCATCAAATTTGCTTACTCGTATAATATAGTAGAAACAATGTGCCACATTTCATCAAATAGGCTTCCACAAAACTCCCAAAAAGCCTTTTTGCATAAAAATTTACAAACAATTTTTTTACGGAAATCCGAAAAAATTTGTTTTAAATCACTTAATAAACATTTATTATTATTATGTCCTTCACTTCTGAAACACAAAATACAGACTGTTCTACTTGAAACAATTGAGTTACGAGAGTTTGATTTATTTTTAAATTCAGTCACTATTTGAGAGCCCCAGTGCATCGCATCTCGATTACTTCATGAAATAATATAAACGAAAAGCACTCTGAATGCGTTGTTTGTATTAGACTTGAATTTTTGTTGGTAAAACGCCGTATCACAATTTTGGATATGTGCCAAAAACGTGAAAAATTGTAAAATAATTGAAATAACAAACATGCATAACAATTCGATGGAAAATTCAAAAATGCAATAATATAAGAAGAGTTCGATTTAAAAAAGAAAATTTGTATCGCCAGCGACTTACGGGCCACCTGTGATTGTCGAAATAACTTTTAGAAAATGCCGCTCAAAATGCAGGTAGTTAAATTGAAGCATTTAATGAAAATTCTCTACTATAACACACTTGCTGCTTCCAGAATTTTTTTCTTACAAACATGCATTACATTTCGCTGGAAAATGCAAGAATGCAATAATATAAGGCGTGTTCGATAAAAAAAAAAGAAAATCTTTACCGACTTATGGGCCACTCTGTGATGGTAGAAATAATCTTTTAAGATGTAGTTCAAGACAACCTATAATTAACGTATTAAATTGTTTCTTGTATAATAACAATAATATTGAGCTTTACCGTAGAAATGCGTCACCTTGTATATATGTAACCAGATAAAAAGAGAAGCTAACCCCGGATGTGAGTCCTAGGGGACCTAGTTCGCGCTCATTTCATTTTTTTTTTAATTCAAAAGTCGCTGTCTCCTAAATACGAATTTCTTCTACGAAAATTTGCTAAAAATTTTGGAGAATTAATCCATAAATTCTATAACTAACGCTGCTGCTAAAGCATCAGAGAAAGGGTCTATTTGAAATGAATTTTCTGGAATGATTGTAGTAAAATGAAGGACAATGACGGTTGAAGCTGAAACCGAAGGATTCGTAAAACACATTTCTTCCAAAATTTTCTCCACATAGTCCGTATTAGTTTTAGGTTCTTTGCGTAAAAGTTGCCAATTTTGACGTTTTAAATCGCGATTTTGACGTTTTAAGAGGAAAAGTTATCAAATTTGTCTGTCATTTGTATGGCTTTTATTAGGTTTTGTTTAAATGCTTGTATTTGGATTTACTCTGGCATTAATTTTATCTTATTGTTTGTTTGTTGAATGTAGTAGTGTTCCCAGATTACCATTTAACTGACGGATCTACGGTCAGTCTAGACCGGAGACAGACCATTATAAAACTTAGCCCTACCAATGTGATTTTGGAATGGGTGGAATAAAAAGACTAAGGGCATAATAAGCCAAAGGTTGCACTGCTATTAGAGTGGAAAAGCCCCGCGAGCCCTGAGGGACAAAAAAAGAAGCTTAACACGCAGACGTCACGTACAATCTCAGACATAGACCACACAGAAACGATCATAGTCAGTAGCGCGCTGATGATGAACCAGGACAGTTCGAAACTGCAGTCCACGTAAACCAATAAAATTTCGGGACACAACAAGTACGTTATGGTAGTGAATTTTCATAAAAATGTTTTTAATAGCAAATATGTGCTTTTTTTCAGAAAGCAGGCATCAAATTTGATTACCAGTATAACATATATAGTAAAAACAATGTGCCATGTTTCATTAAAATAATTTTATTGTTTGAAAACGTACAAAAATTTCCGAAAGTAAACTTAAAGTGTAACCGAAAAAATCCGTTTCTGGGTCAACCTTTTAGGTTAATAGCAAATTGAGCTTTTCAAAATTAATCAAAATTCGCTACCATAATGCACTTGCTGCGTCCAGAATTTCTTTACTCACAAACATGCATCATATTTCGATGGAAAATGCAAAAACATAGGCGTTTTCGACTAAAAAAATTTTTTTGTATCATCAACGACTTACGGGCCAACCTGTAATTGTAGAAATATTTTTTAAGATGTAGCTCAAGACACCCTATAATTAATGTATACAATTTTTTTTTTCATATTTTGTAGAATAACGGATATATTGAGTTTTATTGATTTTTTACGAAAATTCGACAAAAGTTATATACCATTAAACGATAAACTCTATAGCTAAGACTACTGCCAAGCATCAGAAAAAGGGTCTATTTGAAATGAATTTTCTGGAAACATTATAGTAAAATGAAAGACAATGACGGTTGAAGCTAAGACTTCAGGGTTTGTAAAACATTCTTCTTGAGACATTTTCTTTCCAAAGCCCGTATTAGATTCAAGTTCTTTGCCTAAATGTTGCCAATTTTGATGTTTTAAATCGCGATTTGGTAGGTACAAATTTGGTTGCCCTTACTTTGTTATTTCCAGAGATATGAATTTTTTTCTAAAGAAAGCACAAAATTTTCCGGGAAAACCTCGGCCGATTTTCCTGGCTAATGAACTTATCCAAGCCACTTGGAAAAGAAAGGTATTCACCAAATTTTGTCAAATATATATATATATATATATATATATATATATATATATATATATATATATATATATATATATATATATATATATATATATATATATATATATAAACATATAAAAACCGAAACTGACCCCGGATATGTGTTCTAGGGGGCCTAATTAGCGCCCATTTGAAGAAAATTTTTCAAAATTCAAAATTCGGGATCTCCTCATTAGTGACTTTTTGTGAGAAAATTCACTAAAAAATCACAAAAAGTACAGCAAACAAATAAACTGTATATTTAAAAGTGATGTCAGTGTAGTGTAACATTACAATATATATATATATATATATATATATATATATATATATATATATATATATATATATATATATATATATATATATATATATATATATATATATACATATAAAAATTGAAACTGACCCCGGATATGTGTTCTAGGGGGCCTAATTAGCGCTCATTTGAAAAATATTTTTCAAAATTCAAAAGTCGGACTCTCGTCAATAGTGAATTTTTTTAAAAGAAAATTCACTAAAATCAATCTAAAAGGTTTACTTGTTAGTTGACCGACGATCAATTTATACAATCAAAATATTTTTTACAAAATCCTACCCGTACATGTTTCCTATTGTAGCCACAAGACCAGTGATACTGATGGAAGCTAAAAGAAGTCGATTTACTTGCTTTATGTACTAGCATTAAGAATACATTGTTCGCATTTAAAGCCAAATAACAAGGAGTACGTGAGAGGAAATCGTAAAAACATATTATCGTCTGGTTTCTTTAGCCCCTAGTTTCAGATATCAGTTTTAAGTTACAGATCATTAGCTCCAAATAAGATTTACTTTTTCTCTGGAAAATATTATTTTCTTGCCCGGTGCGTTGTAGATGTTGAAGTGCATCAAGAAACCATTAGAAATGATCAATTGTGTCTTTACTCTCTGTTATCTTAGCGGATAAATGAGACCACATTGTTCTTTCTCTTATATCTTATCCTCAAACGCCAGCCTCAAATGAGATTTCCCAAATACACTGAGAAATCTATATTACAGCAGCGTGTTCTTATTACCAAACAATGTATGTAACTCGAAAAGTAATATAATTCGTCTCCTCCTCCTGTTACTGGCAAATAGGCTCCCTCCCGATACCCAACAATGTAAGGTGTATTTTGAGACTATAATATTCACAATTTTAAAGTTATCTGGTCAGATTATGTCTGATAAATTTTTGGGCGAATTTTTTGTAGAAAATGTGTAGGTGGGGACTTTTAAGACTTTTAGTTCAATTTTAATAGTAGATCAGATTGTTTATTGTTGCCCTAAGTTTGTGAAACCTTTCGATACTTAATATAAACCCACATAGTTTTTTTTTGTGGTTTTACAAGCGTTTGTTTTCTTCTTGCGCTTCATACGGCATCGTCATCGAACGCAAAATTTCTCTGTGAAGTCTCAGCAAAAATTTCAACGTTTGTATTTAGATCATATTGCTACGTTCTTCGGGGGTCTGGTTTTGTTGACTAACGAAACACAGCTTTTCAAACTACTGTTTATTATAACTTATAACCAACCATTTCCTGATCATGAACATATTAACTAAAATATTCCTCTATTACAAATGTCCATAGTACTATATTTCACTGTTCGCCTCCAATGATCACTTGTTCTGCACCAACCCTAACTCGTTACTGAACTGAATTACTCTTTTTGTTTTGTTTTTGGATACAGGAGTGGAGAAATGTATCATGCAGACATCATTCACAACACCGCAGCGCATGGGAAATCCAGGTACTGTCAGACTCTTACTCACTAAAACTCCGTTCCCTGGAGTACCGGACTTTAGTCCCTAACTCCGTCGGAAAGATTTCGTACAATGACGATTGGATTTGAATGTTTCCATTCTGATATTGCCGCGGGGGCGTTATCGGGCAAGCACAAGCTTTGGACGCTTATGCTTATGTGAAAGTTGCCCATTGCAGCCGGCGGCACCACGGAGAGGAGCACCCGGGCCAGAAGCAGCCTCCGCGAACCGAGCGGCGGACAGTCGAGTCACAAACCCAAGCGTCTAAGGCATTTCCAGATCAGTGCCTGAAAACGCCCCCGATACCCGAGTCCACAACGCAACCACCCACCACCAAGCCCGCAAAAGCCGTCGCTCACACAGATGCCCCCCACCGCAGCGCCACAGACTACGACACTCAACCTGTCGCACACTGCTACCAGCAGCGGACACCTGTTCTAAACATGACACAAATGATAGTGACAACCGCTGACAACTACTGACATAATGACTGCTAGAACGTCGATAGTGTCTGACTTACTCTATGTGCGGCTCGCCTATTTAAACTGTCCATGGCGATTCTAGACCTTTCTACATCGTTCCTGTCACTTGTGGTTACTTGTGACCATAGACCTAACGGAGTACATAAACTTAATTCTCATAGAGACCGGTGTGACAATATTTTATAATTTCAACTTATTTGATTCGAAATTACAAATTGTTCTTAAATGGGAAATTTTCTTACAAGATTTTACTGTATTTTCATGAAAGAAAAAAATGCTTCTAATTTTTTTCAAGGAAAAATTTGTTTCAGTTTTGTGTGAAAAAATATTTAGCAAAATTTTAATGCAAACTTTTCTTTAGCCAAATTCGTGAAATATCACCCTCATGAATTTTCGTGCAAAAAAATGTTTTTGGGGAATTTTGATGAAAAATGTTAGATCGAATTTTCAGACAATTTTTGTCAAAATAATATTTCTAGCGAATTTTCGTAGAAAAATTTCGGATACACTTGGCACTTTTCGACTTCAGTCAAATCTAAAAAAAGTTTTTCATGTTTGTTATTCCATAATTATTTATAGTAAAATTCGCGTTATATCCTTGAAAATGGAATAAACTTTTCCGAAAGCTAAGTATATATTTTGCAACTGACGGCTTGCCCACATTTTTTTAAGTATATATATATATATATATATATATATATATATATATATATATATATATATATATATATATATATATATATATATATATATATATATATATATATTAACATATAAAAATTGAAACTGACCCCGGATATGGGTTCTAGGAGCCCAAACTCGCGCTCATTTGAAACAAAAATTGCAAAGTCTCACCATCGATACCTCTCAATTAATTCATTTTTAAAAATAAAAATTCACTAATGAGGAGATCCCGACTTTTGAATTTTGAAAAAATTTCTTCAAATGAGCTCTAATTAGACCCGCCAAAACACATATTCGGGGTCAGTTTCAATTTTCATATGTTTATATATAAATATATATATATATATATATATATATATATATATATATATATATATATATATATATATATATATATATATATATATATATATATATATATGTATCACACCGATAACTTAAAAGATAATGGGCCCATTTTAATTAATTTGGTGAATACCTTCCTTTTGTAAATGGCTTGGATAAGTTCGTTAGCCAGGAAAATCGGCCCAGGTTTTCCCCGAAAATATTGTGTTTTCTTTGGAAAAAAATTATATCTCCGGAATTAACTATGTAAGGGCAACCAAATTTGGTACGCGGGTTTATATCCTTATAGGTAAGTTACCTACCAAGACTGTAGGTCAAAGACAAAAAAGTTATGGATAGGCATTTAAAGAAAAATAAATTGGGGTTTTCCTCAAAACGTCAAAGTTGCGATTTAAACGTCAAAATTGGCAACATTTAGGCAAAGAACATGAACCTAATACGGGCTATGGAAATAAAATGTCTCAAGAAGAATGTTTTACAAACCCTGAAGTCTAAGTTTCAACCGTCATTGTCCTTCATTTTACTAAAATATTTACAGAAAATTCATTTCAAATAGACCCTTTCTCTGATGCTTGGCAGTAGTCTTAGCTATAGAGTTTATCGGTTAATGGTATATAATTTTTGTCGAATTTGCGTAAAAAATCAGTAAGGCTCAAGATATCCGTTATTATACAAGATATGAAAAAAAAATGTATATATTAATTATACGGTGTCTTGAGCTACATCTTAAAAAATTATTTCTACAATCACAGGGTGGCCCATAAGTCGTTGGTGATACAAATTTTCTTTTTTTTTTAATCAAACACGCCTTATGTTATTGCATTTTTGCATTTTCCATCGAAATATAATGCATGTTTGTAAGAAAAGAAATTCTGGACGCAGCAAGTGCATTATGGTAGCGAGTTTTGATCAAACGCTTCATATTTGAATAGCTCAATTTGCTATTAACCTATAAGGTTGACCAAGAAACGAGTTTTTTCGGGAACACTTTAAGTTTACTTTCGTACATTTTTTTGGTACATTTTCAAACAATAAAGTTATTTTGATGAAACATGGCACATTGTTTCTACTATATAGGTTATACTGGTCACGAAATTGGATGCCTGCTTTCTTAAAAAAACACACATATTTGCTATTAAAAACATTTTTAGGAAAATTAACTACCATAATGCACTTGCTGCCTCCAGACTTTTATTATAAGAGATAAAGTAGGCACATATTTTCTGTAACTGTATTTAATGAGTGATGGTGAGGGCAACCACGTCCAATGATTAATAATAATTGATGATCTATAATTTTTGCGAACGCGTGCTGATAAATAATTGAAATGACACACATGTAAACGTCATAATTTATTTATAATAATATTATTGCGTATGCATATATGACACGACGTATGAGCAGGTAATTATCTTCACTTCTTGCTCGCACCAGCATCGTAACATATTCCCATAGAGGGTATTTAACGGCACATAATTGACATCAGGACATGTCGCAATACAAAAGCAAATCTAATAAACACTGGGCGATAACAATATGGCCAATTTAAGATAGAGGAGAATGAGTATATAACACGTGAATATTGTAATTATGTTCCGCAGGTACACGCAAAGGAACCGACAACAATAACTATGAACTTCCTCCTAACCTTAGACACACATAACACTTACCTATGAGGCAATCTGTGCCTCTCTTGCTCTTGCACAGACAAGCCGTTGGAAGGGGCTGATATGAATATAAATATGTCGCCGTTTATCCTGGCAACATCCGCACGAAAAATTCTGTTGCCGTAGTGAACGTACAAGTATGAGGTTTTTGGTGAGTGTTTACCTAAACATATAGTGTGGTGCTTTTGGATTCAGTGTCTTCATAGATATGGAAAATATTTTCAAATTTAAACGTGATGTTATATTTAAAGCTTACTGTACATGAGAGACTCCATACAGGGTGTGTTAGAAATGCATAGGACAGTCTGTTCCTTAAGTTAATTACGTTAAAAGCCAGATAAAACACAGCTTCTTTTTGTAATACAGCCTGTCACAAAATTTCGATGTTTGTGAATTTTCATTAAGAAAATTCATTAATAGAAAGGTATCCATGGTAAGATTTTTGCAAAGATTCTTCAAATGAGCGCGAACTAGGGCCCTTAGAACCCAAATCCAAGGAAAATTGAAAAGTATATATATATATATATATATATATATATATATATATATATATATATATATATATATATATATATATATATATATATATATATATATATATCATTACACTGTAATCACTTTTAAATATACACTTTATTTGTTTGCTGTACGATTGTGATTTCTTATTGGTTTGCGTGGACTGCAGTTTCGAACCCTCCCGGTTCATCACAGGAGTAGTGTGCTGATGATGAACCGGGACGGTTCGAAACTGCAGTCCTGGCAAACCAATAAGAAATCACAAACGTACAGCAAACAAATAAAGTGTATATATATATATATATATATATATATATATATATATATATATATATATATATATATATATATATATAGTGTGTTTGTGTGTATCCAACCGAGATCTCAAAAAATACTTCAACAATCGAAACTAAATTTGGCAATTCCTTTCATTTTGTTAATAGCTTGTTCGTTAGACAGTTTTGACGCTCAAATACTTTTAGAAAAAAATGTGAAAAACTGCTTGAAAAGGCAATACCTTTTAAATTAGTGGAAATATGAAATCAGCGGGGTCGCCATTTTCCAAAACTCTCATCTGAATCTGAAGATATCAGAAAAATATATAGTAATAAATAAAAATTGTAATTAAAGTGATTCAATTTGTTTAAAGGCAATCTAGAACTACCTTTTATTATATATAAATATTAAGCTTCCCATTATTCAGGGTATATAAAAGCCATCTCCCTCTCCTAGTTTAATCTGACAACACCAGTTAGCTACTTGTCATTTGTTATTTTGCCAACTGACAGCAGGAGCGAGTGGAATTCGAGGGTATCTTCTTCTTGTTCTTTGTTTACAGACGTCATAAACAAAGAAGAAGATAACCTCGCAATCGACT
Organism: Tillus elongatus; assembly: GCA_964006375.1. Taxonomy (NCBI): domain Eukaryota; kingdom Metazoa; phylum Arthropoda; class Insecta; order Coleoptera; family Cleridae; genus Tillus; species Tillus elongatus. The sequence continues at coordinate 1,827,876 of OZ023267.1, read as the reverse complement.
CTGCTAATACCTTAGAATCTTAGAATAAGGTTCTTATTGTTTACATTTAGTTTTTATTAGCGAATTTTTTTTAATTCGCTAATGAGGAGATCTGTGTTATATATATATATATATATATATATATATATATATATATATATATATATATATATATATCCGACCGAACTGCAAGTGGCTTGGGCAAGTTCGTTAGCCAGGAAAATCTAATCAGGTTTCCCCGGAATTTTTTTTGTGTTCTTTCTAAAAAAAATTATATCTCCGGAAATAACAAAGTAAAGGCAATTTGGTACGCGTGTTTGTATTACAAGGAGTAAACCCTACACCAAAAATTAGGTCTCTATATTTAAAGACAAATAAGTTATGGGCAGTTAAGGAAACAAATTTTGGAGTTTTCCTCAAAACCTTAAACTCGCTATTTTAAACGTTAAAATTGGCAATGTTTAGGCAAAGAACGTGAAACAAATACGGATTGTGAAAAGAAAATCTTGCAAGAAGAGTGTTTTGCGAGCCCTTAAGTTTCAGATTCAACCGTCATTGCCCTTCATTTTACTAAAATATTTGCAGAAAATTCATTTCAAATAGACCCTTTCTCTGATGCTTTGGCTGTCGGTTTAGTTAAGTTGATGCTTTCGCTGTCGGTTTAGTAAGATTTATGGTTGAACGGTCTACAACTTTTAGCTAATTTTCGTAAAACAAATTCGTAAGTGCATTTTTGCATTTTTTTATCGAAATATGATGCGTTTGTAAGAAAAAAATCTGAACGCAGTAAGTGCGTTTTGGTAGCGAATTTTCATTAAATTCTTCAAATTTCAATAACTCGATTGGCTATTAACGTAAGCTTTGTCGGTTAGGAAACATTTTAGGTTAATTTTCGGAAAATTTTTGTATATTTTCAAACCATAAGTAATTTTGATAAAATATAGTACATTGGTTCTACTACATAGGCAATACCGGTAATCAGATTGATGCCTGCTCGCATTTGCTATTAAAAACATGTTTAAGGAAATTTACTTCCATAACACACTTGTTGCATCCCGACTTTTGAGAAGAGTTTATATATTTTCAAACAATAAAGTTATTTCGATTAAATATGATACATTGTGTCTACTATATAGGCAACCAAGTTTGATGCCTGCTTCCATCAAAGAAAGACATTTGCTATTAAAAACATTTTAAATAAAATTCGCTATCATAACGCACTTGCTGCGTCCAACATTTTTTACTCTTCATGCAGTGTATGGAAAATTTGAGGTAAATGAAACTACAAAATATCATCCAGTAGTCTAAATTATACCTATAAACAGATGTTCAGTGTAAATTATTAAAATTTAATTTCAAAATTTTGTATTATTTATATTTCCTTATTTTATTTTCGAAAAGTATGGATACAACAATAGTAAATAGGTATTGAAAAGAATTTAGGTGCAGCAAGTGCGTTAAAATATTTCGAATGGTGGTAATTTAATTTTCCATTAAACTATAATCTTCAGTTTTGATACATACTAACACCTATATAAAAGCAGCGTGGGTAATAAGTTTAAAAAATAACACAATGAGCTTCCCAGGCAACGACAAATTTGTTTTAGAAGACCATTTGTGTTATTTTGTTTGCAGAAACTGGGTCGATTGAGTTGACTAAAACGGATCATCCAAGCGACTAATAAGGAAAAATACCTGCCACGTTTATAATTTGGCAGGTACATTGGTTTTGTAAAGAAAAAATATATTTTAGGTCAATTTGTAGATTAGCCCATGGGGACTTTTAAAAAAAATATTGAGAAACATGCTTAGATCTCCTTTTGGATACACAAACCACAATAAATATTTCTTGCAAACAATAAAACTCGAGTAATATAACGTTTCAAAAGTTTATGGGTATAGGAATACAAATACTTTCTTTGTGTTCAAGTCATGGGCCCTAAATTCATTCCATGAGGATGTCTGAAGAAAAAATATCACAGCTATGTGGAGGTTATGATTCAATTTGCAGCACAATTTTATATGAATATCTGTGATAAATAAATCAGAAAATAAATGAATCATCATGATCACAGTGTCAAGGCGATGTCGCCTTGTCGCCGCAATCACGACTTTCTCTCTCCATCAGTTCTTTTTTTTTGAGTGTAGCTTACGCACTTCATCAATTGCTTACTAGCAGTTTTCCTCTTGGCATACCTCTATCTATTTTCCGAGCAGGTAATTTTTTAATAATGTTAAAAAGTTATGTGTGTCAGAATACTAGGCCGCGTCAATAAGTCGTGACTTTTTGACTGAAACACAGGTTTTTTGACAAAAAATAATGTTATTTCTCAACATAGCTCCTTTGAGCTCTATATATTTCGTCCAACGTTTCTCCAATGTTTTTTATCGCTTCCAAAAAATAAGATTTGTCGAGGTCCTCAAAATAGGTATTTGTTTGTGACATGATTTCATCATTGGAGTCAAATCTCTTTCCGCCGAGCCATTTCTTTAAGTTTGGAAACAAGATATAGTCACTTGGGGCTAAATCCGGAGAATAGGGCGGATGAGGGAGAAATTCGTAGCCCAATTTATGCAATTTCGCCATGGAGACTACACATGTCTGCATTCTCGCATTGTCTTGGTGGAAAAGAACTGTTTTCTTGGCCAAATACTGTCGTTTTTTCTTCAAATCGTCATTGAATCGGCCCAATAAGTGGGTATAATATTCTCCATTGATTGTTATTCCCCTTTGAAGGTAATCAATGTAGATTATACCGCATGCATCCAAAAAAAAAAAAAAAAACGATCGCCATGACTTTATTGGCTGACAAACCCACCTTGACCTTCTTTGGCTACGATTCGCACGGAGAAACCCACTGTTTTGACTGCTCATTGATCTCTGGTGTGTTGTGGTGAATCCATGTTTCGTCCACGGTTACGAAACGGCGCAAACACTCGTCCCTATTGCAATTGAACAACGCCAAACACTCCTTCGAAGTTGTCACACGATTGCGTTTGTGGTCGATGGTGAGCAAACGCGGCACCCATCTTGCGGATAACTTTCTCATACGCAATTGATCATGCAAAGTCGAAACCACTGAGTCATGTGATATGCCTATGGCTTCCACAATCTCCAGCACTTTCAATCTCCTATCTGCCAACGCCTTATCGTGAATTTTTTCAATTGTTTCGGGTGTAGCGACCTCAAATGGGCGTCCAGAACGTTCGGCGTTATTCGTGCTTGTACGGACGCAACGAAATTCCGTAAGCCACTTTTTTACCGGGGAAATTGATGGTGCAGAGTCCCCATAGTATTTATCAAGCTTATACTTGGTTTGAGTGATGTTTTTTCCGCAAAAAATAATGTTTGATGAGCACACGAAATAACTTTTTTCCATTTTCGTTATAACTCAAGAGGTTATCTGTTTTCAATGGCTATCTAACACGAACTAAATGATGCAGCTTGTTCAGAATTTGACAGGAGTCAAGTGACATATGCTTGTTGACAGAAGCAGCGTTGCCCTTCCTGTGAAGAGGCGGGAAGTTCAAGAAGTCACGGACATATTGACCCGTGTCGTATATCCTGCTCTCAGTGCCTTATAGTAAACATATAATCTTCTCTTTCCATTTTTAATACACTTTTACTCGTCGTTTGAACATGTCTTTTATCACTTACGAAGCTTATAATCTCTTTATATTATGCTTATTCAAAATTTAGCTCTCCGTCCCATACATTACAATACTCCATACGTACCTATGACTTGATGGAAAAGTGATTATTATTGTTACTATTATTATTTTTACTACTGATGTAAGTAATTGCTTTAAAGTTTACGATAATAATTTCACTCATCATCATATTTGCATAAGGAAAGTTATTGAGAGAAACAGCAGAAAAATTTGAAAAATAATTGCTATTCAGAAAATAATCTCAATTGGGATGAAATATTGAACAAGGCTACTCTTTTATGTAAAAATACAGCTGGAATTCTGCTTATTCTTTTTATCTGGGGAATGATTCTTTGTAGAATGTGGATGGTGCGGAAAACCACAAGTTTAGGAAATGATTCAGAATCAATCGACTAGTAATTTTCCCCAAGTCTATCGTTCCTTTGTGAAACTGGAGATAAAGACCAGCGAACTCACTGAGTATTGATTCCAGTACAACTTACAGATTTAAACTTCCAGTTATAACTTCTCTCTGGAGTGTTACAAATGAAATATACTCGGCTCAATTTGTAATTTATTTAACCAACGTGCTGTGCTCAACTCACTATAAAATAATCTTCAAGTTAAAATATAGTAGCTCTTCACTTTATATACGCTTGCTAGAGATGGTTATTAAGTATCATGTTCACAGGTAAACACGAGTAATTGAGCAATTAATGACAAAACTTTACTAGAACCAAATAACTTTGTTGCCTATATAGTGACAACGATACAGTAAAGACATCAATTGGTAAACATCATTGCATGATAAACTTCCATATGGTACCTTCCCTTTTAGTGAATTTTATTAAAAGAATCACCAATGAGGAGATCCCGATTTTTGAATTTTGAAAAAATTCTTCAAATGAGCACGAACTAGGCCCCATAAAATCCATATCCAGGGTCAGTTTCAATTTATAAATGTATATATATATATATATATATATATATATATATATATATATATATATATATATATATATATATATATATATATATATATAATTAGGATGGCGCATTGAAAACGAAACAGACCGATTTGCGTCCAGATAATTTTTTTTAAGAAACTCTGAAACACGTAAATTTTAATATCGAGGGGACATAAAACTCAACTTTGTCACATCAGCCCCTTAAGGGTGGTGATAACAACCCTTATATTTTAAATAGGAAACATGGGTCGAGTGTTACATAATTTGAAAGCTCTTTCTTTTCTTAATTCAGCATACAAATTTTTTTGAAAGTTTTATTATCCCGTTTAAAAATTATTCACAGTTGAAGATGCAAAAACGCATTTCACTCATTCCGATAAGAAATGTGCTGATAGTCAATGTTTTGTTGGTTTGTAAACAAAAAATTGAGTATCAGAACATTTCTTATCGGAATGAGAGAAATTCGGTTTGTTAGTTCAGTTTATCGGTCGGTTTGATACTTGATAGTACTATCGAAAATTAATTTCACAATGGTGTATTTTGTAGAAGAAAGAGTTGAAATGATTACTATTTTTTTCAAAAACGATGACTGTGCCAACCCTACCGCAAATTTGTTTAATGAACGACATCCGAACAGACATGTTAACAAAAAATATATTTTGGAAGTAGTTGCAAAGTTTCGACAAAGTGGTTCAGTAGCCAACAAAAAACGGAATGCTAACGTGAATTTCCGGTTAGAAATGAGACTACTGAGATTGAAGTTTTAGGATAAATTGCTGCAGACTCAACTTTGAGCACGAGAAAACTGGCCACTGTTTCAAACATCAAAAGAAGAACTATTCAGCGAATATTGAAGCATCATAAATTTCACCCGTATTAAATTCAGCTTGTACAACAACTGAATGAAGATGATTTTGATCGGCAGCTGGAGTTTTGTGAAGTTAAGACTGCACGAATTGCTGATAACGGGGACTTTCTGTTCAATATCTGTTTTTCAGACGAGTGTACTTTTTAATTAAACTCTACAGTCAATCGTCATAATTGTCGTTATTGGGCAGATAATAATCCAATAAATTTTCACAAAGTCCACACTCAAACTCCACAGAAATTGAATGTCTGGACTGGCATTTTTGGAGACCGTTTAATCGGACCAATTTTTCTTGATGACAATTTGAGTGGCGAAACGTATTTGGAGTTACTAGAAGATATCGTTTACCTTCTACTAATTGACATTGTTGAAAATGATGATCGCTATCAAGAAAATCAATTAGTATTTCTACAAGAAGGAGCTCCTCTGCATTTTTCACAACGTGTTAGGGAGTTTTTGAACAGAGGGTTTCCAGAGCAATGGATTGGGCGTAGAGGTGCTATTGAGTGGCCCCTAGATCACCGGATTTAACTCCTTTAGACTTCTTTCTATGGGGTCATTTAAAGAGTAGACTTCTTGCAACAGAACCGGAGTCTCTGGAAGAATTACGACGACGCATTGTTGACGAATGCCGTCGTATAACTACACAAATGCTCCAGAATGTCAGAGCTCGTTTTGAACAAAATTTGTACTTTTGTATGGAAGCTGGTGGTCAACAATTTGAACACTTACTTAACTGAATAAACATTTTTGAACGTTTGGTTTTGTTTTTTAGTTTTTTTTAACGAAAAATTGACTAATTAGTGCATTTATTATCACAATGAATGAAATGGGTTTTTGCAAATCCAACTGTGAATAATTTTTAATCGACTTGATAGAACTTCCAAAAAAATTTATGTGCTGAATTGAGAAGAGCGTTCAAATGATGTAACACTCGACCCATGTTCCCTATTTAAAATATAAGGGTTGTTATATATATATATATATATATATATATATATATATATATATATATATATATATATATATATATATATATATATATATATATATGTATAACTATATTTAATCTTTTTCAGGTTATTTTACTTCTCACCTTTATCCTGAGTGTGATAGCAGAAGATGTACCAGAAGATGCTGCAGTCTCTTCAAAGAAGATAAAGAGAGGTTTATATGGTTATGGGGATTATGGTGGTTTTGGGCATGGTTACGGGTATGGTCATGGATACGGTTACCCTATCTACTCATATTCGTCTTATCCCATTGTAAGTAAGGTCAGCTACAGCCTTGGACATGGCTACCATGGAGGATATGGTTACGGATACTATCCGTATTATTATGGCGGTCATGGCGGTTATGGTGGTTATGGCGGTTATGGCGGTTATGGTGGTTATGGTGGTTATGGTGGTTATGGCGGTTATGGTAGTTACCTTGGCTACGGTGGATATGGATATGGGCATTTGGGAGACTATGGATGGTGGTGATTATAATAGAGTTTTTTGTATATTTTGTAAGTCATTAAAATACGTTTTTTAAATAAAATTAATTGTAAAACGTTGGTTTCTATTTAACAAATTTTGCGAAGTCGAAACTTAATAAAAACGCCTCTTCCTTACAATAAATGTTTTTTTTTATAATATTTTTGGCTGCGGCATCTCAGGCCATTAGCACATTCTTTCCCATCATTTAATATTGTTTACAATTTTTCCAGACAAAGTCAACTTGGCTCGCCCGGGAATCGAACCCGGGACCTCTCGTTTTGCAGGCTGGCACCTAGCCACCTGCGCCACGAGGGCGTCTATATAATAAATGTTCAAAATGTTCTCCATTCACTTGAACACAACGAAATAATCTGCTCTGGAATTCTTCATTGACTCTTATCTTAAATTTCTTATCTTGTCTTTTATCTAAAACGTACTTGGTATCATTAATCGTTTCTTATTAACTACCAATTTTTACAGTGTGAAAGATGAAATTTAACACTTCTGTTTTATTCTGTGGTGTATTGTGTTGAATGCACGGTCTCCTAATAAATTAGTCGTAATTCTGTTCTGATAATTTCTTCTGCTCACCTTCTGTTTTCCGATGAAACAACATTTCTTCTAAATGGCGATGTAAACAGGCAAAATTGCAGATACTGTGCTGCCGAAAACCCCAACTGGATGCGACAAACACACACTCAGCGTCCTCATAGGTGGAAGGTTTGGGCTGGTATCATTGGTCAACACGTAGTTGGACCTCTTTTTATAGAAAATATAAACGGTCCAAGATATTTAGAAATGCTAAGAGAACAGGTTCTCCCAATGTTAGCAAAATTGTATTCGAATGTAATGGAACCTGATATTCGCCATGCAAGGATATGGTTTCACCAAGACGGTGCTCTTCAAGTACGGGAGTATTTACACGAAGTCTTTCCACAAAGATATATTTGACGAAGGGGTTTCGTAGAATGACCCGCTAGCTCATCAGATCTTACACCTATTGATTTCTCTTTATAGGGATACCTTAAAAACAGAATGTATAAAACGCACCCTGTTGATATATATGATTTGAAAATGAAAATAACAACAGAAATTAGGAACGTAACGCCTGACGTGTTGAACAGAGTTAGGGAAGAATTTCAGATCAGATTATTTCGTTCTGTGCAGGTGAATGGAGAACATTTTGAACATTTATTATAAGAAAGGGACGTTTTTATTAAGTTTATTGTCGAAATTTGAATTTCAGGGTAAACTGTTTAGTTTTAATATTCCATATAAAGTTTCCATACTGTATTGAAAACTGTAATATTAGACCATAAATATGAGGTATCTCTGCATTCAGAAAAATGTGATCCATCGAATTGTAATGAAAAATGTAGGGTTGCTATTTAAAAAAAAATTAATAAAGCGGTGGGTGTAAAATGGTGAGAGTTTAATTTCTTTAACCTATGATTATATGTTTGACAAATTAAACTTCACGTGTCTCAGCGTTTTCACAAAAACTATTTTTTGCTGAATAATCAATTTTATTCCATAAGTGTGTTTCACACTGTATATATATATATATATATATATATATATATATATATATATATATATATATATATATATATATATATATATATATATATATATACAATCTAAGGCGACGTTGCCTTGTCTTCGCAACCATGATTTCTTTTCACCAGCAACTCCCATTTTATTTTAATTTCCTCACTTTATTAGTTGTGCCAGTTTTCCACTTGGTCTCCTTCTTCCCCCTTTTTCAAGTATATGTCCTGCAAATAATGTTGTCAGAAAGCTTTTATATCTCAGAATATGCCTAATTAACTTTGCCTTACCTGTTTCTATTTCTTTCAGCAAGCATCTGTCTTCCCTTACCTCTCCTAGCTCACTTTTTTGGGTATTTTTATCGGCATACAATGTCTTTGACATCTTTAAGTGAATTTTGAAAAAAATTCTTCAAATGAGAGCGAACTAGGCCCCCTAGCACCCACATCCCGGGCCAGTTTCAATATATATATATATATATATATATATATATATATATATATATATATATATATATATATATATATATATATATATATATATATATATATCGGGTGAACTATTTACAAAAATTCAGGTCTGTAAGTTACAAGACAATAAAGTTATATGTATTTAAAGAAAAAAAAGGGGTTTTCCTTATGTTGTGTGTTGTCTTCTTTCATGGCTGCGGTCGTCAGACCATTCGCACATTTTTGGGGTTTTCCTTAAAACGTAAAATATCGCGATTTGAAACGTCAGAATTGCCAACATTTAGGCAAAGGACCTGAAAGAAATACGGATTATGTAAAGAGTGTTCAGCTTCAACCATCATTGCCCTTTCAATAAAATATTTCTAGAAAATTCATTTCAAATAGACACTTTCTCTGATGCTTTGGCTGTAGTTTTAGTTTATGATTTAATGGTCTATAATTTTTAAATAACTTTCGTAGAAAAAATTCGTTATTGAGGAGACCGCGACTTTTAAATTCTAAAAAGATTTCTCGAAATGAGCGCAAACTAGGCCCCCTAGAATCCATATCCGGGTCTACTTTCTGTTTACATATATACAGGGTGACGCATTTATACGGTAAAGCTCAATATAATTGTTATTATGCAAGATACGAGAAACAATTGTATACGTTAATGATAGGGTGGCGTGAGCCGCATCTTACAAAATTATTTTGACAATAACAGGATGGCCCATAAGTCGTTGGTGATACCTACAATTTTTTTTACATTCCGTATTGCATTTTTGCATCTTTCGCCGAAATATGATGCATGTTTGTAAAAGAAATCTAGTCGCAGTAAGTAGATTTTGGTAGCGAATTTTCATTAAATGCTTCGAATTCAATAACTCAATTTGCTATTATTAATGTTCGTCGGCTAGGAAACGAGTTTTATCGGAAATAATTTAAGTTTATTTTGGGAAAATTTTTGCACATTTTCAAACAAGTTATTTCGGTAAAATATGGTACATTGTTTCTACTATATAGGTTATACCGGTGACCAAATTTGATGCTTGCCTTCATTAAAAAATATATATTTGCGTTTGAAAACATTTTTATGATAATTCACTCCTATAACGCACTTGCTGCGTCTCGACTTTTTATTTTTTCGACTTATAGCAGAATTTTTTTTAAAGTTCGGAGTTACCCAAAAAGTATGAGCAGGGCATAAAAATAGTTGCTTCTTCAAATTGCAATCAATCCAAACTAGACCAAAACATCGTCAGTCGTTACCACCTTGTCAAAAATGAATTTTTACCACCAAAAACTAACCCAAGAATAAGGTTAGATTAAAATCTTACAATAATAAAGACTAATAAATACACTAAGAAATTCAAGTCTTGCTGCAGTAACAGTCTTTGAACTGTTACCTGTTCACAGTTAACAAACCATCATTTTTATTCATATGTTTTTTTACGGATCGTGCCCGAACAAAGCGTAGAAAGTGGAAGTGACGTACTAAACAACAGACTGTGCTACCGTACACGTAATTCTTGCGGTGAGTTTTCGACAATAGAAACATTTTATCTCTGATTTCCGAACAATGAGACAGATAGAATCGAACAATAGAGGCGATCTATTGAATCACCTATCAAATGTACAGAGATGTGGCCGTTCTCATTATTGAGTTAATTAAAAATCTGACAATCCTTTTAATGAATGTCTCTATCAGCACGCTGAGCTGGCATTCAGTGTGTGCAGGTCCAAATTAAAATGACAATGCATGAAGAAATATTTGCCTATTTATTGCCGCGATCAATTTGACGGGATTTTCGAAACAATTGTTTCACAAAACAAACATTATATTCATACTGATCTGATTAATAAGCGGTTGCAAATTGTGAGACGAGTAATTTTCTAACAATACAAGTTCAACCGAAATGTGGGGCTAATTATCTTTTTTATCGAGTTTTAGTAGAAAAAATTACAACGGTTATAACGATATTGCGACTGGAACATTATCAAATAAGTGTTTAAATAAGGGTGAAGTCAATTTTTTTTCAATTTATATATGTTTATAAATAACATACAAGTTTGCCAAATAAAACTTCTATCTGGAAAATATCAGGATTTAAAAAGGTCTGGAGACAGCAAGTGCGTTATGGATGTGAATTTGCGTCAAAATGTTTTTAATAGCAGATATGTCTCTCCAATGCAAGCAGACATATGTATCACCAACGACTTACGGGCCATCCTGTGATTGTCAAAATCATTTAATAAAATTCACTTCAAGACACCCTTTAATTAACGTATACAACTTATTCTCGTATCTTGTATTTTTTTTCTATTTCAACAACACATCACGAAGGCTTAAAGCCTAAATACTATCGTACCGTGGGTGTCGACAAGGAGAAAAGAGGCATCTTGTTAATTCTGGACTTGAAGGTTTGGAGGTTCGGGGGGAAAAACATGTGCCGACAAGGAATTCTACAACTTGGAAGTCCTCGGGACAAAAGAGCGGGCATAACAAGATGTTCTATGTCTGGTGACCTGGACAGTAAAAGGGTGCATTCGCTCTGTTCTCCTGATAGATCTGTTGGGGGCAGCAGGTGGAGGAACTATGTAAAAAAGATCATCTGAGCAGTGCCCGTGCAGATATCGATAAAAGAGAGAGAGAGAGGTCACCAACGGCACGTCGGTGGGCAAGGGATGGCAGCCTTAGACTTGTTCCAAGAATGAGTGACAAAGGAAAGGAGGTCGGCAGTTGATCTGCGCTGATGGAATCCATACTGCCTGTCGTGGATTAGAATGCATTTTACAAGACATTTTAGCAATTCGGTGTTTATATACTTTTCCATCACTTTAGAGACGACTGAAATGAGAGAAATAGGCCTGTAGTTGGTAGGAAGCGCTTTATATCCTTTCTTAGGGAGGGGTTGTACTCGAGCAGTTTTCCAGTTACTAGGGAATGTGCCTCTATTGTAAGATGTCTGAAACAGACGAGTCAGGACAGGAGCAAGTTCTGGTGCGCATTTTTTGAGAACAATTGCAGAAATTATTCTCAATAGATTTAGCAAGAGTCCAGAAGGGTTTGCTGTCGTTGGAGCTTTGCCTTTTCCTCAGAAAGAATGCGGACATAGCGGCTTCTTGCGTCGTTAAATGCTTGACGGTTTTCTTGACTGGGATTGCGTAGAAGCGATTTGTGAGCTTTGATATTTTCAAGTCTGGCCTTGTCACAGGATTTAGCCAACCAGGGCTTTGAGTGACTGAAGAGGTTTTTTGTGTACGTGGAATAAATAATTACATGCCAGCTTGGATAATTTTGGTGACGTTTTGTGAGATATCAAAGGGGCCAGGATGAGAGAAGCAGACAGACGTCCAGGGAAATGAGGAAAAGTAAGTAGTGCCAAACGATACGTGGGTGTGATGACTGTGTCACGTCGGGTTGCATTGCGCAGGAATGAGTTACCATGCCGTGGTCAGAGCGACCAAGTGGGGCGGTGACTGATGTCTTATAGCATTCAGGTTTTGTAGTAAGAAGGAGATCCAAGGGATTTGAACTGTGTGTTGGGATGCGAGGAAAGTAAGCAGGTTGCTGAACCATATTGGCTAAAGAATTGCTGACTGCGAAGGCCTCCGCTGCTCTCTCTTGTGGATCGGTTTTTTGAAGATCCTAGCTATTCCTTATTATGGACATTGAAGTCAGCAAGAATAGTGCCCTCGGAGGAAGGATATTTAGAAATCAGATGGTTGGTTTTTTCAGAGAGGTAGTCGAAGAGCTGGACAAAGTTGTTGTCAGAAGGTGACCAGTAAATGCAACAGATGAATTTAGTTGCAGCACTGAGAGAGAGTTTCATCCATAGCATGTCTTTTCTTCCAGCTTCTAAATTGGGGAGTCTGGTGCAGGGTAGATTGCTACGAACGTATGCGCACACGCCTCCATGCAATCTAAAGGAAGTAAGGAGCTCATACCCCGGGAAATTAATGTGATTAGTGGCTGTTTTGGTACTGATTTGGGTTTCGGTGAGTAAGAGGAGTTGGGGCCTGTTAGCCTGGAGGAAATGGTGGACGGAGCTCAGGTTAGAATTTAGGCCACATATATTCAAGAAGGATATGTTAAATCTTGATGCCAGCGTCCCCGGCACACCCCTCTTCCGGTGATCCGTATGGAGGGGTATTTTATCTCCGGAATCTTTTGTACAAGGAGGAGCCTTCATCATTTTTGTTTATAAGGAAAACCGACTCAGACACCAGAACCGGAAACATCCGTTGTGACTTCACCGGCCCCTTGATGTAAGGGGTGGTACCTCATCGGGCGTGAAAAAAATGGTATAATAACAATTATAGCTTTACCGTAGAAAAATATCTCCATGCTCCAAAAGCGTAAAATATTTAGGTATGATACTTGACCATAAATTAAATTGAAACGAACACATTTCTCAATGCGTAAATTGAGCCAAAGAGAGCTTAAACATTCTAAAGCTTACCGCTAGAAAAAAAACATCGGCTGTGATCTTAAAATCGCAATGATCTTTTACAAAGCATATACACGATCTACAATTGACTATGATTCGGTTGTATATGACTCACCATCCAACACCTCCCTATTAAAAATTGGCAGAGTTAAGTACAAAGCCTTAAGACCAATCAATGGCTTAATTAAACCAACACCAATCGAAGCTATTCAAATCCTGAATAACGAATCACCGTTACACCATAGAAGAATTTTTAATTTATTTCAACAACACACCACGACGGCTTACAGCCTAAGTACTATCGTACCGTGGGTGTCGACAAGGAGGAAAGAGGCAACTTGTAAATTCTGGACTTGAAGGTTTGGAGGTTCGAAGGAGAAGGAAAACATGTGCCGGCAACGAGTTCCACAACTTGGAAGTCCTCGGGACAAAAGAGCGGGCATAACAAAATGCTCTATGTCTGGTGACGTGGATAGTAAAAGGTGCATTCGCTCTGTTCCCCTGGTAGACCTGATGGGGGCAGCAGATGGAGGAACTATGGAAGAAAGCTCCTCTGAGCAGTGCCCGTGCAGATATCTATAAAAGAGAGAGAGAGAGGTCACCAACGGCATGTTGTTGGGCAAGGAATGGTGGGCTTTGGGTGAGGGTAGGGTCACCAATGAGACGTATAGCTCTCTTCTTAATGGAGTCCAGGATAGCGAGTTTAGAAGCGGCAGAGGCACCCCAGATGTGGGAGCAGTATTCGAGGTTTGGCCTTATTTGTGAAATATATAAGGTATAGAGATTAGCTGGTGAAAAGTATTTGCGAGACCGGAAGAGGAAACCTAATTTCTTAGCTGCCGCTTCTGCGATTGATGTGACATGTTGGTGCCAATTGAGATTTAGATCCACAGAAATGCCAACAAGTGAAAAGGACTCATGACTTTGAATAACTTGGTTGTTCATTGTGATGGGTCTAGGGCTTGTGTATCTTTTATGAGATAGGAAGCAAGACTGAGATTTGGTGGGGTTGAATTGTACAAGATTTTTACTTCCCCAGTCTAATATTTTTTGGAGATCCACGGAGACAGAACCCTCCATGGGTCTGCGATCCTCATCTAATTGCGCTAAAGAGACAGGCTTAGAATCTTGTTTATTTGAGTGGAGGGTGCTGTAGTCCGCGTAACTGTGAACTGGGTTGCTTGTGCTAGAGAGGAGGTCATTGATGTGGAGAAAAAAAAACAAAGTAGGGGCTAAAGGTGAACCTTGAGGAACTCCTGCAATAATTGGATACAGTTTAGAGGAATGGTTATCCACGACAACAGAAATGATCCGGTTGGAGAGGAAATTTGCTGTCCAGGTCCAGAGTTTTGGTGGTAGGCCATAGGCCGGATGTTTATTAAGTAGCGCTGCGTGCCAGATTGCTTTGGATATATCTAGAGCGACAATCTGGGATTCACCGTGTAGTTCCATATACTTGTTCCAAGAATGGGTGACAAAGAAAAGGAGGTCGGCAGTTGATCTGTGGTGCCGGTATCCATACTTTCTGTCGTGGATTAGACTGTGTGTTTCAAGTAATTTTAGTAATTCAGTGTTTATACATTTTTCCGTCACTTTAGAGACGACTGAAAGGCGAGAGATAGGCATGTAGTTGCTAGGAAGCGCTTTGGATCATTTCTTGGGGACGGGTTGTACTCGAGCAGTTTTCCAGTTACTAGGGAATATGTCTCTATTGTAAGATGTCTGAAACAGACGAGTTAGGACAAAAGCAAGTTCTGGTGCGCATTTTTTGAGAACAATTGCTGGGATCTCGTCAAGGCCAGAGGCTTTCCTGGTATTAAGAGAAAAGATCATCTTGCGTACTTTTTTAGTTTTGAAAATAATATCCGTCATATTATGCGCGACATTGGACACTGTTGGTGGTTGAACATTTGGAGGTGGGTTGAGAGTAAAATTGTCGGCGAACAACGAGGCAAAAGTTCAGTCTTGCCCAGGACGGTAGAAACAATTTCATCCCCTGAGACAAGAGGTGGGAACGTGCTCTTGCAGAAATGATTCCCAATAGATTTAGCAAGAGTCCAGAAGGGTTTGCTGCCGCTGGAGCTTAGTAGGACATTGTTTTTGATGTAGTTATTAAACGAGTTTTTTGCCTCAGAAAGAATGCGGACGTAGCGGTTTCTTGCCTGACGGTTTTCTTGACTCGGATCGTGTAGAAGCGTTTTGTGAGCTTTGACCTTATCAAGTCTGGCCTTGTCACAGGATTTAGAGAACCAGGGCTTTTGACTGGTCGAAGAGGTTTTCTGTGTACGTGGAATAAATAATTCCGTGCAAGCTTGTATAATTTCGGTGACGTTTTGTGAGATATCAGAGGGGTCAAGATGAGAGAAGCAGACAGACGCGCATGGAAATGAGGAAAAGTAATCCCGCATTTCGTACCAGTTCGCGGAGTTGTAGTGCCAAACGATACGTGGGTGTGATGACTGTGTGATATCGGGGTGCATTGCGCAGGAAACAGTGACCATGCCGTGGTCTGAGCGACCACGGGTGGCGGTGACTGATATTTTAGAGCATTCAGGTTTTGTAGTAGGAAGGAGATCCAAGGGATTTGAGCTGTGTGTTGGGATGCGAGGAAAGTAAGTAGGTTGCTGAACCAAATTGGCTAAAAATTGCTGACTGCAAAGGCCTCCGCTGCTGTTTCTTGTGGATCGGTTTTTGAAGACCCTAGCCATTCCTTATTATGGACATTGAAGTCACCAAGAATAGTGATCTCGGAGCAAGGATATTCAGAAATCAGATGGTCGATTTTTTAGAAAGGTAGTCGAAGAGCTGGACAAAGTTGTTGTCAGAAGGTGACCGGTAAATGAAAAAGATGAATTTAGTTGCAGCCCTGAGAGAGTGAGAGTTTCATCCCTAGTATGTTTTTTCTTCCAGATTCTAAACTGGGGAGTCTGGTGCAGGGTAGATTGTTTGGCAAAACTTTTTAACTTAAGCAAGACGACATCAAGGCGGACTTATGCCATTATATCCATGTACTATCCTTATACATCAATGGGAACAACTACCGGAGACCCAAAAACCCACCACCACTAGCAAAATTCTATTAGGATGTGAAAAATTTAGTCCTTGAACTAATAACCAGTAAGCGTGAAGTTTACAAAACACAATTCCAGACATTGCTATTAAGACCAAAAATAGTTGTTCCTAGGCAACCTCTGGAGGATAACCATCTACAGATATATGTAAGAAGATTATTAGCAGAATATCAATTAGTTGCTAAATGATGGTTTTAAATCCGAACAGGGTGTGGGAGCAGAAATATACTGTGCCCACAACAACAGCAAATATTCATTTAAATTATGTGAGAAAGCATCTATCTACTCTGCCGAGACAATTTCTGTATTGAAGGCCCTCGACCTAGTTACTCTTGGGCCTTACAGTACATATCTAATTATTACCGACGTATTATCTCTACTGTCAGCTCTGAATAACCCAAAGAGTATATTTACCAATCCAGTAATTTGCAAGATTATGGAAAACTATTTAAAATTATGCAAAAGGGTTTGAGATATGTATTTGCATTGGCAAAATGACATGAATGCAATGAAGAAGCAGATAAATTGGCCAAGAAAGGAAGACTTGAAGGAGAAGAGAGCCTGTTAGTTGCATCTGAAGACTCGGTAGTGGAAGTAAAACATCGTAATTATCACCAACCTTAAGAGGTTGATGTGACAAAGTTGAGTTTTATGTCAAAACATGTCCCCCTCAATATTAAAATTGACGTGTTTCAGCGTTTCTTACAAAAAAATATTTCTCTAGACGCAAATCGGTCTGTTTCGTTTTCATTGCGTCACTCTATATAATATACTAAGGGTATAAAAATAGTCTCGAAAGAATCTAATGAAAATAAAAATCGCCGTGGCTGAATAAGTTCACCTCGAAGCCAGAACATACTCGTATAAAAAAACTCTGGACGCAGCAAGTGCGTTATGGTAGTAAATTTTCATAAAAATGTTTTTAATAACAAATATGTATGTTTTTTTAAGAAAGCAGGCATCAAATTTGGTTACCAGTATAACCTATATACTAAAAACAATGTGCCATGTTTCATCAAAATAACTTTATTGTATGAAAATGTACAAAAATTTCTAAAAGTAAACTTAAAGTGTTTCCGAAAAAACACGTTTCTTGATCAACCTTATAGGTTAATAGCAAATTGAGCTGTTCAAATATGAAACATTTGATCAAAATTCGCTACCATAACGCACTTGGTGCGTCCAGAATTTCTTTTCTTACAAACATGCATTATATTTCGATGGAAAATGCAAAAATGCAATAACATAAGGCGTGTTTGATTAAAAAAAAAAGGAAATTCGTATCACCAACGACTTATAGGCCACCCTGTGATTGTAACAATAATTTTTTAAGATGTAGCTCAAGACACCCTATAATTAATATATACAAATTTTTTTCATATCTTATATAATAACGGATATATTGAGCTTTATTGATTTTTTACGAAAATTCGACAAAAATTATATACCATTAAACGATAAACTCTATAGCTAAGGCTACTGCCAATCATCAGAGAAAGGGTCTATTTGAAATGAATTTTCTGCAAATATTTTAGTAAAATGAAGGACAATGACGGTTGAAACTAAGACTTTAGGGCTTGTAAAACATCCTTCTTGAGACATTTTATTTCTAGAGCCCGTATTAGATTCAAGTTATTTGCCTAAATGTTGCCAATTTTGACATTTTAAATCGCCACTTTTTGAGGAAAACCCCAATTTATTTTTCTTTAAATGCCTATAACTTTTTTGTATTTTGACCTACATAGCTAAATTTTGGTAGGTAACTTACATGTAAGGATATAAGCCTGCTTGCCAAATTTGGTTGCCCTTACTTTGTTAATTCCGGAGATATTAATTTTTTTCGAAAGAAAACACAAAATTTTCCGGGAAAACCTGGGCAGATTTTCTTGACTAACGAACTTATCCAAGCCATTTGCAAAAGGAATTTTTTTACGAAATTTAATCAAAATCGGCCCATTATTTTTTGAGTTATCGGTGTGATACATATATATATATATATATATATATATATATATATATATATATATATATATATATATATATATATATATATATATATATATATATATATATAAACATATAAAAATTGAAACTGACCCCGGATATGTTTTCTGGGGGGCCTAATTAGCGCTCATTTGAAGAAATTTTTTCAAAATTCAAAAGTCGGGATCTCCTCATTAGTGAATTTTTTTTAAGAAAATTCACTAAAAACTGACAGAGTTTAATGCACTGGGAGTTAATTTATGAAGGTATGTTTAACGAGTTAGTACCAAGTCCGTGACACAGAACTTGAGTTTATTATGTCTTCTATGCAGACAAGCCTTTCTGTTCACGAATTCTTTAATTAAAAAATATTGATTGCTGTTAATACTTGATAGTTGATTACTTTGTATCAACAACACTATTTCAATTTAATATGTGACCTTCCCAGGAAGTAAAGAATATTGTTAGGTGAATCGTCTTCAATAGATTGTGGTTTTTACATTCCACGAGCCAATTCACTAAACAAATTTACATTCACTTGCAAGGCATGCTGTTTTTAAGAGATCGAAATCTTGATGACGTTACGTATTTGTGAGAGATAGGTTCGAGTTTAAATTAAGATGTTACTGTAATTTTCACATACCAAAAGAACTGTAGAGAGTGTTCTCTTGCACGACTTTTTAAATGAAAAGGATGTATTATCAGCACTCAACTGTAACAAATTAAACATCACTAGTTTGACCAATTTTAGACCATTTTTTTGTTGCTAACGTGATTGATGTTCTATATATTAAATTGGAGATGTGACGAATTCTAATATACAGATGTGATATTTTCTATATCAGACCTTTAGATTTAACTTTAAAATAGGCTAACTGAGCTTGTACGGAAAGCTAAATAAAAGAAGCTTTAAAATATTCCGTTTCAAAGATCTCACAATTCAACGTCACAGAATTAGAACTCACATCATATATAAACAAATTAAAAAACTCGTCATCTATCACTCATGATCTTATTACTAACCAAATTATTAAACTAAATATATTATAAACTCCTTATTCCAGCTATGTTACATGCAATTAACCTCGCAATATAAAATGGAGTTTTTCCAAATATTCATATAATATCTACAGTAATCTCTTTTTTTAATTGCGTGATACAACTTTACCATCAAACTACCGACCCATTTCACTAACAAAAGTAATTGAAAAATTAATCGAACAGCGCATAAAAAGTAGGCTCCTTAATTATCTCGGAAAGGATAAGATACTAAACCCTAATCAATACGGTTTTCTACCTGGATCTAATACAGAAAGAACAATCGCTGAAGTAACAGAATATATTTATAAAAATTTAGATAATGGTAATAAGTGCATTTGAGTTTTTTGGGACTTTCCTAAGGCATTTGATACCATTTCGCACGAAATTTTAATGCAAGACTTGAAAATCTTGAAATAAGAGGAATGGGTAGGTGGTAGTGGACTTTTCCATTACGTGATAGTAAAGGATTTTTTTCACGCCCGAGGAGGTACCACCCCTTACATCAAGGGGCCACGGTGAAGTCCCAACGGACGTTTTCGGTTTTGGTGTATGAGTCGGTTGTCCTTATAAACAAAAATGATGATGGCTCCTCCTTATACAAAATATTTCAGAGATAAAACACTTTTCCATTCGGATATCCCGGAGATAAGTCTGCAGGGGGCGCCGGCATCTAGATTTAACATATCCTTTTCGAATATGTGTAGCCTAAATTCTAACTTGAAGTCCGTCCACCATTTTCTCCAGGCTAATAGGCCCCAACTCCTCTTCCTCACCGAAACCCAAATCAGTGCCAAAACAGCCACTAATCACCTTAATTTCCCGGGGTATGAGCTCCTTACTTCCTTTAGATTGCATGGAGGTGTGTGCGCATACGTCCGTAGCAATCTACCCTGCACCAGACTCCCCAATTTAGAAGCTGGAAGAGAAGACATACTTTGGATGAAACTCTTCCTCTCTCTCAGCGCTGCACCTAAATTCATCTGTTGCATTTACCGGTCACTATGTGAACATTGGAACCTGTGATGAGCACTAATAAGTACACTTGGAGAACCCAAATCACCACAACACATATTTCAGAGACCTTACGATCGTTTCGTTGACCATGTCAACGTCTTCAGAGGAAGAAAAATTCTACAAACATGTTCCTCTGAAAATTGCACCAGTTAGCATACTTTACGTTATCTAAATTAAATGTTAACTTTTAAAACAACCTATAAGCTTGTATTTCTAAATTACTACGGTTTGAGTAAAGATATTGCCTTTCCAAATCTAACCATTTTTGCTTAGCACAGTTTAAAACTTTTTGACCAACTTTTGTGTTAATAGAAATTTTAACATTAAAATTAATGAAATTAGGAAAAACTGACTTCTGTTTGCATGATTTTGAAAAAGCTATATCAGCACCTAAAAATCTAATCTTATACTTAGCTTTCTATATAGATTCAGTTCCGTTGACCGGGAAGTCATAGTTCACTATGTGAAAACTGGAACCTGTGATGAGCACTAATAAGTACACTTGGAGAACCCAAATCAATACAACACATATTTCAAAGACCTTACGATCGTTTAGTTGACCATGTCAACGTCTTCAGAGGAAGAAAAATTCTGAAACGATCGTAAGGTCTCTGAAATATGTGTTGTGGTGATTTGGGTTCTCCAAGTGTACTTCAGTCCTGCTTTATATCTCATACGAGATACACCAGCTCTAGACCCTATCACAATGAACAACCAAGTTATTCAAAGTAATGAGTCCTTTTCACTTGTTGGCATTTCTGTGGATCGAAACCTCAATTGGCACCAACATGTTACATCAATTGCAGAAGCGGCTGCTAAGAAATTGGGTTTCCTCTTCCAGGCTCGCAAACACTTTTCACCGGATAATCTCTATACCTTATATACTTCACAAATAAGGCCAAACCTCGAATACTGCTCCCACATCTGGGGTGCCGTTGCCGTTTTAACACTCGCTATCCTGGAGTCCATTTGAAAAAGAGCTATACGTCTCATCGGTGACCCTACCCTCACCCAAAGGCTTCCATCCCTTGCCACGTCGGTGCCCTTGGTGACCTCTCTCTCTTTTATATATATCTGCACGGGCACTGCTCAGAGGAGCTTTCTTCCATAGTTCCTTCACCTGCTGCCCCCAACAGATCTACCAGGGGAACAGAGCGAATGCACCCTTTTACAATCCAGGTCACCAGACATAGAACATCTTGTTATACCCGCTCTTTTGTCCCGAGGACTTCCATGTTGTGGAATTCATTGCCGGCACAGGTTTTTCCTTCTCCTCCGAACCTTCAAACCTTCAAGTCCAGAATTAACAAGTTGCCTCTTTCCTCCTTGTCGACACCCACGGTACGATAGTATTTAGGCTGTGAGCCCTCGTGGTGTGTTGTCGAAATTAAAAAAAAATCTCTCTGCGCTTATCCAAATTTTATATATCCAGACCCGATCGAATGCATTAGAATTTTATAAATACGTTAGAATAAATTTACGTTAACTATCAGCAAAATTAGACAAAAGACTGATACTACAATAAATGAGTCTAAAAATATTTAACAAAAACAACTCGATAACATTAGATATATGTCAATGTCTATATTTTCTAGAATTGAGACTTGTCGAGGAATATTAAATTTTAATGGGACGTATATATCAATATCCTACCAAAAAATAGATTTTTAAGGTAGGTACTTATTTTGGTAATCTACAGTCACACCTAACTTTCATGTCCATTCAACTTGTGCTTTAACAAAAAATTTCACTTATGCCTAAATAATTAAAATAAACATAAATGTTTTCATTGCAGATTTTATAGCTGTCAAAAACTTCCGTTGTTATAAATTTTTTAAATCACTTTCGATTAAATTAATGAGGAAGGTGAAGAAACATTTCATTAATCACATTTTATTATCTGAATCCGCAGTAACGTTATTAGATGACTTAGGAGATCAGTACGATCTACACTGTAACCCAAAAAGAGGAACCCTATTTGTAAATATTATACATCGAAAAGAGGCGACATAAAATTGGAGTCCGTTCAGGAGCAGACACTATAAGAACTATTGCTGGGATTATATCGGGTCATGATGTCCTTTTGAAGCCTACATTTGCCAATATGGGTTTAACAGTAGGCAGCCTTAAAAATATCTCTTCCATTTTTAGTGAATTTTCTTTAAAAGAATTCACTAATGAGGAGATGCCAACTTTTGAATTTTGAAAAGATTTCTTCAAATGAGCACAAACTAGGACTCCTAAAACCCATATCCAAGGTCAGTTTAAATTTATATATATATATATATATATATATATATATATATATATATATATATATATATATATATATATATATATATATATATATATATATATACATATATATATATATATATATATATATATATATATATATATATATATATATACATATATATATATATATTTAAAAAAAATGAAACGTCAAAGTTGATAATCTCGGTAGTCGTACATTAGCGCATTAGCGCTTTGTGGGTTAAAAATACGGCTCGACATGACAAACAAGTTCATAGATCTGTGTATCAGCCGTCATTTTCCTTCCTTTCGTTAAAATATGACAAAAAAATCAATTTTAAACATAAATTGTATGTACAATCAAAACGTTAAAAAATTAATATACTAGAGTACATACCTGTTAGTACATAGATCTGTCATGTCGACAGTGGCCGAGAGGTCAAGGAAGCACTGTGGATTTAATAATGGACTCAATTAGTGACTCCACTTTTTTTTAATTTTTGTTAAGTCTTATTTCATTTTACCGTTGTCTAATCAGACTGTGTAATTCCGATTAATTTTTTAGCGAGTTTTTGTGTGACAAGTTGAATTAGGACGAGATGAAAACTTTTAAGACGTAATTCAATTTGAATAGCACATCTGGTTTTTTGTTATTGCCCTAACTTAGTGAAACCGTTCCATACTCTACCGCCGTAGACTTTTCCCGTGGCTTCACAAGTGCTTGTTCTTTTCTGTAACAGATTTCAATTTTTACTGGACGCAGCAAGTGCGTTATGGTAGCGAAGTTTCAAATTTAAATTTAAATTGCTCAATTTGCTATTGACTTAACGTTCGTTGGCCAGGAACCAGGGTTTTCGGGAACATTTAAAGTTTATTTTCGGAATTTTTTTGTACGTTTTCAAACAATAGAGTCATTTTGATGAAATATGGTACATTGTTTCTACGATATAGGTTATACTGGTACCCAAATTTCATGACTGCTTTCTTTAAAAAAAGACATATTTTTTATTAAAAACATTTTTTGAAAATTCACTACCATAACAAACTTGCCGCGTCCAGACTTTTATTATATATATATATATATATATATATATATATATATATATATATATATATATATATATACATATATACAGTGTGACACTTCCTTTGCGAGTGGTCCTCTACAATCTTTATTTATAGTGCGATTTTAACCGAATTTTCTTTAAAGTGTGGCTCTTGATAAACTGCATTTTTGGAGAAATAAGCGCCATGTTTGTACAAAATCCAAGGCCTACTTCGTAAGTTTTCAGGAGTAAAGTTTTAGGAAACCTTATTAGGGATATTTTAATAAGAAATCTGTTCACGCCACTGGATTCACCATCCCCCTAAATTGCATCAAAAGTTTACTTGTATGAACGATTCTGTTGTCAAATCAAAAATGCATAACACATCAATTTAATAAATTTATTCTGATATGTACAATTTGGAGAACCCAATTCATCACACAACGGTTTTTAGACCCGACGATTGTTGCGCTAACAAAGTTAGCATCATCAAGGGGATGAATAGCTAACGATAGTCGGGTCTAAAAACTAATTGTGATGAATTGGGTTCTCTAAATTGTGGTTATCAGTGCTCATCACAGATTCCAATCTTTACTCATAAATTTTTCTGCCAAGTTATCCATGAAAAACATTGATATAATATTAAACTGGTAGCAACATGGTCCAAATATTTCTAAGCACACTTTTGACAAATAATAGAAAGTTAAAACCAAAAAAAAAACAACATAAAAGTCACAAAATTTTTAGGAATTATATTCTTGTAACTTATACTGATGCACTTGAAATTTTTCTATGGAATTTAGTACAGGACCGTTTTGGACGGTGGTGGATCCAGTGACCTGAACAGAATTCTTATAAAAAATCCCTAAAAAGGATTCTTAAAATTTTACTCTTGAAAACTGACGAAGTAGGCTTTGGATTTCGTAGAAGTATTGCGCTTATTGATCCAAAAAATACAGTTCATCAAGAGCTGCACTTTAAAGAAGATTCGGTTAAAATCGCACTATAAATAAAGATTTTACAGCGTGACTCGCAAACAAATATGTCACAATATATATATATATATATATATATATATATATATATATATATATATATATATATATATATATATATATATATATATGATTGATTTATTGAATGGAGAAATACTATGTTTTAGTTTAATAATAAAGCATATAAATACACTTGGAGAATCCAAATCACCACAACACATCTTTTTAAAGACCTGACGATCGTTTCGCCAACAAAGTTAGCTTCATCCGAGGATGTTCTTAGGTGCACTTGATAATGTTATGTTTATATGTCTTGGAAAATATATGTATCATCACATAAGTGATTTGGGTTCTCCAAGTGTACTTATGTGATGATACGTATATTTTCCAAGCCACATAAACATAATATTAACAGTCCACCTAAGAAATCCTCTGATGAGACAATTTTGTTAGACGAAACAATCGTCAGGTCCTTAAAAAGATGTGTTGTGGTGATTTGGATTCTCCAAGTGTACTTATGTGATGATACGTATATTTTCCAAGCCATATAAACATAATATTAACAGTCCACCTAAGAAATCCTCTGATGAGACAATTTTGTTAGACGAAACAATCGTCAGGTCCTTAAAAAGATGTGTTGTGGTGATTTGGATTCTCCAAGTGTACTTATGTGATGATACGTATATTTTCCAAGCCATATAAACATAATATTAACAGTCCACCTAAGAAATCCTCTGATGAGACAATTTTGTTAGACGAAACAATCGTCAGGTCCTTAAAAAGATGTGTTGTGGTCATTTGGATTCTCCAAGTGTACTTATGTGATGATACGTATATTTTCCAAGCCATATAAACATAATATTAACAGTCCACCTAAGAAATCCTCTGATGAGACAATTTTGTTAGACGAAACAATCGTCAGGTCCTTAAAAAGATGTGTTGTGGTGATTTGGATTCTCCAAGTGTACTTATGTGATGATACGTATATTTTCCAAGCCATATAAACATAATATTAACAGTCCACCTAAGAAATCCTCTGATGAGACAATTTTGTTAGACGAAACAATCGTCAGGTCCTTAAAAAGATGTGTTGTGGTGATTTGGATTCTTCAAGTGTACTTATGTGATGATACGTATATTTTCCAAGCCATATAAACATAATATTAACAGTCCACCTAAGAAATCCTCTGATGAGACAATTTTGTTAGACGAAACAATCGTCAGGTCCTTAAAAAGATGTGTTGTGGTGATTTGGATTCTCCAAGTGTACTTATGTGATGATACGTATATTTTCCAAGCCATATAAACATAATATTAACAGTCCACCTAAGAAATCCTCTGATGAGACAATTTTGTTAGACGAAACAATCGTCAGGTCCTTAAAAAGATGTGTTGTGGTGATTTGGATTCTCCAAGTGTACTTATGTGATGATACGTATATTTTCCAAGCCATATAAACATAATATTAACAGTCCACCTAAGAAATCCTCTGATGAGACAATTTTGTTAGACGAAACAATCGTCAGGTCCTTAAAAAGATGTGTTGTGGTGATTTGGATTCTCCAAGTGTACTTATGTGATGATACGTATATTTTCCAAGCCATATAAACATAATATTAACAGTCCACCTAAGAAATCCTCTGATGAGACAATTTTGTTAGACGAAACAATCGTCAGGTCCTTAAAAAGATGTGTTGTGGTGATTTGGATTCTCCAAGTGTACTTATGTGATGATACGTATATTTTCCAAGCCATATAAACATAATATTAACAGTCCACCTAAGAAATCCTCTGATGAGACAATTTTGTTAGACGAAACAATCGTCAGGTCCTTAAAAAGATGTGTTGTGGTGATTTGGATTCTCCAAGTGTACTTATGTGATGATACGTATATTTTCCAAGCCATATAAACATAATATTAACAGTCCACCTAAGAAATCCTCTGATGAGACAATTTTGTTAGACGAAACAATCGTCAGGTCCTTAAAAAGATGTGTTGTGGTGATTTGGATTCCCCAAGTGTACTTATGTGATGATACGTATATTTTCCAAGCCATATAAACATAATATTAACAGTCCACCTAAGAAATCCTCTGATGAGACAATTTTGTTAGACGAAACAATCGTCAGGTCCTTAAAAAGATGTGTTGTGGTGATTTGGATTCTCCAAGTGTACTTATGTGATGATACGTATATTTTCCAAGCCATATAAACATAATATTAACAGTCCACCTAAGAAATCCTCTGATGAGACAATTTTGTTAGACGAAACAATCGTCAGGTCCTTAAAAAGATGTGTTGTGGTGATTTGGATTCTCCAAGTGTACTTATGTGATGATACGTATATTTTCCAAGCCATATAAACATAATATTAACAGTCCACCTAAGAAATCCTCTGATGAGACAATTTTGTTAGACGAAACAATCGTCAGGTCCTTAAAAAGATGTGTTGTGGTGATTTGGATTCTCCAAGTGTACTTATGTGATGATACGTATATTTTCCAAGCCATATAAACATAATATTAACAGTCCACCTAAGAAATCCTCTGATGAGACAATTTTGTTAGACGAAACAATCGTCAGGTCCTTAAAAAGATGTGTTGTGGTGATTTGGATTCTCCAAGTGTACTTATGTGATGATACGTATATTTTCCAAGCCATATAAACATAATATTAACAGTCCACCTAAGAAATCCTCTGATGAGAAAATTTTGTTAGACGAAACAATCGTCAGGTCCTTAAAAAGATGTGTTGTGGTGATTTGGATTCTCCAAGTGTACTTATGTGATGATACGTATATTTTCCAAGCCATATAAACATAATATTAACAGTCCACCTAAGAAATCCTCTGATGAGACAATTTTGTTAGACGAAACAATCGTCAGGTCCTTAAAAAGATGTGTTGTGGTGATTTGGATTCTCCAAGTGTACTTATGTGATGATACGTATATTTTCCAAGCCATATAAACATAATATTAACAGTACACCTAAGAACATCCTCTGATGAGACAATTTTTTTTTTGACGAAACAATCATCAGGGGTTTAAAAAGATGTGTTGTGGTGATTTGGATTCTCCAAGTGTACTTATAAGTACTTATCACAAGTTCAAATCTTCACTTATTGAATAAATCATATTATGTAAAGCTTTACAAGTGTTTTTTGTTGCTTTCTACTCAACAAACAAAATTAAATTAAATATATCTATTGACGACCACAATATGATGTAATTCGACATTATTGGAAACTGGTGTTACAGTTTTTTTGGTTTACAGTTTACAAACGAAAATGAACGTGTTACCGATTCGGATGCACAATCAAAAGCGGTTCTTAGCACTTCTTGTAACACCTGGAGGATACGTAACGGGCATCGGGGACCATCCCGTGTCTCGTCTTGAAGAAGTGTAGCTTTTTGGTAGCGCATCAGAATCATCAGACGGTGGTCAGTGTCGAGGAGAGTGGGGTTCTTGCAAGGGCGTGATCAGAGAAAGGAGATCACCAGGAAGTCGCCGGTATATAACAAGCTGAACCCCCGAGCTTGCCACTCTCACTGTAACAGTTCACAACCTCACGTGCCACCATGAAATTCTTATCCGTGAGTAGAACATCTTTTTTTATAGCGCGTGTGTATAGTGCCTGAGTTTTAGTTATAGCACCAGTGATTCGGACGGTTTTTTATTGGCGCATTTCTTATTTTATGTTTGTGATACGTGTGCCAATTTAATTTACTCGCTAAACGGTCTTTTCACTGAATTATTAGCGTTTCAAGAAACCTCTGGATAATTTTATTTTCGTGTTCCACTTTAGCCTTTTTTAAACGTTATGGTAGTTTTTGTTGAGGCTGTAATTTTTATCGCCTGCTTCCCTGACGTTTATGATAATTGGCTCTCTAATAGAAATTAAAATAACAATGACTCCGAATACAAAACGAATTAGCTAATGTCTTTTATGTGCGCTATATTAGATATAAAAGAAAGAAGAGTATCAAATTTTATTTTGTTGTGTATTGTGCGATCATCATAATATTTTATTTTCAAACATACTATGTTCTACTGCCATTCTTTTTGAGGTGAAAGATTAACCTATCAGGTACCAAATAATACTAATTTTCTCAAGGTTATTTAGCTTAAGAAATCCTGAAAGTTATAGATTTTTTTTGCAAGTAAATCTTTAATTTTTATATATGTTTGAGAAAGTTGGATGTTTGCATGTTCTCCCTTTGGAGAGAGGGTAAAGCCGGTGGTCATGTGTACCACTCGATCATGAAGACTTACACTGCCCTCCTTACAAACAGGAATAGGTTGAACGATATCTCCAGATAGTGAGGCGATACTGCTACCCGGCGTCGGTGACTGGTCATAGTCGTGGAAATATACCGTAGCGAAAGAAACAACAATTAAAACAAAATGTTTATATAGTGCCTTCCACTATTTGGATACTTCCTTAAACAAATATTTGTGTGGTAATTGGAATCTGATTACATTTATTTCTCAGTTTGTTCAATTATTATATCCAGTTCAAAATTTTATATTAAAACATGTTGAATCGAGCCTTCAAATAATGTACAAGATGAAAACTCAAAAATATCTTAGCATCATCACAGCCAAAAACTAATGTCGTTCTTTCATCGCCAACATGGATTTGGTTTGCATATTTGTCTGTCTGTCCTCACATTAGCAGTTAATATTTTTTACTGCCTGTCACAAGCGTCCCACCTCATACATTACAACAGTGCATATGACTTGATGAATCTCTTCCTTAGGTTTACGTTAAAATGCTGACTAGCAAGAAGGGTGTTTTTCATGTCAAACACTTTTGCCATCACGAAATTTCGTCCATGTTCCTAGTGACATTTACCTTTATCCATAATGATACTTCGAAAGTAGGTCAACATTCTTACTTCTCCAAGTAAGCGATAGCGAATATGAGGAATATGTGGTACTTGGGTTGAAACGCTTCGTTGAGGCTGTTTTCAAGAGATTAAGGAAGAAACCTTAGGGCCTTATCTGGTTACTCCTTCGAAGAGTGGAAATGGTTCGGTTGGGCTGTTGTAGTTCGATTCTGGCGCTTCAAATCTACACACTCGACAGATCTTATTGGAAATCGTCTCCAAGGTCTCAATGTGTTATACTCTAGACTTGAGAGATTCTATTAGCACTTGGTGGTGTTGTGTCTACCTGGTTCGTTATCGGAGGCATTAGTCAGGTTCGGAATATTTATTGGTTTTGTAATAATTATATTGAGTCGATCAAAAAATTTTTGAGACGCAGCAAGTACGTTATAGTAGCGAATTTTCATATGAATTGTACACTATTATTATACGGCATCTTACTAGAATTAATACTTTAAACTTACACATACTTTAAAGATCGATTTTAGAGGTCCAAGTACGCGCACATTTGAAGAATTCTTTCGATAGTGTTACCATTGATTTCTCTCTATTATCAAAAATATATTGTGTTCTAACTTGTTTTGAGAAAAATGCTCAAAACTCAATCTTCTATTAAGCTAAAACATTACATTTTGCTATATCTGTAGATAGTGGAGGTCTCTTTGGAAGAAACTTTTGCAAATTTCATTACGGTTACAAAAGATTTCCAGAAGGAAACTGAATTGATGATTAGAAAAGTAAAGTATCTGCCAAATTATAAACGTAGCTGTTATTTTTCCTTACTAAATCGCCAGAATGATTTCATTTTAGTCAACCTAATCAAACCGGTTTTTTCAACATCAATATTAATAAAATATCTGCTGAACATTATAATTTCAGACTCAAAGGTGACAAAATTATTCAGGCGTTTTAACCAGAAATGAGATCTTGTTCAAAACGTATGAAATTTTTGTCAAAGTTTTAATTTCATGTCGTCTGTCATCTGCTATATTTGTGGCCGAGATTTCACGATTGTTGGTTCGGGTAGGATCTTTTATATATGTTATTTGTTTAGTTTGGTTACCGTTGCTGTATGGTTTATACCTGTTGTATGAATCAATTTCCGCGTGGAAATTAACTACTATGTCTGTCACGCATTGGAATTTAACCACCATTGAAATTTTTTCAAAAGATTTTCATCGTGATCTATCTATTAGCGAATAGTTCTTAATGAAAATGCGCTAATACACGAAATAGGTTCTGGGGCGGTTGTACATGGCGTGAATCTGGGAACGGACATATTCTGTCCTCCGGGCAGGCTGACACGGTTTTTTAGGCAGATGCCTATGCACTAATAGAGTACTCTAAAAAATAATAAAAGACCTTAATCAATTGTTGTTGCCCTTGTTTGGTGCAACATTTCAATACTAAATACACATATAGAGAGTACGTCTCTGGATTCACAGATGTATCTGTCCTTCTCTGTCTGATAATGCGGCGAAACAGCGAAACCGGTTCCAGAGAATAAAAGAAACACCTGTAAAGCCGGAGAAGTACTGTTGAATTCTGTATTTTCCAAAAAGACATGTTCAAATTATCGGATATTTATTATGTCAGTTAGTTAGACAGTATCAAAGCTATCGCATGGTACGAAATGACTTCAGAACTGGTGTGGGAATGTCGCAAGGAATTGGTACGGACTACTCCATTTTTTTTTCTCCCTCAGGGCTCGTCCGCGTCTTTACCTCGATAGCACTCCATTCCTTACCTGGGCGTCAAAAGCAAACAGAACAACGTTCAGAGGAATACGCCTTTAAGGTTGCAATGAACCCGGAGTATAAATTAGAGACGGAACCATAGGACAAAAAAAAGCCGATCAAAACTATATGTTGGGCCAGATAATGGGGTAGCAAAACTGTCTTTTCATTTTTTGAAATCAAGATATAATAGGTTTTCAGGTAGGTAACTGAAAGTCAAGTACCACCATTTCGCTTATTTAAATAATTAGGATGTTTTTCGATATCGAAAGCATCAGGCACAATTCCGGTTATGAATTTGAAGACTAAAGCTCTGGTTCTGGAATTGTTGAAGTCTATTTTGTGTCCTTTATGAATGCAATGCGGTTGGCCCGCTTCTCTAGTTCCTCAGACGGGTCTACATCCGAACTGATCTTCATACAGGTAACTTTTAATAATGCTTATCATTCTATTTTAGTGAATTTTCGTAGAAAAAATTCACTATAGGGGAGATCCCGACTTTTGAATGTTGAAAAAATGTTTGCAAATGAGCGCGAACTAGGACCTCTAGAACCAATATCCGGGGTCAGTTTCAATTTTTATTTGTTTATATATATATATATATATATATATATATATATATATATATATATATATATATATATATATATATATATATATATATATATGTATGTATCACGCCGATAACTCAAAAAATAATCGGCCGATTTTGATAAAATTTGGCACGTACCTTCCTTTTATAAATGGCTTGGATAAGTTTGTTAATCAGGAAATTCGGACGAGGCTTTCCGGAAAAATTTTGAGTTTTCATTCGAAAAAATTTTTTAACTCAAAAAATAAAAAAGCTATGATAACCAAACTGGGTAGGTAGGTTTACGATATAAAAAGTAACGATATAAAAAGTAAGTAAGTACATCAAAATTTAGATTTCTATGTCACAAGAAAAAAAAGTTATAATAAAATATTTTGTGCCAGATCATTTCTATGATAATTCACTACCATAACGCACTTGCTGCGTCGAGGCTTTTTCACTAGGATTAGCAGAATTTTGACCACATAGTTAATACACTTATTGTCCTGGGATGGTTGGATTTTCACACGTTCACCGTTTTTAGATTAGTAATACTTTTGCTCTTCACCAACTCACTGGGCAGTTCTCTCGATTTCGGAATAATTGACAAAAAGTTCTTCTGAAATATTTCCGCGAAATTTTGTAAATGTTCCGCTGTTAATGTGTGGAGTATTTTTTGTTGGTGTTAGTCCTTGAAAGGATTTTTCAAATTCTTCTCTAGAAATAGACAGATTTCGTTTTATTTAGCCTATTTCCTCCACAAACTCCTCTTTACAATTAATTTCCGTACCGTGACACCTTTTCTTCCAGTGCGTGGAAATGTCTTCCCTTTTTAGTATGTATATACTATATATATATATATATATATATATATATATATATATATATATATATATATATATATATATATATATATATATATATATTTCTTTATTCATATTTATCTGGATGTAAATTAAACTTGAACCTAGACATGGCTTGCAAAAGCCGTGGCACACGCTAATTTGAAGAACATCTTTATAAAAATCTCCATTTCAATTTTAGCGATATTTTTCTACGACAATTTACTGGAATGTCGGTAATCCAATCAGATGATGTAGATATGCGTTCTGGTTTATAAAAACTATATTTACAATTGAAAAGTAAATTTTAGTTGTTAATACATTTTACTGTGGTTTTATCGTTTCTTCGAAGAAAGCGTGTGACTAGACGCTTGACCCACATACTAATGAGAATAATGATGTGTTTATAAAACTGCATCTAGTCATTTTTTACACAAACATGTTCAACTTGATATGACAAAAATCCTTTTTAAAAATAGAAAAGAAGAATGTTTAGCAGAGAAAGTTATGGTGCAATTCATTTGATATAATAGGCAAAGCTATTAATGGTAACAATAAAACCGAAAGAGAAAATTATAAATGCAGAGTGCATACTGAAAAACAATATAATAAATAAACTACATAGGTTAGGTGGAACACGTTGTCTTCTTGACCAGACATACAGCAGAGAATCCAGAACGACAATCTCTCACAGTGTAGAAGTGTAGGTAGTAAAAGGCGACTTTCAGATGCAAAAGTATTCTGTTTTCATTGATCCGTAGAAATGAATCACTTGTTCATATGAAATATTGCCCCAGTAGCCTAGAAATGAAAAGACACCTATCATGTCTCACAAGTTTTAAGATAGTTTAGCAAAAAAAATCTTACAGTAAACAAAATCGATTTCACACGATACACATTTCAACAGCATTACACTCTCGTTGATCTCAAAGGCTGAAACATCGGCTTGATGTAGCAACCTATGTATAAAGTGTGGAAAAAGTATGAACTACCCCTAACAGCTACGTTATTAGAAAAAGTCTGGACGCAGCAAGTGCGTTATGGTAGTGAATTTTGTTTAAAAATTTTTTAATAGGAAATGTGTATGTTCTTTTTTAAGTAAGCAGGCATCAAATTTGGCTACCAGTATAACCTATATAGTAGAAACAATGTGCCATGTTTAATCAAAATAACTTTATTGTTTGAAAATGTACACACATTTCCGAAAGCAAACTTAAAGTGTTCCCAAAAAACTGATTTCTTGGTCAACTTTATAGGTTAATAGCAACTTGAGCTATTTAAATTTGAAGCATTTAATGCAAATTCGTTACCATAACGCACTAGCTGCGTCCCGAATTTATTTTCTTACAAACATGCATTATATTTCGATGGAAAATGCAAAAATTCAATAACATAAGGCGTGTTCGATTTAAAAAAAAAGAAAATTTGTATAGCTAGGACTACTGCCAAAACATCAGAGAAAGGGTCTATTTGAAATGAATTTTCTGGAAACATTTTATTAAAATGAAGGACAATGACGGTTGAAGCTAAGACTTCAGGGTTTGCAAAACATTCTTCTTGAGATATTTTCTCTCCGTAGCCCGTATTAGTTTCAAATTCTTTGCCTAAATGTTGCCAATTTCGACGTTTTAAATCGCGACTTTGACGTTTTGAAAACGCAAAATTTTCTTGAAAAAACTAGTTAGATTTTCCTGGCTAACGAACTTATTCAAGCCACTTGCGAAAGGAAGGTACTCACCAAGTTTTATCAAAATTGGTCCATTATTTTTTTTAGTTATCGGTGTGACACCTAAATATATATATATATATATATATATATATATATATATATATATATATATATATATATATATATATATATATATATATATATATATATACATATAAAGTCTGAATTAGACCTCCGATTTAGGTTCCAGGGGTCCTAAATAGCGCTCATTTGAAGAATTTTTTTCAAAATTCAAAAGTTGGGATCTCCTCATTAGTGATTTTTTTTTAAAGAAAATTGACTAAAAACGTTCAAACACATGAAGTTGGTTTTTAATTAGCTTACTTTTTCATTTAATTCATTTATTTTTTTATTGACGGCCGTCAAAGGTATGACGTCATCAACATTTTTTTTGGAATAGCAGTATGCTAGTGTGATATATCATTTCAAAGCTCTTATCTCACACAGTACGCTCCTACATTTTGGCGCGATTCTATTATGCATTTTCAAAATGACGACCCTTTTTTGCCTGAAATTTTTTTTTGTTCAAGTAGGAATAAATGACTAAATTCTGTGATTTTAGTGAATTTTTACTTAACAAAATGTATTTTGTATTTATAGCTCAATTTAAATGAACAAAAATAAAAAGATATACGATGAACACTCTATTAATACTGTGAAAATTGTTTTCTATGTCACATGACTAAGGCCTACTAAAGTTTTTCTATGCCAAAAAATGGGAAAAAGCTTTAGGGCAATTTTTGGGGGAAA
The DNA here is from genome assembly GCA_964006375.1 of Tillus elongatus. Classification (NCBI taxonomy): domain Eukaryota; kingdom Metazoa; phylum Arthropoda; class Insecta; order Coleoptera; family Cleridae; genus Tillus; species Tillus elongatus. The sequence continues at coordinate 1,792,555 of OZ023267.1, read as the reverse complement.
CTAAGCACGCCACTGCATTTCGCATCCTTTAAAATAGATATATACCAAATTTCATCAAAAAAGAATAATTGTTAACCATTTCAGACAGGTTTATTTGTGTGACCCTTGTATATGGAAACACCCCCGTAACTTTTGTATTTATAACCCGATTTTTTTAGAGAGATCTCAGAAGATAGAAAATAAAGAAGTCTATAGATCCGGTGAAAATTGTTTCCTATGCCATTCGATCACGGCCTACTAAAACTATTTTCATGTTACAGCATTTATAGACTTTTTTCTTCAACTTTTGAGATGTTATTGTTGACTTTCGTAGTTTCGTCATAATAGTTATTTTTTTATGAAATTTGGTAGGTAACAATCTTGAAGAATAGCGAATCCAGTGGCGTACTTATTTTTTCAATAAACGTTTGTTAAAATTTTGACATATGAAACGAGCCTAGCTTTTGGAGTTTCTTGACGGCTTCATTAGGGCGATGATAATAAAAACACAACTATCAACACATTTTTTAATCGCTAAAATTGTTAAAAATGGAAACTTTATAAAATACTTATAAAAGTCAGATAAGAGTTTAAGCCTGTCTCTTTAGCCCAATTATATGAGGATCGCAGACTCATGGAGGGTTCTGTCTCTGTGAATCTCCAAAAAATATTAGACTGGGTAAGTAGAAATCTCATACAATTCAACTCCACCAAATCTCAGTCTTGCTTTCTATCTCATAAGAGATACACCAGCCCTAGACCCATCACAATGAACAACCAAGTTATTCAAAGTAATGAGTCCTTTTCACTTGTTGGCATTTCTGTAGATCGAAATCTCAATTGACACGAACATGTCACATCAATAATTGCAGAAGCGGCTGCTAAAAAATTAGGTTTCCTCTTCTGGGTTCGCAAATACTTTTCACCAGCTAATCTCTATACCTTATTCACAAATAAGGCCAAACCTCAAATACTGCTCCCACATCTGGAGTGCCGCTGCCGCTTCTACACTCTCTATCCTGGACTTCATTCAGAAGAGAGCTATACGTCTCATCGGTGATCCTACCCCCATCCAAAGGCTGCCATCCCTTGCCTACCAACGTGCCGTTGGTGACATCTCTCTCTCTCTCTCTCTCTCTTATAGATATTTGCACGGGAACTGCTCAGAGGAGCTTTCTTCCATAGTTCCTCCACCTGCTGCCCTCAACAGATCTACCAGGGGAACAGAGCGAATTCACCCTTTTACTGTCCAGGTCGCCAGACATAGCACATCTTGTTATGCCCGCTCTTTTGTCCCAAGGACTTCCAAGTTGTGGAATTCCTTGCCGGCACATATTTTTCCTTCTCCTCCGAAACTCTAAACCTTCAAGTCCAGAATTAACAAGTTGCCTCTTTTCTCCTTGGCGACACCCACGGTACGATAGTATTTATGCTGTGAGCCTTCGTGATGTGTTGTTGAAATTATATATATATATATATATATATATATATATATATATATATATATATATATATATATATATATTATATATATATATATATATATATATATATATATATATATATATATATATATATATATATATATCCTCCATTTTTTTTAAATTAGTTCGCTGTAATGAGTTTTAATTTTCTCCAGGCGTAAAGTAATTTAGATATGCTAGATTCCTTGGTTTTGAGATGAGAATAATTTTTCGCTCCTTTTTCATTCCAAATTTTTACGTTGACCGAGTATAGTTTTAAAATTCTCTCATTTGCTCGGAACTCTAATGCTTGGTCTTGTCATGCCGTTTTTAATTCCATTGGCTGTTTCATAAACCTAACAGCGTGCAGTTGTCACTAATTTGTTTATTTTTCTGTTCATAATAAGATCGAGCTAAACCTGTTTCTGCTTTGAAGCAAAATATCTCCTGCTCACAAATACAATATCTTCCTATTTCAAAGAGATAGTTTTCTGCAGGCACGGGGATTGAATATATATGAGTTTTACTCTAACCAAGTAGCTAAATTAGCATCGGTAATGATAAATTACTGTCTGAAATTGGCAATTCTCCTACTTGGAGATTAGTGAAGCTGAACTATACAGTTGCACAGGCAGAGTTAATTTATTCATGTTTCTACTAAAGTATCACGTTAACATAGAAAATACTCGACTTACGCTAACGAAATACGACAAACGTCATTCGTATTTAATACATTTACCTGCACTGCAGACATTTTCATTTTGCTAGAACTATAACGTGGTGTAATTGCAGACTAGAGAAGGGTTATTTGTTATCCAGGTCCCCAGAGGCAAGTCACAACAACACGAGAAAACAAATCTCACTAGCTTCAAAGCTATCTCGTAACTTGAACATAAGAAATTAGGCATCATCATCACCATTACAGTCCAAAGGCGATATCGCACTGTCGTGGCAGCTATTTTCGTTTCCATAGCTTCCGTTTTTCATCTATCGAGCCAGGTCACCCAGATGTTTACCCCTTGGTCTGTCTCTTTTGTTTTTCCCAAGATATGTCCTTTAAATAATGTTTTCGGAAATCTACCGTGTCTCAGAATGTGTCTAATACATTTTGTCTCGCTCCACCCAATTTCTCTAGCAAGGCTCAGCTTTCCGCCTCATACATTATACTACTTTATACGTATATTTGATGAACCTTTTCCTCATGCCAAAGTTAAAACATTTATTAGTGAGAAGAGTATTTTGTATATTGACTGCTTCTTTGTCATCGCGATCCCTCTTCTTAGATATTTGGTACTTGTGGCCAAGTTCGTAGGGCGAGTTACAATAGAGTTTATGAGGTCGATGGTTCGAGTCCTGTATTAATGCAGTCGGTTATTTCGTTCTAAAGCAAAATAGCTGTTTTTGATGAGTTATACGTTGCACCCATTGCCTAAACAGGCTGTTCCAAAACTACACAGACAAGCAGTAGATTCTTGGCATCAGAATTAGATAGAAGCAATGAATTGAATTATTCCTGTCAGCTGATCTCACAAAAGGCGAAATAAGCACTCTGAGATAAAGTCTCAAAATCTGAATTTTATACGATTTGAGTCGTTAACACAAGGTAAAATCTAATGTCTCTTATACATTTCGCTTATGTGTCTAAAAAATTGTTTACAAAATTTTGTGTATTCAACATAAACACATGCTTAGACATAATGAATATAGTGAATATTAGGCACTGCTATTTGAATCAAAGTAATATTATTCGCTAAAATCTTGAAAAAAATTCATTATATTTTATTTTGTAAATTTGCCTTTTAACTTAATTTTAAAAGCCCGGATGCAGCAAGTGCGTTATGGTAGCGAATTTTCATGAAAATGTTTTTAATGTCAAATATATATGTTTTTCTTTGAATGACTGACATGAAAATTGGTAGATAGTATAATCTTTTTAGTAGAAACCATGTATCATATTTCACCAAAGTAAGTTCATTATTTGAGAGAATAGAAAAATTTTCCGAAAATAAATTCAAAATTATCTCGAAAAAACTGGCCCCATTTTTCTGAGCAACAAACCTATTCAAGCAAATTGCACAAAAACTACTGATATCAATAAGCTTTTTGGTTAGATTTCCTAAAAAAATATTTACGTGACTATTTGCTAGCAATTCCTTTCAAGAAAATTCACAATTTTTTTATACTAAAATTGGCTCAAGTAGGGTTATAGAAAATTATAAAGGAAATTTTTTAGGAAAAAATAGTTAGAAAGCTTTTCACACGAAAATTTTTTGGCTATCAGAAAGAAAAGCTATTTAGGTCTATACATTTTAAGTTTCATTTGACATTTGTGAAAAGAATTTATCAGTTACTTATATATTATGAAAGTACAAAGAAATATTTTTTAATTTTTAATATTAATTAATTTCTACTTTCTCCAGATCAGTGCTCATCACAGGCCCCAAGTATAATTTAGTACAAAAGTTGATTACATTTTTTTCGATAATGCGCTGAATAATCACGTAATCTGGTTGGTTACTACGATTGAATAAAAAACTAAAAAAGTCTGGACGCAGCAAGTGCGTCATGATAGTGAATTTTCATAAAAATATTTTTTAATTGCAAATATGCTTTTTTTCCAAGAAAACAGGCATCAAATTTGGTTACCAGTATAACCTATATAGTAGAAACAATGTGCGATGCTTCATCAAAATAACTTTGTTGTTTGACAATGTACAAAAATTTCCGAAAGTAAACTTAAAGTGTTCCCGAAAAACCTCGTTTCTTGGTCAACCTTATAGGTTAATAGCAAATTGAGCTATTTAAATTTGAAGCATTTAATGAAAATTCGCTAACATAACGAACTTGCTGCGTCCAGAACTTCTTTTCTTACAAACAAGCATTATATTTCGATTGAAAATGCAAAAATACAATAACATAAGGCGGGTTCGATTAAAAAAAAAAGAAGATTTGTATCACCAATAACTTATGGGCCACCATGTGATTGTAGAAATATTTTTTAAGATGTAGTTCAAGACACCCTATGATTAATGTATGCAATTCTTTTTCGTATCTTGTATAATAACGGATATATTGATCTTTGTTGATTTTTTACGAAAATTCGACAAACATTATATCATTAAAAGATAAGACTACTGCCAAAGCCTCAGAGGAAGGGTCTATTTGAAATGAATTTTCTGGAAACACTTTAGTAAAATGAAGGACAATGACGATTGAAACTAAGAGCTCAGGGTTTGTAAAACATTCTTCTTGGGACATTTTCTTTCTATAGCCCGTATTAGTTACAAGTTCTTTGCCTAAATGTTGCCAATTTTGATGTTTTAAGTCGCGACTTTGACGTTTTGAGGAAAACTCCAATGTATTTTTCTTTAAATAAATGCCTCTAACTTTTTCTTCTTTTAACTTACATAGCTAAGTTCTGGTAGGTGATATACCTATAATGATTTAAACAAGTGTACCAAATTTGGTTGCCCTTACTTTGTTATTTCCGGAGATATAAATTGTTTTCAAAAGGAAGGTATTCACTAAATGTAATCAAAATCGGCCCTTTATTTTATCGGTGTGATACATACATACATACATATATATATATATATATATATATATATACATATATATATATATATATATATATATATATATATATATATATATATATATATATATAAACATATAAGAATTGAAACTGACACCGAGTATGTGCTTTAAAGGGCCTAATTAGCGTTCTTTTGAAGAAAATTTCCCAGAATTAAACAGTCGGGATCTTCTTACTAGTTAATTTTTTAAAGAAAATTAACTAAAAACTGAAAAAAACTCTGGACGCAGCAAGTACGTTATGGTAGTGAATTTTCATAAAAATGTTTTTAATTGCAAATATGTGTGTTTCCTTTTTAAGAAAGCAGGCATCAATTTTGGTTACCAGTATAACCTATATAGTAAAAACAATGTGCCATGTTTCATAAAAATAACTTTATTGTGTGAAAATGTACAAAAATTTCCAAAAGTAAACTTAAAGTGTTCCCGGAAAAACTCGTTTCTTGGTCAACCTTATAGGTTAATAGCAAATTGAGCTATTCAAATTTGAAGCATTTAATGAAAATTCGCTACCATAACGCACTTGCTGCGTCCCGAATTTCATTTCTTACAAACATGCATCGCTGAAAAATTCAAAAATGCAATAACATAAGGCGTGTTTGATTAAAAAAAAAAAAGAAAATTTGTATCACCAACGACTTATGGGCCATCCTGTGATTGTAGAAATATTTTTTTAAGATGTAGCTCAAGACACCCTATAATTAATATATACAAATTTTCTTCATATCTTGTATAATAACGGATATATTGAGCTTTATTGATTTTTTACGAAAATTCGACCAAAATTATATACCATTAAACGATAAACTCTAAAGCTAAGGCTACTGCCAATCATCAGAGAAAGGGTCTATTTGAAATGAATTTTCTGGAAACATTTTAGTAAAATGAAGGACAGTGACGGTTGAAACTAAGACTTCAGAGTTTGTAAAACATCCTTCTTGAGACATTTGATTTCCATATCCCGTATTAGATTCAAGTTCTTTGCCTACATGTTGCCGATTTTGACGTTTTAAATCGCAACTTTGACGTTTTGAGGAAAACCCTAATTTATTTTTCTTTAAAGGCCTATAACTTTTTTGTCTTTTGACCTACATAGCTAAATTTTGGTAGGTGGCTTACCTATAAGGATATTAACTAGCGTACCAAATTTGGTTGCCCTTACTTTGTTAATTCCGGAGATATAAATTTTTTTCGAAAGAAAACACAAAATTTTCCGGGAAAACCTGGGCAGATTTTCCTGGCTAACGAACTTATCCAAGCCATTTGCAAAAGGAATTTTTCCACCAAATTTAGTCAAAATCAGCCTATTATTTTTTGAGTTATCGGTGTGATACATATATATATATATATATATATATATATATATATATATATATATATATATATATATATATATATATATATATATATATATAAACATATAAAAATTGAAACGGACCCCGGATATGTGTTCTAGGGGGCCTAGTTCGCGGTCATTTGAAGAAATTTTTTCAAAATTCAAAAGTCGGGATCTCCTCATTAGTGAATTTTTTTTAAGAAAATTCACTAAAAAAACAGAATTTCTTAAACTGGACCCTCACGGAGATGCGAACCAACAACCTTTAAGATGAGTCTAAACTGCAATCCAAGGCGCCGTCACGGACGTAGTCAATGTTATACAGATGACACTGTATACACTTTTTAGTGAATTTTCTTAAAAAAAAATCACTAATGAGGAGATCCAGACTTTTGAAGTTTGATTTTTTTTTAAATGAGCGCAATCTAGGACCCCTACAACCCATATTCGGGTTCAGTTTCAATTTTTATATGTTTATATATATATATATATATATATATATATATATATATATATATATATATATATATATATATATATATATATATATATATATATATATACACGTATTACACCGATAACTCAAAAAATATTGGACTGATGTTGATAAAATTTAGCACGTGCCTTCCTCTTTAAAGTGGCTTGGACAGGTTTTTTATCCAGGAAAATCTAACCAGGTTTTCCGGGTAAATTTTGAGTTTTCTTTCGGAAAAAAAATTTAGCTCAAACAATAGAAAACCTATGGTAACCAAATTTGGTACGTAAGTTAACGATAATAAAAGAAAAGTATATGTTAAAAGAAAAAAGTTATAACAAATTTTTGGTGCCGGATCGTTTCTATAAAAATTCACTACCATAACGCACTTGCTGCGTCCAGACTTTTTTTATGTTTAAAAGTTGGTTTTACACAAAGAAAATAACTCGAAATTTAGGACGTGATACAGTCTTCATATTAGCATTTTTTTCTACAAAAATTAGCTAGAAATAGATGGCAATTCTAATTTAACAATGCTACGAAAACTGATAAACTGAAGAAGTATTCATAGAGTGCTTATTCTCATTTAGAAATTGGCCGGAAATTATAAATTAGATCATAAATTTCATTAACATTTGAAATTGCCTCGTCCATTTAGCATATTATAAAACTAATTGTCACATGCATACATTTACAACAACGACCTTTAATTAGAATGAACGCAGAGTTATATTACACATAAATAAAATGTAAAGTATCCTTTCACTTGGAAGATGATAGGCTATAACACGAAACTAAAAACACTTTCTCAATTTCAGTTTCATTCTCAAGATAAAGCGGTCCCATTTCAGGCAAATTTAAATCAGCTTTGTGGCATTTGTGTTACAGATTATTTCCGTTCAACTAAAGCTAACAGTTAATTGTAAATCTCACCTTTTACCTCGAGTTAATGAATAAATTTGTTGATGCAGAAAAAAATGTTTTAGCTTTCTAATTTCATTTTACTGAAACTTTTGTTTTATTTTTAATTTCCAATGGTTGATAACGTCACTTTGTACAGTTTTGAATACTTATTGCGTATGCGTGGTCTGAAACTTGTGGTTAATACTGATACGTACCTTGATTCAATACAAACAAAGTATAAAACTTTCCAGCAGTTCACACAAAATTGGTTTCATTAGAAGACTAACCAAGTTAACTCAGTTTATCTATCATTTGATGAAACTAAATTTCTTCTTGAAATTACAAGAGGTTGAAATTATGTTTGGAAGCGTCGACAGGTTCTTTCTTTCAACTATATTATATTATATCGTTTGTCGCAAGCTTGTTTATATATTTGGCAACTGGACTAAAGAGTCCAGTTGCCAAATATATAAAACAAACAAAGGTTTGATGTCATAATAAATCAACGATCCATAACTAATCTCTTCTGGAAATTTTTATTTCGTTTAGTATCATAGTTTTGAATACCATATGAATATTAACCACAGATATATCCATTACGGCGTACCATATAGCCAATGGGCATCGTCTATATGTACCTCTGTTCTTGCACAAAACATATTTCTGTTCCACGAAATCCACCCCCTTGTGTGGCGTTTTAAAATAAAAATATTTTAGGTTGTCCAGAAACACAATCAACAACACTGTCATGGCGCATGGAAGACAACAAGCAGAGTGATTTTTAGAAACATAACAGTCTATAAATCTATATGACTGTTTACCGCAGATATATCCATACCGGCGTACCACTGGGTATTGTCTACATCTTCCTCCATTCTTGTACAGTACATATTTCTGGTCAATGCTATCCACCCCCCTTTTGTGGAGTTCTAAAATAAAAATATTTTGGGTTTCCCAGAAACATAACAACAACACTGTCATGGCGCATGGAAGACAACAAGCAGAGTGATTTTTAGAAACATAACAGTCTATAAAACTATATGACTGTTTACCGCAGATATATCCATACCGGCGTACCACTGGGCATTGTCTACATCTTCCTCCATTCTTGTACAGTACATATTTCTGGTCAATGCTATCCACCCCCCTTTTGTGGAGTTCTAAAATAAAAATATTTTGAGTTTCCCAGAAACATAACAACAACACTGTCATGGCGCATGGAAGACAACAAGCAGAGTGATTTTTAGAAACATAACAGTCTATAAATCTATATGACTGTTTACCGCAGATATATCCATACCGGCGTACCACTGGGCATTGTCTACATCTTCCTCCATTCTTGTACAGTACATATTTCTGGTCAATGCTATCCACCCCCCTTTTGTGGAGTTCTAAAATAAAAATATTTTGGGTTTCCCAGAAACATAACAACAACACTGTCATGGCGCATGGAAGACAACAACCAGAGTGATTTTTAGAAACATAACAGTCTATAAATCTATATGACTGTTTACCGCAGATATATCCATACCGGCGTACCACTGGGCATTGTCTACATCTTCCTCCAGTCTTGTACAGTACATATTTCTGGTCAATGCTATCCACCCCCCTTTTGTGGAGTTCTAAAATAAAAATATTTTGGGTTTCCCAGAAACATAACAACAACACTGTCATGGCGCATGGAAGACAACAAGCAGAGTGATTTTTAGAAACATAACAGTCTATAAATCTATATGACTGTTTACCGCAGATATATCCATACCGGCGTACCACTGGGCATTGTCTACATCTTCCTCCATTCTTGTACAGTACATATTTCTGGTCAATGCTATCCACCCCCCTTTTGTGGAGTTCTAAAATAAAAATATTTTGGGTTTCCCAGAAACATAACAACAACACTGTCATGGCGCATGGAAGACAACAAGCAGAGTGATTTTTAGAAACATAACAGTCTATAAATCTATATGACTGTTTACCGCAGATATATCCATACCGGCGTACCACTGGGCATTGTCTACATCTTCCTCCATTCTTGTACAGTACATATTTCTGGTCAATGCTATCCACCCCCCTTTTGTGGGGTTCTAAAATAAAAATATTTTGGGTTTCCCAGAAACATAACAACAACACTGTCATGGCGCATGGAAGACAACAAACAGAGTGATTTTTAGAAACATAACAGTCTATAAATCTATATGACTGTTTACCGCAGATATATCCATACCGGCGTACCACTGGGCATTGTCTACATCTTCCTCCATTCTTGTACAGTACATATTTCTGGTCAATGCTATCCACCCCCCTTTTGTGGAGTTCTAAAATAAAAATATTTTGGGTTTCCCAGAAACATAACAACAACACTGTCATGGCGCATGGAAGACAACAAGCAGAGTGATTTTTAGAAACATAACAGTCTATAAATCTATATGACTGTTTACCGCAGATATATCCATACCGGCGTACCACTGGGCATTGTCTACATCTTCCTCCATTCTTGTACAGTACATATTTCTGGTCAATGCTATCCACCCCCCTTTTGTGGAGTTCTAAAATAAAAATATTTTGGGTTTCCCAGAAACATAACAACAACACTGTCATGGCGCATGGAAGACAACAAGCAGAGTGATTTTTAGAAACATAACAGTCTATAAATCTATATGACTGTTTACCGCAGATATATCCATACCGGCGTACCACTGGGCATTGTCTACATCTTCCTCCATTCTTGTACAGTACATATTTCTGGTCAATGCTATCCACCCCCCTTTTGTGGAGTTCTAAAATAAAAATATTTTGGGTTTCCCAGAAACATAACAACAACACTGTCATGGCGCATGGAAGACAACAAGCAGAGTGATTTTTAGAAACATAACAGTCTATAAATCTATATGACTGTTTACCGCAGATATATCCATACCGGCGTACCACTGGGCATTGTCTACATCTTCCTCCAGTCTTGTACAGTACATATTTCTGGTCAATGCTATCCACCCCCCTTTTGTGGAGTTCTAAAATAAAAATATTTTGGGTTTCCCAGAAACATAACAACAACACTGTCATGGCGCATGGAAGACAACAAGCAGAGTGATTTTTAGAAACATAACAGTCTATAAATCTATATGACTGTTTACCGCAGATATATCCATACCGGCGTACCACTGGGCATTGTCTACATCTTCCTCCATTCTTGTACAGTACATATTTCTGGTCAATGCTATCCACCCCCCTTTTGTGGGGTTCTAAAATAAAAATATTTTGGGTTTCCCAGAAACATAACAACAACACTGTCATGGCGCATGGAAGACAACAAACAGAGTGATTTTTAGAAATATATATATATATATATATATATATATATATATATATATATATATATATATATATATATATACATATATATACATATATATATATATATATATATATATATATATATATATATATATATATATATATATATATATATATATATATGTCACACCGATAACTCAAAAAATAATGACCTGATTTAGATAAAATTTGGCACATACCTTCCTTTTGTAAATGGTTTGGCTAAGTTCGTTAGCCAGGAAAAGCGGACCAGGTTTTGCGGTAAAATTTTAAGTTTTGTCGAAAAAAATTTGTATCTCAAAAAAAAAGAGCTATGGTAACCAAATTTGACAGGTAGGTTTACGATATAAAAGTAAATTGTACCCCAAAATAGATTTCTATGTTACAAGAAAAAAGGTTATAAGAATATTTGTTGCCAGATCATTTCTATGAAAATTTACTACCATAACGCACTTTCTGCGTCCAGACTTTTTTCCAATTGTTTAATACCGTAGCAAGAACACTGGCTTAGGCCAGATTTTTTAGTGAATTAAAAAAAAACTAACTAATGTGGAATAATTATAAAAAAATTATTCAAATGACCGCGAAAGAGGCCCGCTAGAACACATATCCGGGGTCAATTTCGATTATTATAAGTTTGTATATAGGTATATATTTGATTAAATTTGGTAGATACCTTCCTTTTGCAAGTGGCTTGGATAAGTTCGTTATCCAGGAAAATCGGCCTAAGTTTTCCTGGAAAATTTTTTGTTTTCTTGCAGAACATTTTTATATCCGGAAAGGGCACCCAAATTTATTAACCATGTCTGTATTATAAAAAGTGAACCATGTACCAAAATTTAGGTTTATTAGTTAAAAGACAAAAAAAGTTATAGGTATTTAAGGAAAACAAATTTGGGGTTCTCGTCGAAACGTGATAATTTTTTAGTTGGTCTTCCCAAACGTCAAAGTTGCGATTTGAAACGTCAAAATTGACAAAATGTAGGCAAAGAACCTGAAACGAATACGGGTTACGTAAAGAAAATATCGCAAGGAGAGTGTTCTGCAACTCCTCAAGTTTCAGCTTCAACCGTTATTGTCCTTCATTTTTAAGTACACTTGGAGAACACGCAAATCACCACAACACATATTTACCTCACGATCGTTTACTTGACAGAATTTTCTTCTTCTGAAGATGTTGATATTGTCAACGAAACGATCGTAAGGTCTCTGAAATATGTGTTGTCATGATTTGGGTGTTCTCCAAGTGTACTTATTAGTGCTCATCACAGGTTCCAGTTTTGACATAGTCCTTCATTTTACTAAAATATTTCTAGAAAATTCATTTCAAATAGACCCTTTCTCTGATGCTTTGGCAGTAGTTTTAGTTAAGTTTATGGTTTAACGGTATATAATTCGGTACGCGTGTTTGTATTATAAAGAGTGAACCATGTACCAAACTTTAGGCTTGTAAGTTTACAGACAAAAAAGGCATGGGCATTAAAAAAAATTGGGGTTTGAATTGAAATTTAAATGTCAAAATTGGCAACATTTATGCAAAGAACCTGAAACAAATGCGGATGATATAAAGACAATGTTGCAAGAACAGTGTTCTGCAAACCCCTACGTTTCAGCTTCAACCGTCATTGTCCTTCATTTTACTAAAATATTTCTAGAAAATTCATTTCAAATAGACCCTTTCTCTGATGCTTTCGCAGTAGCTTTAGTTAAGTTTATGGATTAACGGTCTATAATTTTTAGCTAATTTTCGTAGAAAAAATTCGACTTTTTAGCTTTAAATAGATTTCTTCAAATGAGTGCAAACTAGGCCCCCTAGAATCCATATCTGGGTTGTTTCAGTTTTTATCTGTTTACATATATACAGGGTGACGCATTTCTACGGTAAAGCTCAATATATAATTGTTATTATACAAGATACGAGAAAAAATTGTATACGTTAATTATAGGGTGTCTTAAACAGCATCTTACATAATTATTTTGACAATCACAGGATGGCCCATAAGTCGTTGGTGATACCTACAGTTTTTATTCGAAAATCTCTTATATTATTGCATTATTGTATTTTTCTTCGAAAGACGGCGCATGAAAAAAATCGAGACTCAGTAAGTGCGTTTTGGTAGCGAATTTTCATTAAATGCTTCAAATTTCAATAACTCAATTTGATATTAACGTAAGATTCGTTGGCTAGGAAACCAGATGTCTCCGAAATATTAGTGAATTTTTTATTTGAAAAAATTCACTAATAGAGAGGTATCGATGGTAAGACTTTGCAAAATTTTTTTCAAATGAGCGCGAACTAGGACCCCTAGAACCCATATCCGGGGTCAGTTTCAATTTTTATATGTTTATATAAATATATATATATATATATATATATATATATATATATATATATATATATATATATATATATATATATATATATATATATATATATGTGTGTATGTATGTATCCAACCAATAACCCAAAAAATAATTAACCGATTTCAATGAAATTCGGCAAGTGCCTTTATTTTATTAGTGGCTTGGATGAGTTCGTTAGCCGGGAAAATCCGATAAGGTTTTCCCGAAAAATTTTGAGTTTTTTTTCTCCGAAAATTACAAAGTTATTTTAATGAAATTCGATGAATATGTTGCCTTGCAAAAGATCTTACTACACACCAAAATTTAACTTTCTAAGTCTATAAAAAATTGAGTTATTCAAATTTTGAATTTTCTTCAGAAAAATTTTTTCTCCGAAAATTACAAGGTTTAAAAGTTTATTTTCGGAAAATTGTTGTGAATTGTAAAACAACAAGTCGTTTTGATAAACTATGGTATAGTGTTTCTACTATATAGGTTATACCGATAACCAGATTGATGCCTCCTTGCATTAGAGTGACATATTTGCTATTAAAAACATTTTTATAAAAATTCACTTCCATAACGCACTTGCTGCGTCCAGACTTTTTACATCTGAAAACGTGAAAACTTTAAATCTGGTACACTCTACGGTCTTTATGAAATCAGCTTTTAAAAATGTTGCCACTATTTTTGCTTTAACTTTCAACATCCAAGCGATTGTTTCAATAAAACTGTTATTTGATATAAGTAAGCAATTTATTTGTATGTGACTTTTTTTATAAGCACGCTAGTTTAAGCAACACGCCTGGGAAGTTATGTTGGCAAGGTGGTTTGAAGGTATTAGAGCATTAAGTACACCAATTGCATAATGCTCATCACTGAAGCAAGTACAGTCTAATTATAATAATAAGGAATCCAAATATTTTAATGAGACGTCTCGCAAATAAACTTCAGGAATTTCATACTTTCTTTTCTGCATTACAAGTAACGACATGGTAACGATAGTCCATCATTAGAACTATTTTTATTATTATTATTAGTGTTATCCTTTTACAGCGTCTTATCTTTGTTTTTGCTTAACTAGTATTTGCGTGTCTTGTTTTAGGCATTTTCTAAATCACCTGTTAAAGTCCTCAACATTTTTATTTTGGAGATTTCGAATACGTCTTTTCCCAGACGAATTTCACATAACATGAAACAAATGAATTACACAATGAAATAATTAATAAAAAGAAGCAGAAGCGTGCAGTTATGTTTGCAAGAAAATTGAGAAATTACATCTTATTAGCAAGACTAAGTCATATTTAATGGTTCCCTACAAAGCCAGCTTCTTGTTTATGTTATAAACTTTCGCTTGGATCGTAGATTGTTTTCCTCAGCCGTTTTCAAATACAATTAATGTATACTTGAGATGACACTTAACTTTAATGTCTTCTTCTACTACTGAGAGGTTCTCTGTTATTTTGCAGATCTCGATCTCTTTCTACGAAAACTCTATCGAAACTTTATTTGAACTTTAAATGAATGTTCCACCCGCCGTCACCTGCATTGAAATCGTTCACATTTAAGTCCTAAAACGCCACATTTTTTCCTTTTTGTAAATTTTTATTAAATAAATTCGCTAATAGATGTATCGACGGTGAAAAAAATTTCTTCAAATAAGCGTGAATTTTGTAGCTTAGAATCCAGAATCGAGAGAACCATGTTCCGTTCGAATTTTAAAATGTTTATATATATATATATATATATATATATATATATATATATATATATATATATATATATATATATATATATAAAGTGTCTCCAAGATAAGGAGGACCAATATGGGGATCTCCAAAACGGTAGCCGATACAGACTTAGTTAAGGAGAAGAAAAGTTGCACACTCAAAAGCCCAACAAAATGGCGGGTAGATATCTCTGAAATTTTTTTTGGTTTTTGAGATACTTTGAAAAGTTTGGATTTTTCGATTTTACATATTATTTTTTTCTGGCTTTAGGCAGATCTATCCCAAAACCGATGACACTTCTTCACAGCACCCTTTTATTTTCTTTTACCTAGGATTATTACTTTTTGAATCCGACGTTTCGTCTTTGCGCGACAATCATGCAACTTTTTTTAATACGGCCCTCATTTTCTAATATCTGAAAGCTCTTTTCATTCCAAATTCAGCTATCTGTCACGTTTTGTGGTTTAGTACCATTTTGACTGACAAAAACAAATAACTTTAACACGCTGTATTTAAAAAACGGAGTATTTGCGGACACATGTTTATATAAGAAAATAGTCTTATTTTTTTTGTGGTGTGCACCTGTAACATATACCATTATTTTTGACATTCTGTATATATATATATATATATATATATATATATATATATATATATATATATATATATATATATATATATATATATATATATATATATATATATATATATATATATATATATATATTCATCGTTTATTTACTGTTGCTGTATACATACTTTTTTAAATGATAAAATATTGTTTTTTTTTAAATTTCAATAACACACCACGAGGGCTTACAGCCTAAATACTATCGTACCGTGGGTGTTGACAAGGAGGAAAGAGGCAGCTTGTTAATTCTGGACTTGAAGGTTTGGAGGTTCGGAGGAGAAGGAAAAACATGTGCCGGCAAGGAATTCCACAACTTGGAAATCCTCGGACAAGAGAGCGGGCATAACAAGATGTTCTATGTCTGGTGACCTAGACAATAAAAGGGTGCATTCGCTCTGTTCCCCTGGTAGATCTGTTGGGGGCAACAGGTGGGGGAACTATGGAGGAAAGCTCCTCTGAGCAGTGCCCTTGCAGATATCTATAAAAGAAAAAGAGAGGTCACCAACGGCACGTCGGTGGGCAAGGGATGGCAGCATTTGGGTGAGGATAGGGTCACCGATGAGACGTATAGCTCTCTTTTGAATGGAGTCCAGGATAGCGAGTGTAGAAGCGGCAGCGGCACCCCAGATGTGGGAGCAGTATTCGAGGTTTGGCCTTATTTGTGAAGTATATAAGGTATAGAGATTAGCTGGTGAAAAGTATTTGCGACCCGGAAGAAGAAACCTAATTTCTTAGCAGCCGCTTCTGCAATTGATGTGACATGTTGGTGCCAATTAAGATTTCGATTCACAGAAATTCCAACAAGAGAAAAGGACCTATTACTTTGAATAACTTGGTTGTTCATTGTGATGGGTCTAGGGCTGGTGTATCTCTTGTGAGAAAGAAAGCAAGACTTAGTTTTGGTGGGGCTGAATTGTACAAGATTTATACTTCCCCAGTCTGATATTTTTTGGAGATCCATGGAGACAGAACCCTCCATGAGTCTGCGATCCTCATCTGATTGGGCTAAAGAGACAGGCTTAGAATATTGTATATTTTAATGTAGGGTGCTGTCGTCCGCGTAGCTGTGAACTGGGTTGGATGTGCTTGAGAGGAGATCATTGATGTGGAGAAGAAACAAAGTAGGGGCTAAAGCTGAACCTTGAGGAACTCCTGCATTAATTGGATACAGTTTAGAGGAATGGCCATCCACAACAACAGATATGCTCCTGTTGGAGAGGAAATTTGCTGTCCACATACAGAGTTTTGGTGGTAGGCCATAGGCCGGTAGTTTATTAAGCAGCGCTGCGTGCCAGACGTGGTCGAATGCTTTGGATATGTCTAGAGCAACAATCTGGGATTCACCGTGTTGTTCCATAGACTTGTTCCAAGAATGGGTGACAAAGGAAAGGAGGTCGGCAGTTGATCTGCGCTAACGGAATCCATACTGTCTGTCGTGGATTAGACTGTGTTTTTCAAGAAATTTTAGTAATTCGGTGTTTATATACTTTTCGATCACTTTAGAGACGACTGAAAGGAGAGAAATAGGCCTGTAGTTGCTAGGAAGCGCTTTGGGTCTTTTCTTGGGGATGGGTTGTACTCGAGCAGTTTTCCAATTACTAGGGAATATGCCTTTATTATAAGATATCTGAAACAGACGAGTCAGGACAGGAGCAAGCTCTGGTGCGCATTTTTTGAGAACAATTGCTGGGATCTCGTCAAGGCCAGAGGCTTTCCTGGTATTAAGAGAAGAGAGCATCTTTCGTACCTTTTTAGTTTTGAAAATGATATCCGGCATTTTATGCGCGACATTGGGGACTGTTGGTGGTTGAACATTTGGAGGTGGGTTGAGAGTAGAATTGCCGGCGAACAACGAAGCAAAATGTTCAGCCTTGTCCAGGGCGGTAGAAACAATTTCATCCCCTGAGACAAGAGGTGGGAACGTGCTTTGCAGAAATTATTCCCAATAGATTTAGCTAGAGTCCAGAAGGGTTTGCCGCCGTTGGAGCTTAAGAGATCTTTGTTTTTGATGTGGTTATTAAACGAGTTTTTTGCCTCAGAAAGAATGCGGACATAGCGGTTTCTTGCGTCGTTAAAGGCTTGACGATTTTCTTGACAGGGAATGTGTTGAAGCGTTTTGTGAGCTTTGACCTTTTCAAGTCTGGCCTTGTCACAGGATTTAGAGAACCAGGGTTTTTGAGTGGCTGAAGAGGTTTTCTGTGTATGTGTAGCTCTCTATGTGAGATTGACAAACAAGGCAACCACAAATGTATTTTTGGAAAGATATTTTAAACAAACGAAATGAGGTATCAATTTAAACACAAATTGAAAATATTGGTTCGCGGCTTCGTCACGGGGGTTCTCTTTCCCTTTCTCCATGCCTACAACCACCCTCAATGCGTAAACAAGAACAATATAAACGTATAAAAGTCCCCCGTGTGCTAAACTGAAAAATTACCGAAATTTAATTTTTATTTGTAAAAGGAATGTACCTGCCAAATTATAAACCTGCCACGTTTATAATTTGTCACGTACATTCCTATTAATCGTTTGGATGATCTATTTTAGTCAACTAAATCGAATTAGTTTCTGCAACCAGTATCTACAGATTTAGATGAGAGATGTCGTAAACGGTAATCCCGCGGATTGTTTATTGTGACATATTTTCGTATCATGTCCGTTTAAAACTTAATTTGGAGATTTTGTTTGCAATAGCAGCGGTACCCTGATATATCTGTCTGACCTTGACTAACATTGTAGGCATCAATTTAGAGGTAGTTTCAGGTCATATAGTAGATTATTGATTTTTTATTTTGTATAACTCTTACTAACGAATTTGGTAGGTAGGATTACTTGTACAATGTGCACGTGTTTGTCAAGTTTTAGTTTAATATTTCTAGTAATTTAAAAGATATTGCGTTTTCAAGCCGTTTTTTACATTTATTTCTAAAAGTATTTGAGTGTCAAAACTGTCTAACAAAATTATCGAAGCTAGTGTATTGCCTAATTTGGTTACGATTGGTGAAGTATTTTTCGAGTTATCGTTTGGATATATATAAACTTTTTAACTGACCTTGGATTTAGGTTCTAGGGGCCCGAATTCGCACTCATTTGAAGAAATTCTCACCATCGATTTCTCTCTATTAGTGAATTTTTGCAATGAAAATTCACTAAAAAGGAAATTAACAATAAATATGGAAATTAACGTTGGTTCAAGATTATCTACATATTTTTACCTTTAAGATAAAGGTAATTTAAGCAGTAACAATATACTTTTAGATTTCTTTCACTTCTTTAGAGGCACCCTAGACAGGAAAACAATATTCTAGCTGTGGATATACCTATCTGTTTCTAAGAGAGTGGTGGCAATAGATCCGGATTAGAAACCAACATTTCGTCACTGCAATATTTATAACATTGGAACATGCAAATGCCAGCAAAAGCAAAAGATTTCGTCATTGCAATCTTCATAACATGAGCACTTGGCACATGCAAATGCCAGCACAAACCCTGTGCAAATTTTATACACTCAATGTAAAGAAGGTGAATTTTTTGCGCAGTTTTTAGCAAGCCATCGGAACCGCTGCTCACTTTTTCTAGACAATATGCAATTCTGTGTCTTTGTAACTATTGATATTAAAATTATCATGCAAGTTAAACGTATGTGGGCATATAATCATTGTGTCTACAGTTATTGATTGCCAGTTTCTTTACAATGAATGTATAAACGTTAGTCTTCGTACCAAGAAAATATTATCATAATTTCTAGAGAACTTTCCCAAATTATGGATATTAAGCAATGAGGTAAATCGAAAATTATTGACTTCACACAACATTTGCGTGTGTCATGTGCGATACTAGTTTCTTTGCTAATTATTAGAAAACGCTTGCTTGATTACCCGCTGGTCATTTGCTCACTCATATCATCAAAATAAATGAACCGCTCATAATGCAGAGAGCTCACGTGATGCATGGAGTGTTATAATAGAACACTTTCCGTCGAGTCTATAGAACGTGTGCTCTAGATGTAATAACTTCCGTGTATTCACTTGTTTTTCTGTTTGATCTGTACATTTACGTGTACAAAGATGAGCATTTCATATCAAGGAAGTGAAATAATTATACAGGCAGTTATTGTGTTAATAATAATAGAAAGTTTTAGGTGTAGAAAAAAGAACATTAGATAAATTTAACGGGTGATCCAAATCTTGTGCCATTCGATGCAATGTTAAGTGTCAGATTCAGCTTCTATATACGGTTTTGTAGTTATATTGAACAGCTGATTTCTATTTAATGAACTTTGTGACATCGAGAAGATGACAATTTATTTGTCTTGAAATATTATTCAGCAAAAAAAATAAGTATTCACAAACAGAAAGTTATTAATTTAAACTACATTCAAAATAAGTGACAGCGAACTTAATACTAAAACTTGTAAGTTTTGAATTTTTATTAGTGAATTTTCGTAGAAATAATTCACTAATGGGGAGATCCCAACAAAATGCAATAATATAAGAGTATAAGTTGTAGGTATCACCAATGACTTATGGGACACCTGTTATTGTCAAAATAATTTTATAAGATGCAGCTCAAGAGACACTATAAGTAACGTATAAAACTGTTTCTCGTATAATAACAATTATATTGAGCTTTACCGTAGAAATGCGTCACCCTGTATATCTGCAAACAGATAAAAACTGAAACTAAACCCGGATATGGATTCTAGAGGGCCTAGTTTGCGCTCATTTGAGGAAATATTTTTGAAATTCAAAAGGCGCGGTCTCCTCATTAACGAATTTTTTCTACGAAAGTTTGCTAAAAATTATAGACCGTTAAACCATAAATTTAGCCAATACTACCGCCAAAGCATCAGGGAAAGGGTCTATTTGAAATCAAATTTCTGTAAATATTTTAGTAAAATGAAAGACAATGATGGTTCAAGTTGAAACTTATGGGTCTGCAGAACACACTTCTTGCGACATTTTCTTTACATAATCCATATTGTTTCAGGTTCTTTGCCTAAATGTTGACAATTGTGAAGTTTCAAATCGCGACTTTGACGTTTTGAGGAAAACCCAATTTTGGTGAAAAATATAATTTAGTGTAACATGACTGAAGGAAATTTTTGTAAATAAAATGGTAATTTTTTTTCAATTTCGGTCCAAATGCTGTTTGTAAATAATTATATATTGGCAGATGTGTAAATATCTTAGAGAGGTTCGTTTGCCAGGAAAATCGTACCAGTTTTTTGTCTTTAAAGTTACAGACCTAAATTTTGGTAAATTGTTCAGCCTTTATATATATATATATATATATATATATATATATATATATATATATATATATATATAATTGAAACTGACCCTGGATATGGGTTCTAGGGGGCCTAGTTGAAGATTTTTTTTTCCAAATTCAAAAGTCGGGATCTCCTCGTTAGTGATTTTCTTTTAAAGAAAATTCAGTAAAACAAGCAATTGTGAAGCCACGGGAAAAGTCTACGACTGTATTAAATATGGAACGGTTTCACTAAGTTAGGGTAAGAACAAGCAACCAGATGTGTTATTCAAATCGAATTAAGTCTTAAAACTTTCATCTCCTCTTTGTCTAATTATTTTTTATACAAAAACTCGCTAAACAATTCATCAGAATAACAACAATCTGATTAGATAACGGTAAAGTGAAATGAGACTAAAAAAAATTGAAAAAAGTAAAGTCACTGACTAGGATTCGAAATCGTCATGCAGGAGTCAATTGAATTTGATTATCCTATATACAGCGACTTAGGCCGCTGAGCTATGCTACATGTGTCTACTAGCAGCTATATCCCGTAATACATTGGTTCAATGCTTTAAAATTTACACAAATCCATTTCGATTTACAATAGATTTTTTGCTCATATAACGAAATCAAGGAAAACAACGACTTAGGAGCTTGTTTGTTATTTCTTGTAGTATTTTTACTCCCATTCGTACTCAATAAATTTTGATGACGTTTTAACTTTCTTGAATCAGATTTAATTAATTAAAAATTAATTTACCTCTAACTTTTTCGTCTTTTAAGATCGAAATCTGAATTTTGGTACACAGGATACAATTTATGACAGAAACCGGCCTATTAAATTTGGTTGCCCTTACTTTGTTATTTCCTGAGTTATAATTTTTTTTAAAAGAAAACACAAAATTTTTCGGGAAAACCTCTGCCGATTTTTCTGACTAACGAACTTGTCTAAGCCACTTGCAAAAAGAAGGTATGTGCCAAATTTGATCAAAATCGGATCATTATTGTTTGAGTTATCGGTGTGATATATGTATATATATATATATATATATATATATATATATATATATATATATATATATATATATATATATATATATATATATATATATATATATATATATATATATATATATAACATATAAAAATTGAAACGGACCCTGGATATGGGTTCTAGGAGTCTAGTTCGCGGTCATTTGCAAAAACTTTTTCAAAATTCAAAAGTCGGGATCTCCTAAAAGGTGATTTTTTTAAAAAGAAAATTCACTAACAGCCAATAAGCTCTCATACTATCAATAAACGCCTAATAAACTATCAATAAAATATCAAAAAACTGTCAATAAAATATCAAAAAACTGTCAATGAACTATCAATAAACTACAGATAAACTATAAATAAACTATCAATAAACATGCGACCCAATATTTTATTGTCCAGCAGTCGCATTTGTTTCAGAATCTTCGTTTCAAAACAAGTTATTGTGACATTTACCTTTGCTATAACCGGTCACCCCTCTAGAAATAATTGAATATCGCAAATGTTAGCGTCGCTAATTATTCAAATTGGCAAAATGGGTCTAGATAGCTATTGTTTTGAATACCGAGTCGGCTTATTGTTCAATATTTTTCATGGAAAATAGATTGTTATTTTTGTTCGATCTGCCTTTCTTGTCTTTTACACCAAAATCTTAAAATCAATAATCTTTTATTAAATAAAATATATGACAAAAAGTAAATACCTATTATGTATAGAAGCGACTATGTGTATAGAACATACTTACGTTCCTTTTTAAATGTATTCGTTTGGAGGGTATCTTTGACAAAAAAAGATTTCCAGCGCTTTGAAGTAGAGGCAGCAAAGGAAAGAGATTTTCTGTGAAAAATCCATTACATCTGTATTAAATGAGCGAGTTTTGTTGTTGAAAGGAAGACTGGCATATGTTCAAGTTTAACATACGAGTATTTGGAATAGTTAGCTTTTCTTTGTAATTTTTGTCACTAGAAATGTGTGGAGATCAAAGCGAAACAGACATATAAGCTTTTACATGTTACAAGAAAAATATTCAATATAAGATTACAACAAACATCTGAGTTTTTCTAAGATATAGTATGACAATAAATCAGAGAAAAGAACCGAAAACTCATTGTTGTTGTGGTTGTTGTTCATGATTTTTTTGGGCGCGGATAATTTTCCATTAGTCCAATGTCTGGTCTTATTTTCCGGTGATATCTCACGACATGCCAACAAATTTAATTTTTTTTCACATTATTTCAAAGTGTGTGGCTCCAACCATAAGGTATTCGCCATTTTCGACACGAATTTAAAATAAATATTTAGTGCGGAGTTATTGACAATTATTTCTTAGGACCCTATGTATTTCCACACAAATTGAATGGTACTCTGTACTTACAGTTCCTCCAAAATAAACTAGGGAACATTCTGGATAATGTGCCTCTGAGTTTAAGGCAAGTAATCATTTCTATGAAGATTCACTACCATAACGCACTTGCTGCGTCCAGGCTTTTTAAGTTTTATATACCCTTTCTCTCTCACATATCAGCGGGAATACACAGGACTCTGAATGGGGTCTGCCTCAGGTCTAGGGTTCAAAAAACTGAAACCTTAGAGACGATCTTTTCATTTCCTTTTCGATTTCTATAACCTCTAGAAAATGGCTCCAGTCCAGTTTTAATAAATACTAGACGCAATTCAATCTGAGAATCAAATATTTCCCATATATATATATATATATATATATATATATATATATATATATATATATATATATATATATATATATATATATATATATATATATATATATATGGATCTTAAAAAAGGGCAGGTTAGCTGTAAGTGGTGAGATCAGCTATGTATTATACGTCTGAGCTTTCAGAATGTTTATTATTCCTTTACAACATGAAAAATAAAATTTGGATTTTACACGGCAAAATAAAACTGGCTTGAATACGAACATAAAAGGTGAGTCTTTATATTTAACCTGAAAAAAATATGTAGAAGTAAACGTGAAAGTGAAATATACGAGCTAACTTGATTTAAATTGGATTTTTATTTTTATCAAGGAAATATAAATTAGAGTAATGTTTTAAAAAGTTATTACCTTCCTTTATATTTACTAAATTCTCATTAAAAGTAATTTAAAAGTCTTCTGAACATATTTATTATTTAAGGTTCCACGATGTAAAATATAAACCTTACTTACCGTACTTTATGGCAAGTATCAAGCTTATGTAAAGGCAAACAAGGCATTTTTTTAAAAGTTTTATATGTCTCTTATTCTGTTTTAATCTATCTTTAAAGACTCTTAATTACTGTTAGCGAATTTTCATTAAGAATAATTCGCTAACAGAGAGGTCACGATGACAAGCTTTTTCTCCAGAACCCCAAAACAAGGTCCGTTAAAATTTTTATATGTTTATATATATATATATATATATATATATATATATATATATATATATATAAACATACAAAAATTTTTTATTATATAGGCTTGTTCAATTGAAACCCATCTATGGTTCAGAAAAAATATATTGGCACACTAAAATCTGCCGTTTCAGTACTTGATTGTTAGAATTTTATAATAGTGTTTCTTGTGATAGTGGTAAGTTTTTCTTGGAACCATATGTTTCCTAATGTAGATCATGTGGTTGATTTACTTTGTAATCCTATCATTGATTTGGGGCTATCCCCGTTGAGTTATGTATAAATAATTAAACATTGTTGTCCTGAAGAAACGCATTCAGGATTAAAATAATTAATTGTTCTTAGTTTTGCATAATATTATATTTCAACAACACACAACGAGGGCTTACAGCTTAAATACTATCGTACCGTGGGTGTCGACAAGGAGGAAAGAGGCAACTTGTTAATTCTGGACTTGAAGGTTTGGGGGTTCGGAGGAGAAGGACAAACATGTGCCGGTAAGGAATTCCACAACTTGGAAGTTCTCTGGACAAAAGAGCGACAAGATGTTCTATGTCTGGTGATTTGGACAGTAAAAGGGTGCATTCGCTCTGTTCCCCTGGTAGATCTGTTGGGGACAGCAGGTGGAGGAACTATGGAAGAAAGCTCCTATCTATAAGAGAGAGAGAGAGAGAGAGAGAGAGAGAGAGAGAGAGAGAGAGAGAGAGAGGTCATCAACGGCACGTCGGTGGGCTAGGGATGGCAGCCTTTGAGTGACGGTAGGGTCACCAATGAGACGTATAGCTCTCTTCTGAATGGAGTCCAGGATAGCGAGTGTAGAAGCGGGGGCAGCACCCCAGATGTGGGCTCAGTATTCGAGGTTTGGCCTTATTTGTGAAGTATATAAGGTATAGAGATTAGCTGGTGAAAAGTATTTGCGAGCCCGGAAGAGGAAACCTAATTTCCTAGCAGCCGCTTCTGCAATTGATGTGACATGTTGGTGCCAATTGAGATTTCGATCCACAGAGATGCCAACAAGTGAAAATGACTCATTACTTTGAATAACTTGGTTGTTCATTGTGATGGGTGTAGGGCTGGTGTATCACTTACGAGATAAAAAGCAAAACTGAGATTTGGTGGAGCTGGATTGTACAAGATTTCTACTTCCCCAGTGTAATATTTTTTTGGAGATCCACAGAGACAGACCGCTCCATGTGTCTGCGATCCTCATCTAATTGGGCTAAAGAGACAGGCTTAAAATATTGTATATGTGACTGGAGAGTGCTTTCGTCTGCGTAATTGGTTTGGATGTGCTAGAGATGAGGTCATTGATGTGGAGAAGAAACATAGTGGCTAAAGCTGAAACTTAAGGGACTCCTGCATTAATTGTATATAGTTTAGAGGATAGGCCATCCACGACAACAGAAATGCTCCGATTGGAGAGGAAATTTGCTGTCCAGGTACAGAGTTTTGGTGGTAGGCGATAGGCCGAAAGTTGATTAAGCAGCGCTGCGTGCCAGACCTGGTCGAATGCTTTAGATATGTCTAGAGCGATAATCTGGGATTCACCATGTACTTCCATAGACGTGTTCCAAGAATGAGTGACAAAGTAAAGGAAGTCGTCAGTTGTTCTGCGCTGACGAAATCCATACTACCTGTCGTGGATTAGACTGCGTTTTTCAAGAAATTTTAGTAATTCGGTGTTTATATCACTTTAGAAACGACTGAAATGAGAGAAATAGGCTTGTAGTTGCTAGAAAGCGTTTTGGATCCTTTCTTGGGGACGGGTTGTACTCGAGCAGTTTTCCAGTTACTAGGGAATACGCCTCTATTGTAAGATGTGTGAAACAGACGGGTCAGGACAGGAGCAAGTTCTGGTGCGCTTTTTTTGGGAACAATTGTTGGGATCTTGTCAAGGCTAGGGGCTTTCCTGGTATCAAGAGAAGAGAGCATCTTCCGTACCTTTTTAGTTTTGAAAATGATATCCGTCATTTTATGCGCGACATTGGGGACGGTTGGTGGTTGAACATTTGGAGGTGGGTTAAGAGTAGAATTGCCGGCAAACAACGGGGCAAAAAGTTCAGCCTTGCCTAGGGCGGTAGAAACAATTTCATCCCCTAAAACAAGAGGTGGAAACGTGCTCTTGCAGAAATTATTCCCAATAGATTTAGCAAGAGTCCAGAACGGTTTGCTGCCGTTAGAGCTTGAGAGGAATTTGTTTTTGATGTGGTTACTAAACGAGTTTTTTGCCTCAGAGAGAATGCGGACATAGAGGTTTCTTGCGTCGTTAAATGCTTGACGGTTTTCTTAACTGGGATTGTGTAGAAGCGTTTTGTGAGCTTTGACCTTTTCAAGTCTGGCCTTGTCACATGATTTAGACAACCAGGGCTTTTGAGTGGCTGAAGAGGTTTTCTGTGCACGTAGAATAAATAATTCCATGCCAGCTTGGATAATTTCGGTGACGTTTTGTGAGATATCAGAGGGGTCAGGATGAGAGAAGTAGACAGACGCCCATGGAAATGAGGAAAGTAATCCCGCATTTCGTCCCAGTTCGCGGAGTTGTAGTGCTAAACGATACGTGGGTGTGATGACTGTGTGATCTCGGGTTGCATTACGCAGGAAGGAGTGACCATGCCGTGTTCTGAGCGACCAAGGGGGCGGCGCCTGATGTTTTATAGCACTCAGGTTTTGTAGTAAGAAGGAGATCCAAGGGATTTGAGTGAATAGGTTGCTGAACCATATTGGCTAAAGGAATGCTGACTGTAAAGGCATCCGCTGCTCTCCCTTGTGAATCGGTTTTTGAAGATCCTAGCCATTCCTTATTATGGACAAGTCACCAAGAATAGTGACCTCGGAGGAAGGACATTCAGAAATCAGATGGTAGGTTTTTCAGAAAGGTAGTCGAAGAGCTGGACATAGTTGTTGTCAGAACGTGACCGCTAAATGCAACAGATGAATTTAGATGCAGCCCTGAAAGAGAGAGTTTCATCCAAAGTATGTCTTTTTTTTCCAACTTTTAAATTGAGGACTCTGGTGCAGGGTAGATTGCTACGCACGTATGCGCACACGCCTCAATGCGATCAAAAGGAAGTAAGGAGCTCATACCCCGGGAAATTAAGGTGATTAGGGACTGTTTGTGTGCTGATTTGGGGTTCGGTGAGGAAGAGGAGTTCGGGCCTATTAGCCTGGAGGAAATGGTAGACGAAGGTCAGGTTAGAATTTAGGCCACATATATTCTAGAAGGATATGTTAAATCTTGATTCCGGTGCCCCCTGTACACCCCTCTCCCGGAGATCTGTATGTAGGGGTATTTTATCACCGGAATCTTTTGTTCAAGGAGGAGCCATCATCATTTTTGTGTATTAAGGGAAACTGGCTCATACACCAGAACCGGAAACGTCCGTTGTGACTTCACCGGCCCCTTGATGGATGGGGTGGTACCTCCTCGGGCGTGAAAAAATCCTTTACTATCACGTAAAGGAAAAGTCCACTACCACCTGCCATAATAGAGCTGAACAGCTGAGCATAAGGATCAGCTCGCGTATCTATCTCATGCATGTATGCATTTCGCTTTCTAATTAATAGTGACTAACGAAGATGTGTAATAGAAAAACGATTTTGTAATAATAAAAAGATTTTGCGCCCCCCTAATTCTATTAACGCGGACGGGAACAACAGTGTCTCCATTACTAGAGTAATTTGCTAATCGATTCGACTAGTCAATAAGCCCTCTCGTTAGGGACGGCGAAGGAAATTATTAGGAGGTGGCGTGATACACGGAGGGAGCGGTGTATAACGAGAGTATCTTGGAAGGTATAACATTAATCATTTTGAAAGTTTCTGTGGATATTATTTACTTTTCAATGAGGTCCCGAAGTTTACTTTCCATCTTAAGAATATATAGTCTGTTAAAATGCTAGTGACATTGAGTAATGAAAGCCGGCATGGCTTATAAAGTGAGATGACAGATATTTCGTTCACAACATCGCATGGGCACGGCCCATTAAATTGGAAGATTGGAAACGACTAACTCAATTAGTTTTTCATACGGAAGAGCCACTTGTCAAATTAGGTTTGATTGAGAGGAAAATTTGTTGCACTTGTAGCTCCCGATTTTAAGGACTCGCAGATCAGTTACCTTGGATTTTAAGACGCAAAATGTATCCATCTATCCATTTGCTAATGAAACCTTATGATGAAAAATGTTCACGAGACTTCAAAGATGCTCTCATGTTTAAAGTAATATAGCTCATAAGGAGTTTACGAGGAAAGACATGCTACAAGTAAAAAAGAACTACCTCAACAACATCAATATTAAATAATTGCGCAAATGGAAAAACATCTATTGTTCTGAGTCAAACACTTAGAATTCATTGATTGTTGTTGTCTTTACTTGATGAAACTGGTCCATACTACATACATACCTGGAGACTACTTCTCTGACTTCACTGTTGGGTTTTGTTTCTGTAGGTTAACATCTAGAATTCAGAAGGGCCTTTTGCTCCAGTTAGCTTACGCGCTGGCTACGCCTTTCACCTACAGAAACAAAACCTAACAGTGAAGCCAGAGAAGTAATCTCCAAGTCTGTATGTAGTAAACACTTAGATCTTTACTTTCGTCACTTATTACGAATTTTCGCATAAAACAATTTGGTATTGAAAATGCACCATGTATCATTGAATGATAGGTTGAGAGCTTTTGTAAAAAAGTCTGGACGTAGCAAGTGCCTTATGGTAGCGAATTTTCATTAAAATATTTTTACTGTCAAATATGTCTTTTAGTGAATTTTCTTTAAAAAAATTAACTTATGAGGAGATCCGTGCTTATATATATATATATATATATATATATATATATATATATATATATATATATATATATATATATATATATATATATATATATATATATATATATATATATATATATATATATCGTACCGATAACTCAAGTAATAATGGTCCGATCTTGATCAAATCTAGTGAGTACCTTCCCTTTGCAAGTGGCTTGGACAAGTTCGTTAGCCAGGAAAATCGGACTAGGTTTTCTCGAAAAATTTTGTGTTTTCTTTTTAAAAAATTCAAATCTCCCGAAATAACAAAGTAAAGGCAACCAAATTTGGTACTTTGTAATTTCATCCCCTGAGACAAGAGGTGGGAACGTGCTCTTTCAGAAATTATTCCCAATAGATTTAGCAAGAGTCCAGAAGGGTTTGCTGCCGCTGGTGCTTAAGAGGACTTTGTTTTTGATGTGGTTATTAAACGAGTTTTTTTGCCTCAGAAAGAATGCGGACATAGCGGTTTCTTGCGTCGTTAAATGCTTGACCGTTTTCTTGACTGGGATTTTGTAGGAGCTTTTAGTGAGCTTTGACCTTTTTAAGTCTGGCCTTGTCACAGGATTTAGAGAACCAGGGCTTTTGAGTGGCTGCAGAGGTTTTCTGTGTACGTGGAATAAATAATTCCATGCCAGCTTGGATAATTTCGGTGACGTTTTGTGAGATATCAGAGGGGTCAGGATGAGAGAAGCCATGGAAATGAGGAAAAGTAATTTCGCATTTCGTCCCAGTTTGCGGAGTTGTAGTGCCAAACGATACGTGGGTGTGAAGACTGTGAGACCTCGGGTTGCATTGCACAGGAAGCAGTGACCATGCCGTGGTCTGAGTGACCCAGGGGGGCGGTGACTGATATCTTATAGCAGTCAGAATTTGTAGTAAGAAGGAGATCCAAGGGATTTGTGCTGTGTGTTGGGATGCGAGGAAAGTAAGTAGGTTGCTGAACCATATTGGCTAAAGAATTGTTGACTGCAAAGGCCTCCGCTGCTCTTCCTTGTGGATCGGTTTTTGAAGATCCTAGCCATTCCTTATTATGGACATTGAAGTCACCAAGAATAGTAAAAGGGTAAACCCTGTACCAAAATTTAGGTCTCTAGCTTTAAGGAAAAAGAAGTTGTGGGCAGTTAAAGAAAAACAAATTCGGAGTTTTCCTCAAAACGTCAAACTCGCGATTTGAAACGTCAAAATTGGCAATGTTTAGGCAAAGAACGTGAAACAAATACGGATTGTAAAAAGGAAATGTTGCAAGAAGAGTGTTTTGCGAATCGTTAAGTTTAAGCTTCAACCGTCATTGCCCTTCATTTTACTAAAATATTTACAGGAGTCGAATTATAAGCATTTAAAGCAAGTGCATTACAGTATTGAATTTTTATAAGAATAATACACTATTATTATACGAAATATTACTAAAGTTAATACTTTAGACTTACACAGACCTTGAAGATAAATTTTAGAGGTCCTAGTATGCGCACATTTAAAAATTCTTTCGAAAGTGTTACCATCGATATCTCTTCTCAAAAAAATCTTGTGTTCTAACTCCTTTTAAGAAAAATTCCCAAAACTCAATTTTCTATGAAGCTAAAAAATTAAATTTTGCTATATCTGTAGATAGTTTAAGTCTGTTTAAAAGAAACTTGTATTACAAATTTCATTCATAAGATTGCCAGAAGGAAACTTAATTCATATTTAGAAAAGGAAACTATCTGATGAAAAACATAGCAGTTATTTTTCCTTAATTACTGCCTGAATGATTACATTTCAGTCAACTTAATCACACCGGTTTTTTCAATATTAACAATTACAAAATCTCTGCTGAAAATGATAAATTCAAGCTGAAAGGTGACAAAGTTATTCAGGCGTTTTAAACAAAAATGAGATTTTGTTCAAAACATATGAAATCTGTCCACTATTGTTTCTTCAAATGTCAGCATAAAACAAAAAAGATCCATGAAATCGATCACGTAGCCTTCTGCATAGAAGACAAGCACCGTACCACTGAGATATCTAAGGATACACTAAATAACGATTTGCTTACATGCTACTTGACACCGGATTCATGCTTGGGATATTATATTAAGAGTATACGTAACAAATAGTTACAGAATTAGTAGAATTGCCATTGAAACGTATTCAAAGACTGTTTCGGTCTTATATAACGTCTTATGTTTAGGTTTAAAGATAAAAGTAACTATTTCAAATCATTTTTATAGAAACTTGATTTGATTTTGTTTACATTTCTACTATATTATGCTAGAATTTTCGTCTAAAATCACAGCATAATATATCTATGCTGTGCCAAAACTGTATTTGGGGCCGTTCATCAAGCTGCAAATATAGTGTATTTTAAAAATTGATTGAATTCCGAGTTAAATAACAATCACTTGGCAAATCTTTAATTTCATGTTGTCTTGTCATTTGCAATATTTGTCGCCGAGATTTCACGATTGTTGGTTTGGGTAGTATGTTTTATGCCTGTTGTCTATTTAGTTTGGTTACCGTTGATGTATGGTTTATACCTGTTATATGAATCAATCTACGCGTGACAGTTAACTACTCTGTCAGGCATTGGACTTTAACCACTAAGTCGTTTCAAGGCATGCTTTTCAGATTTTATTTCTAATTCAGAACATAAGTTTATTTACGCCATTCATAGCCCCATGCAAAATCTGTTATATATATATATATATATATATATATATATATATATATATATATATATATATATATATATATATATATATATATATATATAAGAGAGATTATCCCAAGAACTACTAGTGGTGATTTTGATGTGCAAAACCATAAATTGTTTAACGTGAGTGATACCTACATATGGTGTAAATAAAAATCTTGTTGATGTATGGATAGACGACAATCAGAAGAACAAATATGAGGTAAAACAAAGAATCATTGCCATACTACTTGAAGCTGTACACAAACTAGAGTTGGAAGATTTAAAAAACGAATTTGAAAATAAATTGAAAAATTTAGCTATGAGCATAACTGCTCAAGCTTTAAAAGATATTGATGTGTTGAAGAATAAGAGGCTGAAGAAAAAGCTGGGAGAAACTTAAAGATTTACATGATAAGTGGATACTTTCAAATTCAACATCACCATGAAGCGTAAAACAGTTGAACCATCTGATGCTAAAAAACAAACAATAAATGAGTTGTACACACCAGCAAGAATCAATTTTAAACGTAGACGTACAATAATAAAAGGTTTGAACGATTTGTGGCAGATTGATTTAGGTGAATTTACAGACTATCATCGAGAAAACTCTGGGCATAAGTACATTTTAGTGGCTATCAATTGTTTTTGAAAGTATGTGTGGACTCGCCCACTTAAATCTAAAAATGCTGAAGAGGTGACTAAAGCTATGGCTTATATTTTAGCTAATAGTACAGCGCCCTCTAACATCCAGTCTGATCTTGGCCGCGAGTTTTATAACGCTAAATTTAACGCCTTAACGGACCTTGGTTTTGGGTTCTAGGGACCCAAATTCGCTCTCATTTGAAGAAATCGTTTGAAAAGCTTTTCAACGTGACCTCTCTATTAGCGAATTTTATTTAATGAAAATTTGCTAATATATCAAATTTTATGTACACAACCGTATTAAACAAGTTTATGATAAATGTATGAAGAATGCGTCTATAGCCGCGCTTTTAATTGTAATGAATTGAACTTCCTTTTCTAAGCGCAGGTACGAATCTCCGTTTGAGACTAATATTTTTTTGAGCCCTTTTCAATGTTATTAAATTTTCGCTGCAAAAATTATTTGCGAAATAAGAAACGACCAATAAAATTTTTAGTGAATTAAAATAGGCAAAAAAAAATTCTACCAAACTGAAAAAAAAAGTTTTCAGAGAAAATTCGTGCAAAAACTTTTTTTAACGTTATCGTTAATTAAATTATGTCTAGCTTCAATTTCCAAATATTTGTAATGATAATGAAGCTTCAGGTATAAGAACTCTGTTTAAAAGCTTGTACTTTGGCAATCCGGTGTTACAAACTTGCCTTTTAGAGCGTATTAAAAGAGGATACAAATCGTATGTTTAGGCAATAGAAAAATATAACATACTTATTTTGTCTTCACGTTTATTAATCTCATGCACTGTATGTTGAGAACACACATTAAATATTGCCATAAATTTAACGTTTAATGACAAATATCGGGGCGTAATAAATTTAGAACGTATTTACGAAATATCCCAATACATATAATTTCTCATTTCCGCCTTAGGTCAGTTTTAAGTGCCAATTTACTAAATCTCGACCATTAGAGGGGTCTTGTAATTTGCGAGTTCTATTCAACGAGCTGGAAATCAAATTCTTGCAGTTCTGTACAAGAGTTCAGTCCGCTCGGTGAGTCGGAAACAAAAAAAGAAGCCAACGATTTAAATTAGATCATGTTCTGAAAGTGAATAGCGCACAACAAGAACCGTGAATCTGAAAAAATGAATTGTGAAAGATATCAATGTATATCACCAGTTTCCGATGTTTATACATACATATATGTAGCTATCTCTACCTTCACTTTTTGTTTATTGAAGATACCATCGAATAAAATGCCAGTCGTGCACCTTAATCGGGACGATTGTGTAAACTTTATAAATGCCATCGGCACACATACAACGGATTGATATTTGTTATATATGCTGTTTGTTGAGAATATATCTCACACGATGATCAACTCAAATATATACAGGCAGTTCCGTATAAGAAGCGATACAGAAAAATTGACGGCAGTTAACTAAAAAATGTGACGATTTAACATAACATACCTCTATATTTAAACCATACTTCTTACTACATTCTGTCTACATAATCCGCATATATTTCAGATTATTTTCTTAAAAATCGCCAATTTTGACGTTTCAAATCGCCACGTTGACGTTTTAAGAAGAAAAACTATAAAATTACTTCTTACCATATTCTTTCTACATAATCCGCATCTATGTTTAGCAGTATTTTCAGTATGCTTTGTAGACGTTAATTAGCCACAGTATTTACTCCCCAATATGGTTTCGACCGAAGTCGAAATATATTGATTTCGTCGCTTCCTTGAAGTTATAAGCCCTCAGTCTCTGGTGGTAATTGACCTAAAAATAACAGTTACCCTGAAATATATACACACACACATATATATATATATATATATATATATATATATATATATATATATATATATATATATATATATATATATATATATATATATATATATATATATATATATATATATATATATATATATATATATATATATATATATATATATATAGTTTTATGAAAATAGGCTACCGTAACGCATTTTCTGCGGCAGGATATTTTTTCTAAATGTAAGTTCGACTATATATTTGAGGTG
Source organism: Tillus elongatus (assembly GCA_964006375.1). Taxonomy (NCBI): domain Eukaryota; kingdom Metazoa; phylum Arthropoda; class Insecta; order Coleoptera; family Cleridae; genus Tillus; species Tillus elongatus. The sequence goes on along the minus strand of OZ023267.1, from coordinate 1,757,889 downwards.
AATGTTTATTGTACATTTGTTTTTAGTGAATTTGAAGGGGACATGTTTTGACATAAAACTCAACTTTGTCACATCAACCCCTTAAGGGTGGTGAGAACAACCCTTATATTTTAAATAGGGAACATGGGTCGAGTGTTACATCATGTGAAAGCTCTTTCTTTTCTTTGTATTCAGCACACTAATTTTTTTGGAAGTTTTATCAACTTGTTAAAAATAATTCACAGTTGAAGATGCAAAAACGCATTTCACTCATTCCAATAAAAAATGTGCTGATAGTCAATGTTTTGTTGGTTTGTAAACAAAAAATTTACTGTCAGAACATTTATTATCGGAATGAGAGAAATGCGGTTCATTATTTCCGTTCGGTCGGTTTGATACTTGATAGTACTACCGAAAATTAATTTCACAATGGTGTATTCTGTAGAAGAAAGAGTTGAAATAATTACTCTTTTTTCAAAAACGATGGCTGTGCTAACCGTACTGCAAATTTGTTTAATGAACGACATCCCAACAGACATGTTAACAGAAAATACATTTTAGACTTAGTTGCAAAGTTTCGACAAAGTGGTTCAGTAGCCAACAAAAAACGGGATCCTGAACGTGAATTTCCGGTTAGAAATGAGACTACTGAGATTGAAGTTTTAGGACAAATTGCTGCAGACCCAACTTTGAGAAAATTGGTCACTGTTTCAAACATCCAAAAAAGAACTATCCAGCGAATATTGAAGCATCATAAATTTCACCCGTATAAAATTCATTTTTTGAACAGAGAGTTTCCAGGACAATGGATTGGGCGTAGAGGTGCTATTGAGTGCCCCCCTAGATGACCGGATTTAACTCCTTTAGACTTCTTTCTAAGGAGCCATTTAAAGAGAAGAATTTAGGCAACAGAACCGGAGTCTTTAGAAGAATTACGACGACACATTGTTGAAGAATGCCGTCTCATAACTCCACAAATGCTCTAGAATGCCAGAGCTCGTTTTGAACAAAATTTGTACTTTTGTATGGAAGCTGGTGATCACCAATTTAAACACTTACCTAACTGAATAAACATTTTTGAACCTTTGGCTTTGTTTTTTAGTTTTTTTTAACGAAAAATTGACTAATTAGTGGATTTCTTATCACAATGAATGAAATACGTTCTTGCAACTCCAACTGTGAATAATTTTTAAACGAGTTGATAAAACTTCCAAAAAAATTAGTGTGCTGAATTCAGAAAAGAAAGTGCTTTCAAATGATGTAACGCTCGACCCATGTTCCCTATTTAAAACATTTGTTATCACCACCCTCAAGGGGTTGATGTGACAAAGTTGAGTTTTATGTTAAAACATGTCCCCGTCAATATTAAAAATGACGTGTTTCAGCTTTCCTTAAAAAAAATACTCTGGACGCAAATCGGTCTGTTTCGTTTTCAATGCGCCACCCTGTATATATATATATATATATATATATATATATATATATATATATATATATATATATATATATATATATATATATGTATATGTATGTATGTATGTATGTATGTATCACACCGATAACTCAAAAAATAACGGGCCGATTTTGATAAAATTTGGCATCTACCTTTATTTTGTAAATGGATTGAATAAGTTCGTTAGTCAGTAAAATCGGACGAGGTTTTCCGGGAAAATTTTGAGTTTTCATTCGAAACAAAATTTTATCTCAAAAAATAAGAAAGCTATGATAACCCAATTTGGTAGGTAGGTTTCCGATATAAAAAGTAAACTATGCACCAAAAGTTAGATTTCTATGTTACAAGAAAAAACGTCATAATAAACTATTTTGTGCCAGATCATTTCTATGAAAATCACTAGCATAACGCACTTGCTGCGACCAGGCATTTTCAATTAAAATTTCTCCAACGCAGCTATTATTAAAAACTTTGATGTGAGCCAGCCACACGAAAATACTAATTTACAACTAAATGAAAAATCTGTTTGTTAAAGCCTATCCAAATATACATGCAATGAACCACAAAAATAGCGTGAAATAGAAAAGTTTTGTCAGGTGTAAAATTACCGATGCAGTAAGTGACCGAAAAATTGTTTCAATAGCATCAACTAGAAAATATTTTATTTTTTGTACTATTTACTACGGATTCTACAAATTAAATCAAGCATTTATTGATTCTGGCGATCATAGTGATTTTTTTACAACGGAAATCTCTAAAAACTCCATTTTTACCAAGAGAAAAAGTCTAAACGCAGCAAGTGCGTTTAAGTAGAGAAGTTTCATAAGCTTTGTAAAGCAAATTTACTTTCTGCTAGGAATTCCATTGAACTTATTTATGTAAAATTAGGTGTGTGCATAGTGGACTCAATGATATTCCTTTCACTGCAAAAGTACAATATCAAATTTGATTAAATGATTCGTACACATATTTTACCCTAAAGAATGTAAACTTTTTTGTCAATACAATGTGTCACTCAAATGATGTAAAAAGTTGATTATAAAAAAAACTCTGGACGCAGCAAGTGCGTCATGGTAGTGAATTTTCATAAAAATGTTTTTATTGCAAATATGTGTGTTTTCTTTTTAAGAAAGCAGGCATTAATTTTGGCTACCAGTATAACCTATATAGTAAAAACAACATGCCATGTTTCATGAAAATAACTTTATAGTGTGAAAATGTACAAAAAATTTCCAAAAGTAAACTTAAAGTGTTCCCGGAAAAACTCGTTTCTTGGTCAACCTTACAGGTCAGTAGCAAATTGGACTATTCAAATATGAAGCATTTGATCAGAATTCGCTACGATAACGCACTTGCTGCATCCAGAATGTCTTTTCTTACAAACATGCATTATATTTCGATGGAACATGCAAAAATGCAATAACATAAGGTGTGTTTGATTAAAAAAAAGAAAAATTTGTATCACCAACGACTTATGGGCTACACTGTAATTGTAGAAGTATTTTTAAGATGTAGCTCAAAACACCGTATAATTAACATATACACATTTTTTTCATATCTTGTATAATAACGGATATATTGAGCTTTATTGATTTTTTACGAAAATTCGACAAAAATTATATACCAATAAACGATAAACTCTATAGCTAAGGCTACTGCCAAGCATCAGAGAAAGAGTCTATGAATTTTCTGGAAACATTTTAGTAAAATGAAGGGCAATGACGGTTGAAACTAAGACTTCAGGGTTTGTAAAACATCCTTCTTGAGACATTTGATTTCCATAGCCCGTATTAGATTCAAGTTATTTGCCTAAATGTTGCAGAGTTTGACGTTTTAAATCGCAACTTTGACGTATTGAGTAAAACCCCAATTTATTTTTCTTTAAATGCCTATAACTTTTTTGTCTGTTGACCTAAACATAGCTAAAATTTTGGTAAGTAACTTACCTGTAAGGATATGAACCCGCGTACCAAATTTGGTTGCTCTTACTTTGTTAACTCCGGAGATATAAATTTTTTTCCAAAGAAAACACAAAATTTTCCTGGGCAGATTGTCCTGGTTAACGAACTTATCCAAGCCATTTGCAAAAGGAATTTATTCACCAAATGTAATCAAAATCGGCCCATTATTTATTGAGTTATCGGTGTGATACATACACTAACTATATATATATATATATATATATATATATATATATTATATTATATATATATATATATATATATATTATATATATATATATAATATATATATATATATATCTATATATATTATATATATATAATATATATATATATATATATATATATATATATATATATATATAATGTTAAGATAAAAAAATTGACACTGACCCCGGATATGTGTTCTGGGGGGCCTAATTAGCGCTCATTTGAAGAAATTTTTTCAAAATTCAAAAGTCGGGATCTCCTCATTAGTGAATTTTTTTTAAAGAAAATTCACTAAAAGTTCAGGACGCAGCAAGTACGTTATGGTAGTGAATTTTTATTAAATGCTTCAAATTTAAATAACTCAATTTTCTATAAATTAAGAAGGTTTAATTTTAGTATGTAGTAAGACCTTTCTCACGGTAACATACCCACCAAATTTCATTAAAATAACATTGTAATTTTCGGAGAATACTTTTTTTTGAAAGGAAACTCAAAATTTTCTCGGAAAACCTTATCCGATTTTCCTAGCTAACGAACTTACCCAATCCGTTAATAAAATAAAGGCACTTGCCGAGTTTCATCGAAATCGGTAAATCGATTTTTTGACTTATCGGTTGGTAGCTCGATTACGGGGCCTCAATCTGCCTACTCCCCAAATCTCGCCGCAGATCGTCTGTGAGGTCTCAGTGTGTTCAACCCTAGGCATCAGAGAGATCTGGCAGTTCGTTGCAAGTCTTGTCTTATATATGTCGTTCCGTCTACCTGCTTCGTTATCAGTGAAAGTAGTAGGGTCATGGTCAATTAAGTGGGGGGCTTTAGTCACGGTACTTAGAGGATGATGAGGAGGCTAGGTCCGACAAGCTACAAAATTGTTAGTTGATTGTACACATGTCTCCATATATAACATTTTGTGTGAACTAGAACTGTTGTGACAACATACTATCTGGTTACGCACCGAGATGGCGTCCCTGTCTACGTTCTGACATGTTGCAATAATACTACTCCATTGTTCATATTTTTATCGACCATTAAGATCTGATGAACGAACTCATCCAAGCCCTTAACAAAATAAGGGTAATTTCCTAATATGGTCCAAATCAGTGACGTATTTTTTGAGTTATCGGTTGGCTTCATAAGGGAAATGTGTTCCAGAGGCCCTAATTCGCGCTGATTTGAAGAAAATTTCCGAACGTCTCACCATCGGTACCTCTCTATTAGTGAATTTTCTTAATGAAAATTCACTAAAAATTATGCGCATTTTTGTGTTCTTTTCACAATAAGAAACAAATTCCTTTGCTATTAGTTGCAAATTTAATGGATATGACCTTTCCATAATCTTGAGCAGCACTCAAACCTATGTGCCTTCAGTCATTAAAACTTTTAATCACAACTAGTGAAGACCCTCTGGAAAAGTTTTTAGTGTAATTCTGGAAGTGTGGAAGTATACCAGTGCCCCCAGCTGGATATAAAACTAATTAAAATTGAGAAAAAAGTCACCAGGATTTCAATGCCACCGCAGTAAGTTGGCTTCAAGCAGTGAGAACGTCATTACCAATAACTACTAAATTATTCTCCTGGTTAAACTTCCACCTACTTGTCAGGTCACATAATCGCTAAGACTAGGCGTAATTAAAATTCAGCCTAGCGACTACAAGGAACTTTATTTCACAGCGGAAAAGCGACTACAAAAGTACGCATTTTCTTTGCATTCATTTAATAAGGTTTCTTATATTTATGAGATTCAGTTTTGTTGGGTGAAAAATACGGAAACAGCAAAGAATATTTAACGTAATGCAAGACCGTTGAAGATTTTATCTACCTAATTTTTGTATGTAAGAAATAACTTATAATATAATAGTCTTATTTTCCATATTAAGGATAATTAAAAAATTCTGGACGCAGCAAGTGCGTTATGGTAGTGAATTTTCATAAAAATCTTTTTAATAACAAATATGTGTGTTTTTTTAAGAAAGCAGGCATCAAATTTGGTTACCAGTATAACCTATATAGTAAAAACAATGTGCCATGTTTCATTAAAATAACTTTATTGTGTGAAAATGTACAAAAATTTCCAAACGTAAACTTAAAATGTTCCCGAAAAAACACGTTTCTTGGTCAACCTTATAGGTTAATAGCAAATTGAGCTGTTCAAATATGAAACATTTGATCAAAATTCGCTACCATAACGCACTTGCTGCGTCCAGAATTTATTTTCTCACAAATATGCATTATATTTCGATGGAAAATGCAATAACATAAGGCGTGTTTGATTAAAAAAAGGAAATTTGTATCACCAACGCCTTATGGGCCACCCTGTGATTGCAGAAATATTATTTTAAGATGTAGCTCAAGACACCCTATAATTAATATATACAAATTTTCTTCATATCTTATATAATAACGGATATATTGAGCTTTATTAATTTTTTACGAAAATTCGACAAAAATTATATACCATCAAATGATAAACTCTATAGCTAAGGCTACTGCCAAGCATCAGAAAATGGGTCTATTTGAAATGAATTTTCTGCAAATATTTTGGTAAAATGAAGGACTATGACGGTTGAAACTAAGACTTTAGGGTTTGTAAAACATCCTTCTTGAGACATTTTATTTCTATAGCAGGTATTAGATTTAAGTTACTTGCCTAAATGTTGCCAATTTTGACATTTTAAATCGCCACTTTGACGTTTTGAGGAAAACCCCAATTTATTTATTTTTAAATGCCTATAACTTTTTTGTCTTTTGACCTACATAGCTAAATTTTGGTAGGTAACTTACCTATAATGACGTTAACCTGTGTACCAAATTTGGTTGCCCTTACTTTGTTAATTCTGGAGATATAAATTTTTTTCTAAAGAAAACACAAAATTTTCCGGGAAAACCTGGGCATATTTTCCTGACTAACGAACTCATCCAAGCCATTTGCAAAAGGAATTTTTTCACCAAATTTGATCAAAATCGGCCCATTATTTTTTGAGTTATCGGTGTGATACATATATATACAGTGTGGAACAGCCAAATGGAATAAATTCGATAACGGATAAATGAGGGCGTGTTGGGAAAAACGCTTGGACACGTCGATTTGTATTTTTAACTGCGCATCTTTTTCAAGAAAAAAAAATTATATAGGGTGCGTCATGTGACAGTGGCCACTACCAACTTTCTTATTTTAAATACAAGCCCCTGTATATTATTAATTTTTTGGATTCTTCAGAAAATTCTAGACATAATTCATGTACAATGTTCTATACCTATCTTCAACTGTTTCGGAAATATTAAGTATTTTCAGATTTATTACAAAAATTAACATTAAAAATAGAAAATTATTTTATTTCACAAATTCGCTACATTGCATTCAATACTTATTTCCCATTCAGCTCTTGATAATGAGAAAGTAAACAAAAACCATTCCTGCGTTTCTTTTTACTGATATGAAATGAAACAAAAACAAAAACAGTTTTCTTTCTGTTCGTATAAAACTCGTAGCCTTAGCAACTTGTTGTCTGCCTGCATGACAGTAGTGATTAGTGTCAGTGCTATTGTCGTTTGAATTTCGTTAACTGTACGTAATAATATCAGAAAAATGGTTCATTTAACAGAAATGCACAAAATAACCATTCTACAAATGATTGGTTATGGAGATAACACACGGACACAGATGGAAGTGTCTCGCTTATTTCCCGAAAAATTTCCAAATTTGCCGCCTGTATCCCAAGGAACAATTAGCAAAATAGAAAAGCAGTTTCGCGAGCTTGGTCATGTGAGACAGATAAAAAAAGTAGCTGCCAATGCAGTAAGTGATGATACGAAATTGGATATTACGCTTGAGTTTCAAGAAAACCCACATACTTCTGGTCGACAAGCAGCCCAACTATTCAACGTTAGCCACACAGCAATTTTTCGAACATTAAAGGAAAGTAAAATGCATCCCTATAAAATGATACCAACTCAGGAGCTCATGGAGGACGATTTCGATAGGAGAACGTATTTTTGTGAACAAATGATGGCAATGTTAGATAACAATGTGATCCAATTAGAAGATGTTTTGTTTTCTGATGAGAGCACATTTACACTTCACGGTCATGTTAATCGTCAAAATTGCCGCTATTGGTCTAATGAGAATCCTCATTGGATGAGAGAGGAACATACGCAATATCCTGAAAAAGTTAATGTTTGGGCAGGAATTGTTGGAAATCATATCGTAGGTCCCTTTTTCATTGATGGCAACTTGAATGGGGATAAATATTTAGAACTGCTCCAAAATAATGTCGTGCCAACTTTGACAAACTTATATCCAGATCCAGCAAACCCACAAGTTCCTGCCAATAAAATATGGTTTCAGCAAGATGGAGCACCGCCCCATTACCAAATCAATGTCCGGCAGTACCTGAACCAAATTTTTCCAAATCGGTGGATAGGGAGGCGCGGATCGATAGAATGGCCAGCACGATCTCCTGATCTGTCGCTATTAGACTACTTTTTGTGGGGATATGTCAAAAGTATTGTATACAAAACTAAGCCCCTCAACTTAGATGACTTAAAAAGACGAATCACGCTTGCGATTAGATCAGTCACGCCTGAGATGTTGAGTAATGTTAGAAGACATTTCTATACCAGATTAGCATGTTGCCAAGATGTTCGTGGCGAGCATTTTGAACATTTACTACATTGACATTAATTTTTTTTTGTTTTTTTAAATTATTAAGAAATAATCAGTATTTCTTATTAGAATTTGTGAAATAAAATAATTTTCTATTTTTAATGTTAATTTTTGTAATAAATCTGAAAATACTTAATATTTCCGAAACAGTTGAAGATAGGTATAGGACATTGTACATGAATTATGTCTAGAATTTTCTGAAGAATCCAAAAAATTAATAATATACAGGGGCTTGTATTTAAAATAAGAAAGTTGGTATTGGCCACTGTCACATGACGCACCCTATATAATTTTTTTTTCTTGAAAAAGATGCGCAGTTAAAAATACAAATCGACGTGTCCAAGCGTTTTTCCCAACACGTCCTCATTTATCCGTTATCGAATTTATTCCATTTGGCTGTTCCACACTGTATAAATATATATATATATATATATATATATATATATATATATATATATATATATATATATATATATATATATATATATATATATATATATATAAATATATATTTATATAAACATATAAAAATTGAAACTGACCCCGGATATGTTTTCTGGGGGGCCTAATTAGCGCTCATTTGAAGAAATTTTTTCAAAATTCAAAAGTCGGGATCTCCTCATTAGTGAATTTTTTTTAAGAAAATTCACTAAAATGATTGGGAGGTGTAACTCTCAAAGCCGTTAGGCTAATAAATCATCATTGTGAGAAAAATCGATGATAGACAAGTGTCGAAATGAAGACTTTTGAAATATTTGTTAGTCCAAAAAATTCGTTGTGACATTTTACAGGTCAAGTTGCTTGTATATTTTCGACGTCAGGTTTTGATTTTGAAAATTGCAACTGCTTTAACAAAATGAATGTGATGACACTTTACCTACATATTGCGGTTAAGGTGACCTTGAAACGTGCCAAAAATTTAATTTTTTGGTTAGATGTAAGTTGTGTTTTTCGTAATAATATCTGCTAAATGTCCGTTTTCACCAGTAAATATAAAGTTTGTAGTAAACAACCATTTTATAATCACCAGAGTCTAAAGGCGATGCTGCCTCTTCGTCGACTTTAAAAATCTTAGATTGAAGTTGTCTATCACATTTAACTAAAATACAGGTCAAAGGGCGACTCTGGAAAAAATCAAGGTGAATAAAGGGGTAATGAATAATGGATCAAAACAAATAAAATAAACGATCTAAAATAAATAAGCTGAAAGCAACACATGCCCAAAACTGCCGCCCCTCTTTCCAGTGCCTTTGGGCGTACGTTTTCGTACATTTGAGGTAGCTTTTGGTATACCATTCCTAATGTTTGGTTTTGGACCATCTACCTTAAAATATTTAAGAAATCATAAAAAAATGACACCATATGATTGACACCCTACCGTCTGGAAGCTCTGAGGCGCTTGTGTGGGGAGGTTACATAGAAAAGACAACAGACACGACCTCAATACGCAGCGACGCAGCGACTTACACGGCCACCACCGGGAATCGAACTCAGGCACACCGTGTTCTGCTGCCCAGCGGAAGTTTTTTCTTTGTTTGCAGAGTTTTTTGACAACATATTATGGCGACTATACACACCAGAGTTTGTAAATCTGGATTCATATTATATTCAAATGAAAATTTTCACCTTGCTTAAATTGTCCCTGATACCATCTGCAGAATTGAAGTTGCTTAGGGCAATCGTCAACATTTAAGCCTTGTACGATTGTAGGTTTGTATGGATGGTAATGACTTTGTTTTAATACACGGTGCACCGTACTATTTGAAACGTCAATTTGTTCACCGTAGAACCGTACAAATTGCGGAGGGTTTCCGTTTGAAACCTGTAAGACGGCATTTTTTTTCTTTATTTCTAGGCATTGGTAGTTTTTGTGCGTGGAAGCTATCGTCGTTCAATAGATTGTTCACTGTCCTGCGAAATATTTTGGTGTTTGGTTGTCGTCTTTCTGGGTAGTTGTTTTGATATTAATTTGCTGCCTCAGTATTTCGGTTAGAACGAATATAATATTCCAACATGTGAAAATATTCTTTATTACTGAACATATTGTTGAATAATATTTAAAAAAACTCGGGACGCAGCAAGTGCGTTATGGTAGTGAATTTTCATAGAAATGATCTGGCACAAAATATTTGATTATAACTTTTTTTTCTTGTAACATGGAAATCTAAATTTTGGTGTATAGTTTACTTTTTATATCGTAAACCTACCTACCAAATTTGGTTATCATAGATTTTTTATTTTTTAAGATAAAAATTTCTTTCAATTGAAAACTCAAAATTTTTTCGGAAAACCTCGTTTGATTTTTCTGATTAACTAACTTGTCAAAGCCATTTACAAAAGGAAGGTACATGCCAAATTATATCAAAATCTGCCCATTATTCTTTGAGATAATAATTTTTTTCAAATGAAAAGTCAAATTTTTCCCGGAAAACCTCGTCCGATTTTCTTGACTAACAAACTTGTCAAAAACATTTACAAAAGGAAGGTACATGCCAAATTTTATTAAAATCGGCTTATTACTTTTTGAGAAAAGAATTTTTTTCGAAGGAAAACTCAAAATTTTTCCGGAAAACCTCATCTGATTTTCCTGACTAACGAACTTGTCAAAGCCATTTACAAAAGGAAGGTACATGCCAAATTTTATTAAAATCGGCTTATTACTTTTTGAGAAAAGAATTTTTTTCGAAGGAAAACTCAAAATTTTCCCGGAAAACCTCATCCGATTTTCCTGACTAACGAACCTATCCAAGCCATTTACAAAAGAAAGGTACGTGCCAAATTTTATCAAAATCGGCCCATTATTTTTTGAGTTATCGGTGTGATACATATATATATATATATATATATATATATATATATATATATATATATATATATATATATATATATATATATATATATATATATATATATATATATATATATATATATATATATATATATATATAAACATATAAAAATTGAAACTGACCCCGGATATGGGTTCTAGCGGTCCTAGATCGCGCTCATTTGCAAAATTTTTTCAAAATTCAAAAGTCGGGATCTCCCCATTAGTGAATTTTTTCTACGAAAGTTCATTAATAAACAGGAAAAACTATTTAGTACAAAATTTTAAGCAACGTATTATATACACCTCAAATTGTTTAGATAATTAAGAATGGCAGTATTCTTAATTATCGCGATAGTGCTATATCCATAGCAACCCTTCTTCTGTTGTTTTTCAGTTGAATTACGTTTAAAAATTAAACCATTTTCAAAGGCGCTCGTAACTCATTAATCTGCTTTTTATTGAGTTCTGTTAGTAAATTTAATTTAGTTATTTACTAGGTTTACCTATTTAATTAAATTATAACAATTTTTTAGGATAATGTAAAATATCATTTGTAATAATGGGCCGATTCTTTGGTGTGCTCAAAGTTCCTATTTTTAGACTCCATGGCCTACTGCTTTTTGAACACTTTTTTTTGGTCATTTGAGGACCTCAAAACATGCCGATTTTTATATAAAATTTTTCTCTGACGCACATGGTTGGTGAGATATTGACTTTGGAAAATTCTTTAATAATCACAAGAAACAGCTGTATTGCAGCAGTGCTCTAACATAGAACAACCAAATTTGGTAGATGGTTTTCTTTTATCAACGTGGTTATTTAAAAAAAATTTGGAGTAGCTGTAAATTAAAAAAATGGGTGAATTGGGGATGGGTCATCGTTTTAATGATTTGATTTTTTAAGCCCTAACCTAATTAAAAGTTAAAGTCCATAAATTTTACAGCAAATTAAATTTTGTATTTATTTCTCCTCTTGTCAATTTTTCGGCAAACCACCAGTTTGAACTGCTGTCAAATACGTAGATTCTTTTAAAGCCCCCCAGCGAAAAAAGTTTTATTTATTCAAGTTTGGTTATCGTGCTGGCCTTGTTGAGGGCACACTCGCTATCCTGGACTCCATTCAAAAGAGAGCTATACGTCTCATTGGTGACCCTACCCTCTCCCAAAGGCTGGCATTCCTTGCCCACCGACGTGCCGTTGGTGACCTCTCTCTCTCTTTTATAGATATCTGCACGGGCACTGCTCAGAGGAGCTTTCCTCCATAATTCCCCCACCTGCTGCCCCCAGCAGATCTACCAGGGGAACAGAGCGAATGCACCCTTTTACTGTCCAGGTCACCAGACATAGAACATCTTGTTATGCCCGCTCTTTTGTCCCGAGGACTTCCAAGTTGTGGAATTCCTTGCCGGCACATGTTTTTCCTTCTCCTCCGAACCTCCAAACCTTCAAGTCCAGAATTAACAAGTTGCCTCTTTCCTCCTTGTCAACACCCACGGTACGATAGTATTTAGGCTGTAAGCCCTCGTGGTGTGTTGTTGACATAAAAAAAAAAAAATTAATTCCACACCTATCCATTGGAAACCGTTGGTTAAAAAATCCACGAATATTTGTAGTGAAATGTGGTGGCGCCTCATTATGCATAAACCACATTTCACTGCGCAGTTGTAAGGGCAGATCCTCCAATAGCCCAGGAAGAATATTTTGCAAAAAAATCAAATATGTTGCGCCGTTTAAGCGGTTTGCTAAAATAACCAGCCCAACCAAATGTCCTCCGACAATACCTGCCCACACATTTATTTTAAATTTTCTTTGGAAATTGTGGGTTACTGTAGCATCTGGATATACATTCAAATATTTGTGGCAATTGCGCACATTTGTAAGCCGTCTCCTTGTAAAGCAAGCTCCATCCGTAAAAAGAATGTCTTGGGAACATCAATGTTCTGATGTAAGATGAAATTATAAAAAATCAGTCTTGCCTCTAAATCCTGCGTTGCACTTTTTGAAGGTAATAGGGATGCAACAGATTGCGTCGGATAATTCTACGGACCGTCGGCTGTTATATGAAACTGCCTGGATAGTCGTCTGGTGCTGGTTAGGTACTCACTTTCAATACTGTCTAGAAGACGCTCCTCAGTTCGTACGTTCAGTGCATGAACGCGTCCTCCACCATTTTTTTTTATGAAAAAGGAACCCGTTTCCCGTGCTCTACGTCCAACATTGGCAAACGTTTGACGATGTGGTATTTTACGATTAGGAACCTTCTTCCCTATACCTCTACACTCCTGTGGCAATTATCTTTGCAAAACTCTAATATGATAAGCATGTCAACTTGTCCATTAACCGCGAATTCTCCAGCCATTATGAGCAACAAATTGTTATCACAAAAGAAACAAGAAACGCAAGACCATAATCATTATAAAATTTAATAAATTTAAGTAATGTCAGATTTGACAACACCTGTAACCTAGCAACAGATGACTTGCATAGCGCCCAAGGCATCCCCTATGAGACTTTAATGTTTAATAAAATCTTCAAGGGACATGATTTTGTTTCGATCTCAACTCTAAATATCTCAAAAACAGGTCGTTTGTCGAAAAATTGGCAAGAAGAGAAAAAGATACAAAATTTAATTTGCTATAAAATTGTTGGAAGTGTCACTTGACTGATTATTTTTTTCGATAGTGTAGATTAATATGTAAAACTGTATAATAAAACTTCTAAAAATCTACAGGGGCTTTGCTTTTCTTTAATTCTAGAGTAAATTATAAAATAAACGATTATAAGGTTCATTAGTCATGAGGATGAAGTTTAACGTGGCGCAAATCATCAGTGTGAATAATGACAGTAACTTCTAATTATGTACTTTTACAATCCTGTTAACTAATTTAAAGAATTACTTTGATAACCCCCTTTGTATCTTTGTTGACCTAAATGCAACCAAAAACATAAAAAAACTACGAAAAATCTCTAATACCAAAACGCTACTCTGGTTACGAGAACAAGCTTCGCAGCGACATTATTGTTATTGTTTGCTGGAATCAGATTGTTAATGCTTTTTAAACAAATGTGATTTATGTAAAGTAAGTTACTTGTTGCGTGGAGGACCGCGGGTGATTAGTTTTAATTCATTTGTGTATTATAGTTAATATTATTACACACTTGTATTTAATGAATTTCAAATTACATTATCAAATCACGATGCAGAACTTTTTGAATACGTTTCTTTTTTAAGAAAACCGTATAAGATTTTTAAGGAAACATCAATTAATCCCGAATCACTGGTATATATTTGGGTGGACGAATTCAGTCCACGTCAATTAAGGGTTCTAATGAGTGCGTGTCAGTGCAACTGAGCAGTCAGAATGAAGTGGCAAGCTGTTGTTCCTTCCTATTCCTCGACCGACCCTCGTCACTAAAGCATATCTTTGTTTCTCAGTTGGCAGTTCTTGCACTTGTGACAGTAGTCAGGGCCAAGGAGGCGAATGGCGAAGGGGGAAGAAGATTCCTTAAGGATAAACGAGGCGCGGTGCCGGCCTATTCAGCTTCAGCTGCTCAGAATTACCCAGTAGATTACGCCAAGTTGGCCCAGGCCCAGGCACAGGCTCAGAGTCTGCAGAAGGGGGCCCAATACGTGGCCCAACCTGCCGTGAAATACTACTCAGCTCAACAACAACAGCAGCAGCAGCAGCACCAGCACTTCCAGTACGAGCCTCAAGCTGTTGCTTACTCCGCTCAGCCAGCTGTTGCTAAAGCCGCCCCCGGCAATGCCAACTCCCTTGCTGCCGCTTATGCCAAGGTAGGTGACGCTTTTCATTGCATTCAGAAATTACACATAATAAAAATAGTATTGTGTTCCTTGCCAATCGCTAGATAAAATCACTTATAACCTTTGTCTCTAGATCTAACAAAATTCAATATCTCTGCACCATAGCTGAAGCAGCGTCTAATGAAATTTACGTTTAAAATTAACTTTTTTCATTTATGTTTTGAAATATTTGCCTAAGCTTAGTAAATGTTATAAGTAGCCTTGACAATAGATTTAAATGCAAAATTGAACCACACTGCTCTATGCATAATTTGTGAATTTTAAATATAGGCATTACAGAATAATTGTTTTTCTCGAAAGATAATTATACATTATTTTAGCGTTATTTCATAAAAAATTTCACTTATAAAGATATTGTAATATTTCATGAATTTTGTTTAGCACATAATATTTTCGTGTTGACCCTCAGAGTGACATATTTTTTTAATGCTTATACAGGGTAGTTCAAATTCGAGCCACACCATTGGGATCTTCTAAACCGTAAGAGGTACGAGGATGGTTAAACTGGGGAAAGTTGCGCGTTTCTATGCTGATGAATTATCTGAAAGTAAATTTGAAGTGACATTTAGTTTTTTAATTATTCGAAAAAAAAAGGAAATTTTCAATTTTAGTTTTTTGTTTACAAGCGAATACCGAAAGAAATCAATTTTTTTTAACTATGACATTGTTAGGACAGTTTTTTATGGGCAATATAAATATGTTCAACGGTGTTCTTGATGCAAAAGTTATAATACATAACTTTGATTTTTCTCATGGACCCCATATTGGGTTTTTGCATTTAAAAAAAATCTTTCTTTTCTGATTACAATGATATATCACACGATACGATCACATCCTACCTACTATCAAAATTTGGAAAAAATCGTTTCTGCGAAGAGTGCTTTGCAAGGGACGCTATTAAATCTGATATCTGATTTATGAATATCCTTCCTCCGAGGTCACTATTCTTGATGACTTCAATGTTCATAATAAGGAATGGCTAGGATCTTTAAAAACCGATCCACAAGGGAGAGCAGCAGAGGCCTTTGCAGTCAGCAATTCTTTAACCAATATGGTTCAGCAACCTACTTACTTTCCTCGCATCCCAACATATAGCTTAAATCCCTTGGATATCCTTCTTACTACAAAACCTGAATGCTATAAGACATAAGTCACTGCGCAATGCAACCCGAGGTCACACAGTCATCACACCCACGTAACGTTTGGCACTACAACTCCGCAAATTGGGACGAAATGCGGGATTACTTTTCCTCATTTCCATGGGCGTCTGTCTGCTTCTCTCATCCTGACACCTCTGATATATCACGAAACGTCACCGAAATTATCTAAGCTGGCATGGAATTATTTATTCCACGTACACAGAAAACCTCTTCAGCAACTCAAAAGCCCTGGTTCTCTAAATCCTGTGACAAGGTCAGACTTGAAAAGGTCAAAGCTCACCAAACGCTTCTACGCAATCCCAATCAAGAAAACCGTCAACCATTTAACAACGCAAGAAACCGCTATGTCCTTATTCTTTCCGATGCATAAAACTCGTCTAATAACCACATCAAAAACAAAGTCCTCTCAAGCTCCAACGGCAGCAAACCCTTCGGGACTTTTGATAAATCAATTGGGAATAATTTCTGCAATAGCACGTTCCCACCTCTTGTTTCAGGGGATCAAATTGTTTCTACAGCCCTGGGCAAGGCTGAACTTTTTGCCTAGTTGTTCGCCGGCAATTCTACTCTCAACCCACCTCCAAATTTTTATCCACCGACAGTCCCCAATGTGGCGCATAAAATGACGGATGTCATTTTCAAAACTAAAAAGGTACGAAAGTTTCTCTTTTCTCATAATACCAGGAAAGTCTCTGGCCTTGACGAGATCTCAGCAATTGTTTTCAAAAAATGCGCACCGAAACTTGCTCCTGTTCTGACTCGTCTGTTTCAGACATCTTACAATAGAGGCATATTCCCTAGTAACTGGAAAACTGCTCGAGTATAACCCGTCCCAAAGAAATGATGCAAAGCGCTTCCTAGCAACTACAGGCCTATTTCTATCCTTTCAGTCGTCTCTAAAGTGATGTAAAAGTATATAAACACAGAATTACTAAGATTTCTTGAAAAACACAGTTTAATCCACCACAGGCTGTATAGATTCTGTCAGCGCAGATCAACTACCGACCTCCTTTCCTTTGTCACCCATTCTTGGAACAAGTGTATGGAAATACACTGTAAATCTCAGATTGTCGCTCTAGACATATCCAAAGCATTCTACCAGGTCTGGCACGCAGCGCTGCTTAACAAACTTCCGACCTATGGCCTACCACCAAAACTCTGCACCTGAACAGCAAATTTCCTCTACAACCGGAGCATTTCTGTTGTCGTCGATGCATATTTCCCTAAACTGTATCCAATTAATACAGGAGACCCTCAAGGTTCAGCTTTAGCCCCTACTTTGTTTCTTCTACACATCAATAACCTTCTCTCTAGCACATCCAACCCAGTTCACAGTTACGCGGACGACAGCACCCTCCACTCAAATATACAATATTCTAATCCTGTCTCTTTAGTCCAATTATATGAGGATCGCAGTCTCATGGAGGGTTCTGTTTCTGTGGATCTTCAAAAAATATTAGACTGGGGAAGTAGAAATCTTGTAAAATTCAACTCTTGCAAATCTCAGTCTTGCTTTCTATCTCATAAGAGATACATCAGCCCTAGACCTATCAAAATGAACAACCAAATTATTCAAAGTAATGAGTCCTCTTCACTTGTTGGAATTTCTGTGGATCGAGATCTCAATTGGCACCAACGTGTTACATCAATTGCGGAAGCGGCTGCTAAGGAAGTAGGTTCCCTCTTCGGGACTTGCAAATAGTTTTTACCAGCTAATCTGTTTACCTTATATATTTCACAAATAAGGCCAAACCTTGAATGCTGCTTTCACATCTGGGGTGCCGCTTACGCTTCTACACTCGCTATCCTGGACTTCATTCAGAAGAGAGCTATACGTCTCATCGGTGACCCTACCCTCACCCAAAGGCTGCGATCCCTTGCCCACCGACGTGCTGTTGGTGACCTCTCTCTCTCTCTCTCTCTCTCTCTCTCTCTTTATAGATATCTGCACGGGCACTGCTCAAAGGAGCTTTCTTCCATAGTTCCTCCACCTGTTGCCCCCAACAGATCTACCAGAGGAACAGAGCGAATGCACCCTTTTACTGTCCAGGTCACCAGACATAGAACATCTTGTTATGGCCGCTCTTTTGTCCCGAGGACTTCCAAGTCGTGGAATTCCTTGCCGGAACATGTTTTCCTTCTCTTCCGAATCTCCAAACCTTCAAGTCCAGAATTAACAAGTTGCCTCTTTTCTCCTTGTCGACACCCACGGTACGATAGTATTTAGGCTGTAAGCACTCGTGGTGTGTTGTTGAAATATTAAGAAAAAAAAAAGTTTAACGATCTAAATATTGACAGTTCAGCCAAACTCTGATGTTCATAGCATTTTTGTACATTGTCCCTATCACATTTATTAAAAATGATGAGTTTTACAAATGCAGAAAAGAGAAACATGATAAAAATATATTACTACCTAAATAATAGAAACGCTAGATTTACTAGTGAAAACTAATTAAATGAATATTCGGAATGGCGGCAACCACCCTATTTTTATTTTAATGGACCAGATCGTTATCTAAAAGAATATGGTTCATTTGGAAAACCCAAAAACAAGTATGGTAACAGAATAAGCGAAGTTGATGAAAATCTAGTACTACAATCTAGTCCATTAAAGTAAGAATAGTGTAGTTACCGGCTTTCCGGATACTCATTTACATAGTTTTCTCTAGTAATACTACGGGATCCGGCTGCAAAATTAGTACATTAATAATCTAGATTATCAAGATTTATTTTTTAAGTATTTTTACAACTAGGAGAAGTCACTTTTCATCAGGTGCCAATTAAAAATTACCCGCCAGTATTATTAATTAAAATATAATTAATTTACTTTTAGAGAAACATTTCGTTAACATCTTACGGAAATAAAACCTATACAACTTCACAACAGTGTATTTAAAATATCTGAAACGTCATAGTTGCTGCTGATTGCTTAACCGCTACCTCTACGCAGCCAGGTGTAAACAGGTATAATTTTATTAAAACTTTTCGTTCTTAACGTACACTCATTTCATTTATACCACATTAAAGCTCATTTTTTTCTGTAGTTAATGATATAAAGGTGCCTATATAAAAAAAACCGCAAATCAAAGTTTCCTACCCTAAAAGATGCTAGGTATGAAAAATAAAGTGACAGAGAGTGATCGCGCGACGCTACTTGTTAGACAAGGATGCTCAATGCCAGCTGAACGTATTTTTTGAGCTATTGCGCATGCTCCGATAAATAGGGTCAAAAAATACGTTCAGCTGGCATTGAGCATCCTTGTCTAACAAGTAGCGTCGCGCGATCACTCTCTGTCACTTTATTTTTCATACCTAGCATCTTTTAGGGTAGGAAACTTTGATTTGCGGTTTTTTTTATATAGGCACCTTTATATCATTAACTACAGAAAAAAATGAGCTTTAATGTGGTATAAATGAAATGAGTGTACGTTAAGAACGAAAAGTTTTAATAAAATTATACCTGTTTACACCTGGCTGCGTAGAGGTAGCGGTTAAGCAATCAGCAGCAACTATGACGTTTCAGATATTTTAAATACACTGTTGTGAAGTTGTATAGGTTTTATTTCCGTAAGATGTTAACGAAATGTTTCTCTAAAAGTAAATTAATTATATTTTAATTAATAATACTGGCGGGTAATTTTTAATTGGCACCTGATGAAAAGTGACTTCTCCTAGTTGTAAAAATACTTAAAAATTAAATCTTGATAATCTAGATTATTAATGTACTAATTTAGCAGCCGGATCTTAGACTATAACATGTCTCTCAGTTAATACTCGACAAACGACCGGTTCGCATTGTTTTTGGGTAAACTCACTTTAGCGGGTAGGGGAGAATAGGGAGTCATTTGGTGAACATTGAGATTTTTTCGTTAAATAAAGTTTTAGGGTTTATTTATTAGAAAACTTGTAATTTCATCAAACATCTAGTATTCTGTGCTAAAATTAAATTAGGGGTTGAACGTGTGGGGGTGGAACATTGTTGACAAAAAATTCAAAATTTTTTGTGCTTAAGCGTCGTATAAAGTTTCAGAACATAGAAAGGATTCTGGAACGAATTTTTTTGTCTGTCGGTCGGTTGGTCTCTCGGTCTGTCGACATGTACGTCTGTCTGTTAATAGACGCAATAACTTTCGAACGAATTGAGATCTCATCTTTAAATTTGGTATCCAGTTAGCACCCGACAAAGGAACGCCTCAAATTGTTTTGGGTAAGATCGCTTCAAAGGGTAGGGAATAAATAAGGGATGATTTGGTGAATATTGACATTTTTTCAATAAAACTCCAGTAACATAACATTTAAAAATGTTTGGGTACAGGAATACAAATATTTTCTTTCGGGTCAAGTCATGGGCCGTAATTCATTCCATGAGAATGTCTCTCTGAAGAGAAAAATTATCACAGCTACGCCGAAGTTATGATTCAATTTGGAGCATTATTATTCGAGTTTTAACGAAAAAAATGCCTATTTGCACCAAATCACCCTCCCCCCCATTCATACCCTACCCCCTGGAGCGATTTTACCCAAAAACAATCCGAACCGTTCCCTTGTCAAGTGCTAACTGTATACCAAATTTGAATGCGATATCTCATTTGTTCTAAAGTTACTGTGGCTACAAACGGACAGACTGACAGACAAAAAATGTTTGTTCCCAAATCAGTAAGGCTAGATGTTTTCTCGCAACAATTAGAACCGTAGATCGGTTTCGTTCTCATTACAGCTCTTCAGTACGGCATACTAATTGCAGCAAAAATACACTAAAGTAATACGGCTATAGTATTGCCAGTCTTTCAACACTAAATGAGTGGTGGACGTGCCGCCACCTAGTTGTGGAACCAAGTAGTATGTTGTCACGCCAGCTCCAAATATTACAAAGTGTTAAAAAAAATAGAGACTGTATACAACTAACTAACAATTTAGAAAATTGTCAGCCCTGACCCATTTCTACCCCAATATAGTAATTAATAGTAATATAATTTTATATAATATAGTTTTTTTAACACTTTGTGTTATTTGAAGCTGGCGCGACAACATACTACTTGGTTCCGCAACTAGGTGGCGGCACGTCCACCACTCACTTAGTGCCAAATCAGGCTTTCTATATGTTTTGACACTTTTTACGACGTTAAAGCGAAAAAAGATGTTTGAAATTTTTGTCATCGATGCGATACTTCCACACGTATTGACTACGTGGAAGTAAAAATGACTGTCTTCAAGTCTTTTCAACATTTTATGTCATAACCTACGCATCGTTTATTGTGTAATATATTTTTTAATAGGCCTGCTATTTCTGTCTTGTTAATTAAGTACAAAATTTGTAGTGAAGGTAGAAGATGAAGAAGAAGCAGAAGAATATTAATGAAATGTTTTGAGCTTATCAGAAAAAAACTTGTATATTAACGATATTAGAATAATGATTTATGGCCTGACTTGAAATTATATAATCTCTTGTCTGATCCCTTAATCTCTTAGCCTATTTCTCCATCCATTTAAATACCGCCGAATTCTAATGATCTTATCCATTCATTCATTCATTCGAGCCATCTTTCCCCAAGTATAAAATTTTTCCATCTGTCTGAATACAAATTAGCATACTTTTACGAGCATATGAATAGCTGGCATGTAAATTTCAAAGACATCGAGACAAATTAATTGGGTTTTCGGAATAAATCAGTCAAGTGAGTTATTATCGTATTTTTGTAACACAGGAACATCGATAATTTTATGTCTATTGGATGCTTCGGCAAGTCATGAATACAAATCTGTAATTTCACGGATTTTACAAATATTTGGATCGACATTTCCAGTCAGATTTGCATAAATATAGCGTGAAACTTTATGAAAACTGGAACACAAGCTCATACATTGCCATGTGTATTCAAAGACGGATCCTGTTTAGTGTTGGCGCTCACACAACGTTTTTTACATAAGGATGAACGTAATACACTTGGACCATGTACACATTTTTTTGTCAGTGCCACACTAAGAAAAACTGGCAGGGATATTCATAGATCAATGCTGCTCTAACTTCGTTCTATAACAAATACTGACACTAGACTTTTTTTTTTACCTTAAAAAATCTTTTTGCCTCTCCACAATCAGTCTTGTCTTTTACGGTATCATTAGACAGCAAAAAATTATTAATTATGTGTTTTTTTACAGCCAACAAAAATCCATAAGTACCTACTATTAACCCTTAGTTGGTGACGCCCCAGAATTTCCATTAATTATTTGCACGGCATATTTTATGTACCACAGCTTGCCTTGATCTTTTTAGTAAATAAGTGAAGAGAAAAAAGTCTGGACGCAGCAAGTGCGTTATGGTAGTGAATTTTCATAAAAATGTTTTTAATAGCAAATATGTTTTTTTAAGGAATGTGGCATCAAATTTGGTTACCAGTATAACCTATATAGTAAAAACAATGTGCCATCTTTCATCAAAATAACTTTATTGTTTGAAAATGTACAAAAATTTACGAAAGTAAACTTAAAGTGTTCCCAAAAAAACTCGTTTCTTGGTTAACCTTATAGGTTAATAGCAAATTGAGCTATTTTTTTTCTTACAAAGATGTATTATATTTCGATTGAAAATGCAAAAATGCAATAACATAAGGCGTGTTCGACTAAAAAAAAAGAAGAAAATTTGAATCACCAACGACTTATGGGCCAGCCTGTAATTGTGGTAATATTTTTTTAAGATGTAGCTCAAGATTTCCTATAATTAATTTGTACAAAATTTTTTTCGTATCTTGCATAATAACGGATATATTGAGCTTTAATGATTTTTTTACGAAAATTCGACAAAAATGATATACCATTAAACGTTCAACTCTATAGCCAACACTACTGCCAAAGCATCAGAAAAACGGTCTATTTAAAATGAATTTTCTGGGAATTTTTAAGTAAAATGAAGGACGATTGAAAATAAGACTTCAGGCTTTGAAAAACATTCTTCTTGAGACATTTTCTTTCCATAGCTTATATTAGTTTCAGGTTGATTGACTAAATATTACCAATTTTGATGTTTTAAATCGCGACTTTGACGTTTTGAGGAGAACCCAATTTTTTTTAATGCCTGTAACTTTTTTGTTTTTAACATACAGAGCGTAATTTTGGTAGGCAACTTACCTATAATGATATAAACCCGCTTACCAAATTTAGTTGCGCTTACTTTGTTAATTCAGGAGATATAAAATTTTTTCGAAAGGAAACACAAAATTTTATGGGAAAACCTCTGAGGATTTTCCTGGATAACGAACCTGTCTAAGCCACTTACAAAAGGAAGGTATTCACCAAATTTAGTAAAAATATGCCAATTAGTTTTTGAGTTATCGGTGTGATACATACATACATACACACACACATATATATATATATATATATATATATATATATATATATATATATATATATATATATATATATATATATATATATATATATATATATAAACTGAAACTTACCCCGGATATGTGTTCTAGGGGGCCTAATTAGCGCTCATTTAAAGAAATTTTTTCAAAATCGGGATCTCCTCATTGGTGATTTTTTTTAAAAGAAAATTCACTAAAAATAAAAAATCTAGCATATTACTCTGTATCTAGACGAATATACAATCTAAATAAAATTACAATATGGATAAAATTAAACAAAACAAATCCTCTTTCACGAATAATATTTAAAAATAGTGTTGCGCATTGAATCATAACTTCCACGTAGCTGCCATAATTTACTATCTTCAGAAAGACATTCCATGAATTTAGAGCCCATGACTTGACCACATTTTTTTTTATTCTTGTACCCATAAACTTGTGAAACGTCAATTTTCATCAAATCACCCCTATTTAACCCCTACCCCCTGAAGCGATCTTACCCAAAAACAATTAGAAACGTTACTTTGTCGGGTGCTAACTGGATACGAAATTTAAAAATGATATCTCAATTCGTTCAAAAGTTATTGCGCCTATTAACAGACAGATGTACATACCGACAGACAGACAGACCGGCCGACCGACAGACAGACCTGCCGACTGACGGACAGACCGATAGATAAAAAAATTCGTTCCAGAATCAAGTTTTTTAAATGTTTTGAGACTTTTTACGCCGTTTTAGCATAAAAAAATCGAAATTTTTGTCAACAACATCCTTCACACATCAACCCCTAATTTAATTTTAGCACAGAATACCGGATATTTGATGAAATTAAAAGTTGTTTAATAAAGAAACCCTAAAACGTTATATTACTCGAGTTTTAACGAAAAAATGTAAATTTTCACCAAATCGCCCCCCATTCATCCCCTACCCCCTGGAGCGTTTTTACCCAAAAACTAGCCGAACCGTTCGTTTACCCAGTTGCAAATTTGAAGACGATATCTCAATTCGTTCCAATGTTATCGTGGCTACAAACAGACAAACAGACAGACCGACAGACCGACAGACCGACAGACAGACCGACAGAAAGACAAACCGGCAGACTGACAGACCGAAAAAAAATTATTAGTTCCTAAATCATGTTTTCTATATGTTTCGATACTTTTTTACGACGTTTAACCGAAAAAAAATTTTTGAAACTTTTGTCGCCGATGCGATACGTCCATACGTTGTGACGATGGGGAAGTAAAAATATTTTTTTTTTCAAAATCTTTGTCTCGGTTGTCAGTCAACGCAAAGAATGTTTATGTCACGTGGTTGCTACAAGCCTGCTTTAGACATCTCCAGCATCTTGTAGTTGTATAAAATTCACATCAAATTACACAAATCATTTACTACATATACAAACAAGATCGTAAGACAAAAAATACTTACGTAGACGTGCGGAATATTTAGCGTCCGAATTTTTTCTCTTGAGATCCAAATAATAAGAGAAATAAAACTCTGGACGCAGCAAGTGCGTTATGGTAGTGAATTTTCATAGAAATGATCTAGCACAAAATATTATTATAACTTTTTTTTCTTGTAACATAGAAATCTAAATTTTGGTGTATAGTTTACTTTTTATATCGTAAACCTATCTACCAAATTTGGTTATCATAGATTTTTTAGTTTTTAAGATAAAAATTTTTTTCAAATGAAAACTCACAATTTTTCCGGAAAACCTCCTTCGATTTTTCTGATTAACGAACTTATCAAAGCCATTTACAAAAGGAAGGTATACGCCAAATTATATCAAAATCTGCCCATTATTCTTTGAGATAAACATTTTTTTCGAATGAAAACTCAAAATTTTCCAGGAATACCTTGTCCGATTTTCCTGACTAACACACTTGTCAAAGCCATTTACAAAAGGAAGGTACATGCTAAATTTTATTAAAATCGGCTTATTACTTTTTGAGATAAGAATTTTTTACGAATGAAAGCTCAAAATTTTCCCGGAAAACCTCATCCGATTTTCCTGACTAACGAAGTTGTCAAAGCTATTTACAAAAAGAAGGTACATGACAAATTTTATTAAAATCGGCTTATTACTTTTTGAGATAAGAATTTTTTTCGAATGAAAACTCAAAATTTTCCCGAAAAACCTCATCCGATTTTCCTGACTAACGAACTTATCCAAGCCATTTACAAAAGAAAGGTACATGCCAAATTTTATCAAAATCGGCCTATTATTTTTTGAGTTATCGGTGTGATACATATATATATATATATATATATATATATATATATATATATATATATATATATATATATATATATATATATATATATATATATATATATATATATATATATATATATATATATATATATATATATATATATATATATATATATATATATATATATATATATATATATATATATATATATATATATATATATATATAAACATATAAAAATTGAAACTGACCCCGGATATGGGTTCTAGGAGTCCTAGATCGCGCTCATTTGCAAAAATTTTTTCAAAATTCAAAAGTCGGGATCTCTCCATTAGTGAATTTTTTCTACGAAAATTCACTAATAGTGGATAGCAGAAACGTTTTGCAACTTAGGTGGTCGAAAAACATACTCTTCTAGGTGGTTAGACGGGTGAGGATAAAAATCGGTTCATAAAGAAAGCAGAGTCGATCTTTCAGAAATGGCACTTACAATGTGCCAGAGCGATGAATTAAGGGTTAGATTACAATCAATATCCCTGCATTGTGGACAACAACCACTCAATACCTTGCTTTTAATTTCAGCTTTTAGAGAATCTTTACATGACTTGCTTCTCAGACACCCCTGAATGGTGTCACACAAATTTTCAGGTTTCGAGTAAGTTTAAAACTGTTAACGTCTCCTGCGGCATCACTGGCTTTGTTATATGATACATTCTGCAACACAAAACCTGATACAATTTCCTTGAAAAATACCCTAGTATTTTTTAAACCTACGAGAAGAATACGCGAAAAAAATAAGTGTGATATTTAGATATTCGTTGTGAACGAAAAGTAACAAACATAATTGGTAAAATTTCACACGAGATGGTTTATTATGCTCAGACACAGTGTTCTGTTCTCACGATTATTCTCAATGTGCACCAGGTATATGTAAATATAGTGCTAATCAGGAATGGTTGTGAGACACGTATTAAACTATTTGATAATTAGGACCTCTCGAACACACATCCGGGTTCAGTTTAAATATATATATATATATATATATATATATATATATATATATATATATATATATATATATATATATATATATATATATATATCATCGTTGGCCGGCCCACTCACCAGACTTGACTCCACTAGATGTTAGTATCTGAGCGTGCATTAAGAACAAAGTTTACCAGGAACCATCTACTACAAAATAAGATATGATAGCTAGGGTTTTAGAGGCCTTCAACGCAATGGAGCAAGATTACCTTTCTCGAGCCACGGATACCATCTTTAAAAGAGTCGTCAAATGCCTCGAAGTGAACGTTGCAAATTTGGAACATTTATTGTGAAGTGATAACACACAAATCTCTTTGATCCCCAATAATGCTTTACTCTTATGAAATTTTGGACGAAACACTCCACTCTTAATTCTTAGAAATCTTTTAGTAGTATTCTGACCATGTAACGAGTTGATCTGTGTTTATGTGGAAATCTCTTTGCAACCACACGGCATCTTCTGTTAATAATTCGATTATACTCCTCGTAAATAAAAGTTATATTCAAAAGTCGTCGCATATTTTACTTATATCGGAAGATGACGTTTAAAATTTTCATCTCCTAGGCAACCTGATAAACTGACTAATAATTATTTCTAATCGCAAATAATGTTTAAATATCTTCAAATCGGTGAGACTTAGGTATAGAGAATGCTGATACTAATCTAAAGAACAATAAAAAGTACATGAACTAAAGTTATAAAATATAGAGTGTTCTATTTAAAATAAGGGAGTTATTAGGTTTTAAAATTGTCACGATTGACCGGTCTATTTCGAACACCCTGTCTAACTTGTACCAGCTTTAGTAAATTCCAAATATTTTGTGGTATTTTAGAATTTGCATTTTAAAATTTCAACTCCTCCCGTTGAAAAATAAAGGAGAAAAAGGTGTGTAAATGTGACAATGTTTTTTAAGAAATTTTTGAAAAAAGTCAAATATATCGAAAATGGCTGAGAAAAATGACATAAGTTGTTAGTAAAACCTACCATAAAATTTGACTAGAAATCTAGATCCGTAATAAAAAACACCATCTTCTATGTAAAATAAGCAAGTTGACGTCTACTTCCGATATAACCAAAAATCCCATACTAATGTCACTATTTTCAGTAAACTGGAAATTTCGAGAACCCCATGTGCGCGAATTTTCAGAATTCAATTGTCAGTCGTACTCCAGAAACGGCTAATGGAAGGTCTACGGGGGACGCCCTGTACACCTATACAAGTTTCAATTGAAGTATTGTTTCTGAGAATCTTATCCTAGATGAAAGTAAACATTTATTATCACCTGTTAATTAAATTAAGTACATCGTGAATTATAAAGGTGACACATTTACTTTCGTTGAACTTTCAACGTGATATAATGTCACCTTAGAATCAACCATTAATAAAAACCAGATCTCTGGTATTACCTCCCAACTACTTTCATTTTCGTAATCTCCAATTACAACATCTTCAAACGACACATTAAACTGGATTATTCTCTACCAAAAGTGAAATTAGAAGCGACACAGAGAGAAATATTTCGCTGGACGTCTATATTTCAGTCGAGTGTTTTTACTTTCTCTAAATACACCTTAATTTTAATGTGAAATAGTTGAGTAAGTATCAATTTAGACGGAAGCTGTAAGAGTAAGTAAAACAAAACAAGATCAAGGTGAATGTTTAGCCTCGGGTGATGTTTCTTTTTCAGTGCAATGAAACTCACTTAGGCTAGATGAGAAAGT
Organism: Tillus elongatus; assembly: GCA_964006375.1. Taxonomy (NCBI): domain Eukaryota; kingdom Metazoa; phylum Arthropoda; class Insecta; order Coleoptera; family Cleridae; genus Tillus; species Tillus elongatus. The sequence continues at coordinate 1,729,447 of OZ023267.1, read as the reverse complement.
GCTATCAATTAAATTACTACATTGATGTGTTTCAAGGTAGAACCTTCACCTCGACGATTTAAAACCAATCTGCAAAAATAAACCAATCATCTTGTTATTGTCGGTTTCACTGAAAGTAATGAATTATCGGTTTATCTACTTTCTTTAGGAACCACAATAAATAGTTTTCAATCTTACGTTTATAATTAATTGAGGAAAATTCCCACTGATGCTTTCTATCATTCTGTTACAACATTCATTTTATGCCCTAAAATAACAGAAGATCAACTTTGCGTCAACTTTTGTGTATGAAAATCCGGATGACCATCACAAATCGTATTTATTTAATTTTCAGCTAACTTATAAAAAAAGCCTGGAGGCAGCTAGTGCGTTATGGTAGTGCATTTTCATAGAAATGATCTGGCAAAAAATATTTTATTATAACTTTTTTTTCTTGTAACATAGAAATATACATTTTGGTGTACAGTTTACTTTTATATCGTAAACCTACCTACCAAATTTGGTTATCATAGCTTTTTTATTTTTTGAGTGAAAATTTTTTTTCGAATGAAAAGTCAAATTTTTCCGGAAAACCTCGCTTTTTTCCCGACTAACGAACTTATCCAAGCCATTTACAAAAGGAAGGTACTTATCAAAATCGGTCCATTATTTTTGAGTTATCGGTGTGATATATATATATATATATATATATATATATATATATATATATATATATATATATATATATATATATATATATATATATATAATTGTGGGAAAGCCGTCAGTTGCAAAATAAAACTCTTTATTATAGGCCGAGCTTTCGCAAAAATTTATTCCATTCTCAAGGCTACAACATGGAAAGAAAAAAAAATTACAATCTACATGGGAAAAATATAGAAGTTTAAAATACTTACATATAACGTGAGTTCTACTAAACTAATTATTCAATAACAAACATAAAAACATAAAAAAGTGCCAAACTGACATTTTTTATATTATTGTACACTAATATTTACAATCAGAACCACCTAATATATTATATACATTAACTAATATGTATATACATTGAGTTCTATAAGTAAATCTGCTGACGAGAAATTGGCATGAAGGAATTACACCCATTGGTGCAATCCGGCAATTGTGATTTTATTTCATACCTGCCTCCATAGATCTGATGGCCACTTTCTATTCAGTCGTCTTGTTTGGTTTTCAAGCAATGGTCTAACGGCATCATTTGGATGTGCTTCCAGTTTTTGAAGGTGTTTGTTTGCTATTCTAGTGATTTCTTCTGATACGAAGGGTATACTTAGATCTCTGTGAAGGGTGTGGTTGCTTACATACCAAGGAGCATCTGTTATGATACGGAGGGCTTTGGACTGAAAGCGTTGAACTAGGTTAGTGTTGGATACTTTGGAGGCACCCCATAATTCTAGACCATAGGTCCAGATTGGCTTGATTATAGCCTTGTAAACCAGGACTTTGTTTTCTATGGCAATTGGAGATTTTCTGCCTCTTAGCCAGTACAGTTTCTTCATTCTCAGATCCATATCTTTACGCTTCTTTTTAATGTGGGTACTCCATGTGAGTCGTTTGCCTGGATGTAGTCCCAGATATCTAGCATGATCAGCTTGAGGGATTTCTGTGTTGTTGATGTGGACAGGTGGACAAGTCTGGCGGTTCAGCGTGAATGTGACATGCGATAATTTTGTCTAACCATCTTTGTAGCAATGAAAGGTGATTTTGTATATGATAGCTGGCTACTTCAGGGTCTTCATTTACAGACTGTATGGCTGTGTCATCTGCGAATGTGGACATGTCAGTTTCTTGGGTAGTCAGTATATCTGAGGTGTATAGTAGATATAGAATCGGACCAAGCACGTTACCTTGAGGTACCCCTGATTAGATTGGTCTGATAGATGAAACTTCTTCGCCTTGTTTAATTTGAAAGTATCGATCTGATAGATACGATTTAAAGATGAGGTAATAGTGATAAGGGAAGGATTTCTTGATTTTGTGCAGGTGTCCTTTATGCCATACTCTGTCAAAGGCTTGACTTACATCTAGGAAAACTGAAGAACAGTATTTTTTGATTCTATGGTTTTTTGTATTATATTCACGAGTCTATGGCATTGTTGAACTGTTGAGTGCTGTTTTCTAAATCCAAACTGGTGTTCAGGAATCTAGTTCTCTTCGTCCAGTTCTCTTAGTATGCGATTAAGGATGAGGCTCTCAAGTACTTTTGATAATATTGGCAATAGGTCGATATGACTTTACTTCTGTGGGAGGCTTTCCTGGTTTCAAAAACGTCAATATTTGAGCAAATTTGAGCTGCTTGGGCCAATAGGCTAACCATAATATCGCATTGAAGATTATAGTTATAAATTTGAGCCCTTGCTCTGGTAGTTCGTTTAGTACCGTGCCAGTAATAAGATCTAGCCCAGGTGCTTTACGTTTGTTTAGCCTCTTTATTTCCTCCTTGACCTCTCTAACTTCAAATTTACGGATTGGAGGAAACAGCTGTAGCGGTATGTCAAGATATTCCTCTATTTCTGAATCAGATTCATCTGAGTAAGGTTGGAAGACTTCTGATAAATGTTGACTAACCAATTCGACTTTCTCATTATCTGACCTTGACCAGGTGTCTCCAGTTTCCCGAATGGGTGGTGTATGATTTTAAGGACTCTTATAGCTTCTCGTGGCTTTCCATATGGAGTGATCTTGGCCATTTAAGTTTTGTATGTAATAAAGGAATGTTTCATTTCTAGTATTTTGTAATTTACGCTTCAGTCTGTTAGCAATATTGTTGTAGCGTGTTTTGTCTACCGGGTGATGAGTGCCAAACATATAAAGCTAACTATTATCTAATTGAATTTATTTTTAGTGAATTTTCGTAAAAAAAAAATAATCACTATTGGTGAGATTTCGACTTTTGAATTTTGAAAAAATTTTTGCAAATGAGCGCGAACTAGGACCCTCTAGAACCCATATCCGGGGTCAGCCTGAATTTTTATATACATATATACACATATATATATATATATATATATATATATATATATATATATATATATATATATATATATATATATATATATATATGTATCACACCGAGAACTCAAAAAATAATGGGCCGATTTTGATCAAATTTGGCACATACCTTCCTTTTGTAAAGGACTTCCACGAAATACACGGAAGCTTCCATGATTTTTACACCTTCCTACTTTTAAAATTTAAAATATATATTGAGCTACCAGAATTGCCTTTGCTATTACTTACCTTTAACCAGAAAAAATATCTTTGATATAGACACAGCTGCACCCCGCGCAATTAATATCTCTTAGACATTTCAAAAAAATATCAACAAACAAGTTTAGGTAGGAATTTTCATTCCAATTTGATGGTAATTCAAATGGACCAAAGATATAATTTTTGATTATTCCACAACAAACTTTAATCTTCATCTTGGAATTGACGTTCTACTGATACATAAGGATTTTCATTCTCTCACATGTGTTTTTTCTTAAGTTAAATACACCAGCGGAAGTAAACGCTGCAGACGTATTATTGTTGTCATAAAATTAAAAAAATTCGCGACGCAGCAAGTTCGTTATAGTAGCGAATTTTCATAAGAACTGTATTACAACTTTCATTAAAGTTATACAGAAGATTCCCAGAAGGAAACTTAATTAATATTTAGAAAAGTAAAATATCTGCTAAATTAGAAACGTGACAGTTATTTTTCCTTATTAATCGCCAGTTTGATTTCGTTTTAGTCAACCTAATCAAACCGTTTTTGTTTCAATATCAGCAATAACAAAATTAGAATTTCAGACTTAAAGGTGACAAACTTATTTAGGCGTTTTAAACAAAAATGAGATCTGGTTCAAAACGTATGAAATCTGTGCACTATTGTTTCTCCAAATGTCAAAATAAAACATAAAAAAACATACATTCATCGAGCTGGATTTGATCGCGTACGCTTCTGCTTAGGAGGCAAGCGCGACGCCTCTCAGCCATTTAGGCATACGTCACCTGACGTTTTATTTGCGTGATACTTTAGATCGGCTTCATGCTCGGGATATTATATTCAAAGTATACGTAACAATTAATTACAGAATTAGTAGAATAACTATTGAAATACATCTCACGACAATTTCGGTCTTATATGACGTCTTATGTTTAAGTTTAAAGATAAAAGAAACCATTTTAGAATCATTTTTATAGAGACTTGGCTTGGTTTTGTTTACATTTATACTATATTATGTGCATAATATGTCTATGATGCGCTAAAACCGTATTTGAGGCCATTCATGAAACTACAAATATAGTATTTTAATAATTGATTGAACTCCCAGTCATTTTCCATAACTGTGGCCGAGTTTTTATGATTGGTGGTTCGGGTAGTATCTTTTATGGCTGGTATATATTTAGTTTGGTTACCGTTGAGGTGTGGTTTATACCTGTTGTATGAATCAATCTATGCATGGCAGTTATCTACTTTGTCTGTTAGGCTTTGGACTTTAACCACTAAGTCGCCTCAACGTATGTCCTTGGGATTTTATTTCCAATTTAGAAAAAAACTCTAAATATTGTGTATAAAATTATTTAAAATTCACAACATAGGTTTATTTGCACCATTTCTAGCCACATATAAAATCTCATTCCAGTTACTCCGATACTTACAAAAATATAGCGTCTTCAAAAAGTTTTCCCCGATTTTACACCGGAAAAACTTGAGCATAGAGGCTGATTAACGAACTAGACTTCGGTTTTCGCCCACACAAGAGTTTTTGAGTTAAATAATTGTATATTTATTGTATTTTTAATTGTCTATTTTATTATTTGTTGAGTTCCGTTGCTATTTGTGTTTTGTGAAGTTTAAGTTTCTATTTGTTATTGACGGGTTTCGTTATTAAACTGTTTCACATAATATTACCTAGCATTATTACCTAATTAAGTATTGTAAATTAAATCACAATATGTTTTTATCGTAAATCATTACGGGCAATTATGTTAAAAGTAGAAGTCTATTGTTAGATTCCATGGCCTACTGCTTTTTGAACACTTTTTTTGGCATTTGTTTTCTGGTATTGGATTTCATAGCCTACTATCATCAAAACGGGTTTTCTCAAAATTGTCAGTGCAATTACAAGATTTCTCAAGCATGTTGTACATCACTGGAAAGCTCTTTCCACAGGCTATCAAATGAGCAAAAAATACAATATGGCTGCCATAATAAAAACAAACGTTGATACCTGTATCTCAAAAACAAATGACAATCCAAAGTTGAGGATAGCACAAAAAGATTACTCTGTAAAAAGTGTCCTGATAATGTGCAAGTCTTAGACATGTCATCTCATCGCCTACTTAGATATTGAAGAAAAAAAAATCGGCAAATTTTGGTTTCTTCAAAATAACTCGAAAACGAAAAGAAACAGGGCAAAATATGTCATATTTGGAACGAGCATGAAATTCTATAAACATTGCTAATTTAACCGTCTCCCTATCTCTAATAATAACGGAGATAGATGGATACATTGCCATCCAGTTTGGGACACACTATATATATATATATATATATATATATATATATATATATATATATATATATATATATATATATATATATATATATAACCATATAAAAATTTTAACAGATCTTGGTTTCGGGTTCTAGGAACCCAAATTCACGCTCACCTGAAGAAGTTTTTTAAAAGCTTTTCATCGTGACCTCTCTATTAGTGAATTCTTCTTAATGAAAATTCGCTATAATGTTCTTAGTGAGGCAGTAATTTTTGGTAGAAGTGTATGGTATGTATATCTAGGATGGATATTCTAGTCGAATACGAAGTTTAGTTGATTATTCTCATCCGATGTTGAATAGAAGGGCTTATATTATATGCACTGTGACCACATGTGACACATTGTTCCTGTAGATTTGACAACTGATGTAGGTCTTCATTAGAGGACTATGTCCCAGTTGCTGGAATCATGTCATATTAGTGCTGTGGGATCTGGTTCACAGATATCACGAAATCAGGTCCTTCTAATAATCATTGAACAGGCATCTATCCTGGGGGTTTCCTGTTTTCAGTTTAATCCTTCATCAAAATAATAAGTTTATTCGATTTATAACATTACATGGCACCTAAAATATTTTCTCACGTAATTGCTTACGAATAATCAGTACTTACTAATTAGGCTACGAAGAATATTTCACAGCAACTACAGGCCTATTTCTCTCCTATCAGTCGTCTCTAAAGTGATGGAAATGTATATAAACACCGAATTACTAAAATTTCTTGAAAAACACAGTCTAATCCACGACAGGCAGTATGGATTCCGTCAGCGCAGATCGACTCCCGACCTCCTTTCCTTTGTCACCCATTCTTGGAACAAGTCTATGGAACAACACGGTGAATCCCAGGTTGTTGCTCTAGACATATCCAAAGCATTCGACCAGGTCTGGCACGCAGCGCTGCTTTATAAACTTCCGGCCTATGGCCTACCACCTGTATGTGGACAGCAAATTTCCTCTCCAACAGGAGCATATCTGTTGTTGTAGATGGCCATTCCTCTAAACTGTATCCAAATAATGCAGAAGTTCCTCAAGGTTCAGCTTTAGCCCCTACTTTGTTTCTTCTCCACAAAAATGACCTCCTCTCGAGCACATCCAACCCAGTTCACAGCTACGCGGACGACAGCGCCCTCCATTCAAATATACAATACTCTACGCCTGTCTCTTTAGCCCAATTAGATGAGGATTCCAGACTCATTAAGGGTTCTGTCTCCGTGGATCTCCAAAAAATATCAGACTGGGGAAGTAGAAATCTTGTACAATTAAACCCCACCAAAACTAAGTCTTGCTTTCTTTCTCACAAGAGATACACCAGCCGTAGACCCATCACAATGAACAACCAAGTTATTCAAAGTAATGAGTCCTTTTCTCTTGTTGGCATTTCTGTTGATCCAAATCTTAATTGGCACCAACATGTCACATCAATTGCAGAAGCGGCTGCTAAGAAATTAGGTTTCCTCTTCCGGGCTCGCAAATACTTTTTACGAGCTAATCTCTATACCTTATATACTTCACAAATAAGGCCAAACCTCGAATACTGCTCCCACATCTGGGGTGCCGCTGCCGCTTCTACACTCGCTATCCTGGACTCTACTTAAAAGAGAGCTATACGTCTCATAGGTGACCCTACCCTCACCCAAAGACTGCCATCCCTTGCCCACCGACGTGCCGTTGGTGACCTCTCTCTCTTTTATAGATATCTGCACGGGCACTGCTCAGAGGAGCTCTCTTCCATAGTTCCTCCACCTGCTGCCCCTAACAGATCTACCAGGGGGACAGAGCGAATGCACCCTTTTAACGTCCAGGTCACCAGACATAGAAAAATCTTGTTATGCCCGCTCTTTTGTCCCGAGGACTTCCAAGTTGTGGAATTCCTTCCCGGCACATGTTTTTTCTTCTCATCCGAACCTCCAAACCTTCAAGTCCAGAATTAACAAGTTGCCTCTTTCCTCCTTGTCAACACCCAGGGTACGATAGTATTTAGGCTGTAAGCCCTTGTGGTGTGTTGTTGAAATTAAAAAAAAAATCTTGTGATACAGAAAGTGCATGTGTAGACTAAACAAAAGTAATAAATCACACTTTACACGGTCACTTAACAGCTATTAGTAATTAACTTAACTACGATAAAACTACTCTATACTGTACATATAATAAAAAATATCACAAAAAGTCAATACGTACTAACAAATCCGGACAAATACGCACTGAAATATTTCCCTACGCATATACACTGGATAATAGAACAGCAATGTTAAAAACTATCAAAATGAGCAAAAGCTTCTAAGACTAAAAATAAAATAAAATAAACGTTAAGTGAACAGGATCCCAAACACTCTACAAGTCAGACAAACTTCCAAACGAAATCACAATTAAGACAAACAAAACAAGTTAAAACGACGCGAAGACCAAATGTAGAGGAAATGAGTCATCAAACTCAAGAAACGATAATTGTACAACAAGCAAAACAAGAGACGTTACAAAAATGTTTCCCTACAGAATTGTTTAAAATCCATTCTCTGGGTCTCTTTTTAAAAAGATTGCTATTTTCAGACTGTTTAATTTTATTAGGTACCAAATCACTTATCTTTTTGCAACGGTAGGTGATAGATTTGTGCCATTGTTTTTCTACACTTCAGTGGCACGTATCTAATGCTGGTGTCATAGACATGGTGAAGCCTACAAATCAATTTTTTCCCCAAGATTCCCACCTGTACAAAATAAAACTGGCGGAGGTCTATAAGTTTTGCATCCTTATACCGCTTCTCAGTTGGATATGTCCTATTTCCTCCATACATAATTTTGATTAACCATCACTCAAGCACATCTAACATCCTCAAGACTCCGCCTATAACCCCCCCCCCCACCTAATTATCCTGTAGTTAACATGTGACTCAATAAGGGCATAATACACTTTTTTCATGTCACAGAACTCTAAAGTAGGTACCAAATCTTGTAGAGCAGTGGTTTCAGTATTTTCGGCACATATTTGCTTTGCTTATCCCATCGCTAATGACAGTCAATGTAGATGCCTCAGTATTTGACTCTATTCGTTCCCACAATTTGAATATCAGAGCCAACGGTGAGCGGTCCCATATTCGGCAAATTGTTCGCATATGATGTGAAAGGCAGATACACTGTTTTCTCCTGATTTAGTGTTAGCATCTAGCCAATGACATATGGACCGAAAATATGTTTCAGGCGTCAGTTTAAGTCCTTGCCAGGTTTTACCCCTATAAATCTAAACCATATCGTCAGCATATGTCATTTTTGCTCCCCTTGATGATAGAAGCAGTAATTCAATTACATACAAAGAAAGCAAGACAGGACCAAGGACGGTGCGAGAAACACCACATATAATGTTACTCACCGTGCTATGTATACCACCAATATCAGCAAATTTGCTTGCGATTTTCAAGATATGATTTTATAAGCATGTATGATACACATTTGAAGCTAGGTCTCTCAATCTTCTCAAGCAAAAGAGAATGGTCAACTGTATCAGACGCTTTAGGTCGACAAATATGGCCAAACTAGGGAAGCTCTCATCCATCGCCTTGTAGATTTTCTCGACGAATTAAGACAAAGCATCCTGGCTGGAAAGATTTTTGTGAAATCCATACTGACTGTCAGAAACTATTCGGAATTTTTCTAGAAAGCAATCCATGCGCTTTTTGATCGTTAAAAACTATATGCATATATCAGACAAACATAACGAATATTTTATAATGATTAATTAAATTTTGTTCTTTCTTGTAATAATTGTATGTAGAATTTCAGCAGGGTTGCCACCGTAATTTAATTTTCCCGGGCTTTTTGACTGATTTTTTTAACCTTACAACTAATATAGCCGAAGTAATAGGTCTCATCGATTTTCTTGGTTTGTGGATTTTTGGGAGACAAGATTTCTTGGTTACTTATAGGGGGCACTCAGTTTGCTTAGTGGAGAAATTGATAAATAGACGCAAGACAAAGAGAAAATTTTAGCGGAATCCAGAACCTTCAGAAAAGATAAACCGACAAAAAGTTTCTCCGCTTACCAATTGAACAGCGACTTACAAGAGGTTTCGAAAGCATTTAAAAAAGCTGATTTGCAGCTAATTTACTCGACGAAATAGTATATTACGTACCATAAACTGTAAGTGACACTTTTCATGCAGAGAATGCAGTTTGGAAAATTGAGGCCCGTAGGGCCGAGGTTTTCTAAGCATTCGAGGCATGAAGAGTCACTTACAGTTTACGGTTTAGTAATAATTTTTTGCAATACCTGCTTTAACGGTTTTTTTTTTGAATTTGCATTCTTTTTTAATAATTACTGCGTGAATAGATGTCAGACTGACAGCACTGACAGTCGAATTAATTAGATGGATTCTAACATACTACTTAACAACAAGTAGCTTGTGACTTGGTTGTTGTGTTGGGTTACTAAGGACGCTACGGGTAAACAAACAAAACTAAACGCTGGCTGCAGTTCAGCACAGGTCCAGGTTAAACATTAATTTGTATTTTAATTGTGATTTTTGAATTAAAATTAGTGTTGAAGTGACTTTGAATATGGAAGAATCTGACATCGAAGAAGCGGCAGGTATTGCTTGTTTGTCACTTTTACCAGAAAAGTCTAAGCAAAGGTATGAAAGTTGCTATGAGGGTTTCAAAAAGTGGTGCCACACTAAAAAGGTTGTAATACATACCAGTGAGACAGTTTTACTAGCATATTTCTTGGAAAAATCAGGTAAATATTCTGCTCCATCAAGCTTATGGTCCGAATACTCTATGTTACGATCGACAATCTCTTTGAATGACAATGTTGATATTTCCAAATATGCAAAGTTAAAGGCATTTTTAAAGAAGAAAAATATTGGATATGTTTCAAAGAAAAGTGAAGTGTTTACGATCGAGGAAATTCAGACCTTTTTAAGTGAAGCACATGACCAAATATACCTGATGAAGAAGGTGGTTGTAGTTATGGGAATTGCAGGTGCCTGCCGTAAAGATGAATTATGTAAGCTAACAATCAATAATGTTATTGATAAAGGAGACATTATTTTGGTCAGAATACTTGACGCTAAGAATCATCAATCCAGAAGTTTTACCATTGTCGACAATGAGAATGAGAAGTTTCACTTTGTGGCATTAGTGAGGAAGTATATGAACCTGCGACCAAAAAATTCAATACAGAGATTCTTCTTGAGGTATCAAAATGGGAAATGCTCTAACCAACCAGTTGGAAGAAATATTTTTGCCAAAATTCCTTCTGAAGTTGCGAAATTTCTACATTTGGAGAATGCGGAAAAATATACTGGGCATTCCTTTCGCCGAACTTCCGCTACTTTTTTGGCTAATAGCGGAGTTGACATTTTAGCACTGAAGAGGCATGGCGGGTGGAAATCCTCGGCAGTAGCTGAAAGCTATGTGGCGGATTCCTTGAATAATAAAGTACAAGTCGCTAAGAAGATATTTCATATTAGCAACCAAGAAGCCAGCTCCTCCCGCCAAATCCCTATTATTGAGGTCGGTGATTCTTCGAATACTCCGCAAGATAGTCTTGATAATTTAACATTGCTAGAAACTGAAGATAATAATATAAAGAAGAGCATGGCGTCAATCCTTACTGTTAATCATATGACTAATTGTACTTTCAATATTTCGATGAATTATAATAATTAATAAATCTTCTCAAACAATTTGTTCATTATTCAGATTTGCTATTTATAGGTTTGCAGTACTTACCGTACCTAGGTAAGGTAAGTCTTACCGTACCTAGGTATGAAAAATGTCCTGTTCTCATGGAAACTGACAAATGCTTTAAAAGTTCAACTTACATTGTCAAAAAACTGTCATTAAAAGTGAACTTACTTAACAGGTATTGCAAAAAATAATTTAATAAACTTGTTAGATAACCCAAAAGATAAAGATAAAACTACTGAAATGTGATGTATCTATAAAATAAGTTGTGTGTTTTGTTTGTTTAACGTCGGCCTATTTCCGCGACTATGGCCATTCACCGACGCCAGGGAGCAGTTTCACCTCACTATCCTGAAAATTTTGCCAAACCCCTGCCTTTATGTAAGGATGGTGGGAATCTTTAACGTGCCCAACATCGCATGGACACGGGACCGACGGCTTTACGCCTCTTTCGAAGGGCGGAACGTGCAGACATTCAATTTGCTCAAATACAATGCCAGACCCTCGGTTTATGTTACAGTTTGCACTAAAAAGTGAAAGGGGAACCCTGCGAATCGAACCCAGGGTACCCTTCGGTTCAGAGGCAGACGTTCCTACCACGGGACCACCGAGGCTCTAAAATAAGTTGTAAAGAGTGTCATCTTAAATACGTTGAGCAAACTAAAACAGCCAATAAAGTCAGATTTAAGAAATATCTGCACAGCTTAGATACGGTACTAAAGACAAGTCATGCGTGGCCCGCCATATTTGGGATTACAAAAGATGTCGAAATTGCGTCTGAATTTTAGTAGTTAAAAGTTTAGAATGTTTTATCCTTTGATGACGCTACTTTGTTAGTGAAACGATGGCCAGGTCTTTAAAAATTCGTTGCGGTGATTCGGATTCAGTAAGTGTACTTATTGGCGAGAAATGTATGAAAGCAGAAGTCTAATCCACGACAAGCAGTATGGATTCCGTCAGCGCAGATCAACTGCCGACCTTCTTTCCTTTGTCACCCATTCTTGGAACAAGTCTATGGAACTACACGGTGAATCCCAGATTGTCACTCTAGACATATCCAAAGCATTCGACCAGGTCTGGCACGCAGCACTGCTTATTAAACTACCGGCCTATGGCCTATCACCAAAACTCTGTACGTGGACAGCAAATTTCCTCTCAAACCGGAGCATTTCTGTTGTCATGGATGGCCATTCGTCTAAACTGTATCCAATTAATGCAGGAGTTCCCCAAGGTTCAACTTTAGCCCCTACTTTGTTTCTTCTCCACATCAATGACCTCCTCTCTAGCAAATTCAACCCAGTTCACAGTTACGCGGACGACAGCACCCTCCACTCAAATATAAAATACTCTAAGCCTGTCTCTTTAGCCCAATTAGATGAGGATCGCAGACTCATGGAGGGTTCTGTCTCCGTGGATCTCCAAAAAATATTAGACTGGGGAAGTAGAAATCTTGTACAATTCAACCCCACCAAATCACAGTCTTGTTTCTTTCTCATAATAGATACGCCAGCCCTAGACCCATCACAATAAACAACCAAGTTATTCAAAGTAATGAGTCATTTTCCCTTGTTGCCATTTCTGTGGATCGAAATCTCAATTGGCACCAACATGTCACATCAATTGCAGAAGCGGCTGCTAAGAAATTAGGTTTCCTCTTCCGGGCTCGCAGATACTTTTCACCAGCTAATCTCTATATCTTATATACTTCACAAATAAGACCAAACATCGAATACTGCTCCCACATCTTGGGTGCTACTGCCGCTTGTACACTCGCTATCTTGGACTCCATTCAGAAGAGAGATATACGTATCATCGGTGATCCTACCCTCACCCAAAGGCTGCCATCCCTTTCCCACCGACGTGCCGTTGGTGACTTCTCTCTCTTTTATAGATATCTGCACGGGCACTGCCCAGAGGAGCTTTCTTCCATAGTTCCTCCACCTGCTGCCCCCAACAGATCTACCAGGGAAACAGAGCGAATGCAACCTTTTACTGTCCAGGTCACCAGACATAGAACATATTGTTATGCCCACTCTTTTGTCTCGAGGACTTCCAGGTTGTGGAATTCCTTGCCGGCACATGTTTTTCCTTCTCCCCCGAACCTTCAAGTCCAGAGTTAACAAGTTGCCTCTTTCCTCATTGGCGACACCCACGGTACGATAGTATTTAGGCTGTAAGCCCTCGTGGTGTGTTGGTGAAATTAAAAAAAAAGAACAAAAATAATTATTAAACACCCGATAACGTCCAAAATAAAAGTTGCAGAATACAGATCTAAATCCAATATTGTTTTTTAGAAACACCAGCTGCACAAGGTGCATACGATGGTAACTACATCACTAGTGAGTGCATATTATTAACAAAATTGAAAATAAAAGATACTTTTGTGGTAGTTTATATACAAAAATCGTCCAGAGAGTAGTACGTCTTGTTTAGGAGAATTCTTTTCACTCTCTTTTTGAAAGCTAGTAAAGTGCCTACATTCCGTACATCTTCTGGCAATGCATTAAATAACTTGCAGCCATTGTAGAACAGTGACTTTTGGTATAGAGCTGTGCGATGTTCGTCAGTTTGTAGGTTATTTTTACCTCTTGTGGTATGGTTATGTTCAACTGAATTGCATGTGTATGTGGTCTTGTTTTGAAGAACCTGGGCTAACGCTTCCAGGATGTAGATGCTGGTGAGTGTAAGGATACCCTGTTCCTTAAAACTGTTTTTGCAAGTGTGTCTATGCGGGTTATTGAATAAGATTCTCATTACTTGTTTTTGTTGTTTAAAACCTCGATTTGCTTCACTTGCTACTCCCCAGTGTATAATAGCAAACCTTAGTTATGAGTAGAAACCCGCATAATACAGTAACAACACAGTAGGGGACCTCGCATGCAAACTCTGCGGCGAGGGGGAGGAATCATCCCAGCATATCTTGTGCGAGTGTAAAGCTCTGGACCGCAAAAGACAACTGATCTACGGTCAGTCTAGATCGGAGACAGAGCAATATAAAACTTCACCCTACCAATCGCTGTGCAGACTAGTTCAAGGCACAGTGATTTTGGAATGGGTGGAGTAAGACTAAGAATATGCACAATCAACCAAAGGTTGCAGTGCTATCGGGGCGGCAGGGCCGCGGACGAGCCCTAAGGAAAAGAAAGAGGTACTATGAAATCCCAGTAATTTTCTAGAGGTCTGCAGAGTTACGGTTTGGCCATCAAGTTCTACATCTTGTCCAAGCACTCATATTTGGCACAACAATGAAGTTGGTGATGCCTTAGAGACGCTTAAAGTGTTTTTACATACAAAAAAAAATCACTAGATCGTTATTTCCTTATTGTAAAATTATTCTTCCATTAATATATCCAAATATTAAAACAATATGAGACAAAAAACCATTGTCTGATTAAAATTTGTTTTTCCTTTCTTTAACAAGAATGAAGACGAAAAGTTTCGCAAAGAAAACGTGTTTTCTCATTATAAAAAATTTATATTCATATTATCTTTAATCCAAGCCAAGCGAATAAGCCGTTGTTACATTCATGAACTAACTCCTTGACTGATGTAAGAGATTAGCTTATAAAAATTTATAAGACCTGAAAGTACGTCTCGCAGCTGCCTTCTAATAACCCTGTTTCAATATTTATTACACGTTAATAAAGTAAAAAGGGATAAAAGGTTATTTTAGTTAAAAAATTAATATTTCGTTATGTTTATATACCTTTAGAAAAAAACAATGACTAAATGTTTTGGCTTGTTTAGAAAATGTGAACCCAGGGTTGTTGGTTACGCTTTAACCTATGGTCTCTAACTAACGACAATAATCTTTATTTCCTAATCTGTTCTATCTTTTAGCATTCTTGTTGTGAAAATTCAATACTTTTAATCACTGACGCCAGCAGATGCTCTACTTAATAAGTTTTAGAAACTTTGAGAAACAATTTTATTTAAAAAACTACTACACACAAGGTGCTTCAAAAGCAATGATTCAGAGAACGACATGAGGTTTTAGATATAAAAAAGCTCGGGACGCAGCAAGTGCGTTATGGTAGTGAATTTTTATTAGATGCTTCAAATTTGAATAACTGAATTTTCTATAAACTTAGAAAGTTCAATTTCGGTATGTAGCAAGGTCTTACCTAGGGCAAATTTCATTAAACTAGCTTTGTAATTTTCGAAGAAAATTTTTTTTTTAGAAAAAAGAACTTAAAGGTTAAATAACTCAATTCTATATAAACTTAGAAAGTTGAATTTGGTTACCTAGTAAGGCCTCTCTCAGGGCAACATATAAAGTAAATTTCATTAAAACAGCTGTGTTATTTTCGGAGATAATTTTTTTTTGAAAGAAAACTCAAATTTTTTTTGGAAAACGCCGTTTGATTTTCCTGACTAACGAACTCATCCAAGTCATTAATAAATGAAAGGCACTTGCCGAGTTTCATTGAAATCGGTTGATTATTTTTTGAGTTATCAGACGGATACATCTATATAGATATATATATATATATATATATATATATATATATATATATATATATATATATATATATATATATATATATATATAAACATATAAAAATTGAAACTGACCCCGGATATGGGTTCTAGGGGTCCTAGTTCGCGCTCATTTGAAAAAAAAATTAGCAAAGTGTCACCATCGATACCTCTCTATTAGTGAATTTTTTAAATAAAAATTCACTAATATTACGATTTAGCAAAAGTTACCGTATTCCAAAAATCAAAATGGAAGGCAATATGGTGCGTTAAATTGAGATATCAAATTTTTCTCTTCTTTGATATTTAAGGAGGTATCTGAGCTATTTTCTTGAAGATTAGTACAGACGAGCCTGTGGTACTCTTCAAGATTTAAAAATACTCACACTTGTTGTTATGGTCGCTAGAAAACTACTTAGAACATAATATTTTCTTGTATTTTATCAACAAAAAGTTATACTTGTCGAATGACGGTAGAGTTAACCCGTTTTGAAATATTAACGTTTTAGAAGTAGTTGAAACACATTAAGCGTAATGGTTTCCAGATGTTTTATTTACCTCATAGCGGGCACCTGTCCTAGATAAACTAAACACTCTGTTCTTGTGAGAATTGCGTCTTGATGTCATTAGTTGTTTTCTTGATAAGCTTTCGAACAAGATTACCTAAAGTATACGACGTGATAATTGTTTCTCTAAACAAAAAAGTCTGGACACAGCAAGAGCGTTATTTATATATTTATAGCAACCCTTATATTTTAAATAGGTAACATGGGTCGAGTTTTACATCATTTGAAAGCACTTTATTTTCTTAATTCAGCACACTAATTTTTTTGGAAGTTTTATCAACTCGTTTTAAAATTATTCACAGTTGAAGATACAAAAAGGCATTTCACTCATTTCGATAATAAATGTGCTGATAGTCAATGTTTTGTTGGTTTGTAAACAAAAAATTGACTATCAGAACATTTCTTATCGGAATGAGAGAAATGCGGTTTATTATTTCAGTTTATCGGTCGGTTTGATACTTGTTAGTACTACCGAAAATTTATTTCACAATGGTGTATTCTGTAGAAGAAAAGGTTGAAATAATTACTCTTTTTTTCAAAAACGATGACTGTGCCAACCGTTCCGCAAATTTGTTTAATGAACGATATTCGAACAGACATGTTAACAGAAAATACATTTTGCAGTTAGTTGCAAAGTTTCGACAAAGTGGTTCAGTAGCCAACAAAAAAACGGGATCGTGAACGTCAATTTCCGGTTAGAAATGAGACTACTGAGATTGAAGTTTTGGGACAAATTGCTGCAGACCCAACTTTGAGCACAAGAAAATTGGCCACTGTTTCAACCATCAAAAGAAGAACTATTCAGCGAATATTGAAATATCATAAATTTCACCCGTATAAAATTCATCTTGTACAACTGAATGAAGATAATTTTGATCGGCGGCTGGAGTTTTGTGAAGTTATGACTGCACGAATAGCTGATAACGGGAACTTTCTGTTCAATATTGGTTTTTCAGACGAGTGTACGTTTTTATTATACTCTACAGTCAATCGTCATAATTGTCGTTATTTAGCGGATAATCCAAGAAATTTTCACGAAACTCAAGCTCCACAGAAATTGAATATCTGGACTGGCATTTTTGGAGACCGTTTAATCAGACCAATTTTTCTTGATGGCAATTTTAGTGGCGAAACGTATTTGTAGTTACTAGAAGATATCGTTTACCCTCTACTAATTGACATTGTTGAAAATGATAATCGGTAATAAGAAAATCAATTAGTGTTTCAACAAGATAGAGCTACTCCGCATTTTTCACAACGTGTTAGGGAGTTTTTGAACAGAGAGTTTCTAGGATAATGGATTGGGCGTAGAGGCGCTATTGTGTGGCCACCTAGATCACCAGATTTAACTCCTTTAGACTTCTTTCTATGGGGCCATTTAAAGAGTAGAATTTACGCAACAGAACCGGACTCCTGGAAGAATTACGACGACGCATTGTTGAAGAATGCCGTCTAATAACTCCACAAATGCTCCAGAATGTCAGAGCTCATTTTAAACAAAACTTGTACTTTTGTATGGAAGCTGGTGGCCAACAATTTGAACACTTAGTTAACTGAATAAACATTTCTGAACGTTTGGTTTTGTTTTTTAGTTTTTTTTAACGAACATTTACCTAACTAGTGCATTTCTTATCACAATGAATTAAATACGTTCTTGCAACTCCAACTGTGAATAATTTTAAACGAGTTGATAACACTTAGAGAAAAATTTGTGTGCTGAATTCAGAAAAGAAAGAGCTTTCAAATGATGTAACACTCGACTCATATTCCCTATTTAAAATATAAGAGTTGTTATCACAACCCACGTGTGGTTGATGTGACAAAGTTAAGTTTTATGTCAAAACATGTCCCCTTCAAAATAAAAATTGACGTGTTTTAGCGTTTCTTAAAAAAAATTCTCTGGACGCAAATCGGTCTGTTTCGTTTTCAATGCGCCACGCTGTATAAGTAATATCTATCTATCTAGTAATATCATAGCTATATATTACTCGGTTTTAGTTGATTTTTTAAGCAATATTCTTCTCAATCAATATTAGATAGTACGTAGCTATTAAAATGTATGCAAATCACAAATTATTGATAACTAATTATGTTTCAGTTGCAAGCTGCTGGCGAATCACAGAAGCCGCAGTATTCCTTGGCAGGCGACGTATCCTCCTTCAGCTATTCAAGTCCAGTAGTTAAGTACAGTAACCTAGGTGTCCTCTCGCAAGTCATTGGAAGGCTTTCCTCACCCTCAGCTTACACATCTCAAGGTTCATCCGCCCAACAACCAACTCAATACAAGAGTGCTGCATCTCCAGTATCCCACCTAGCCTATGCCCAGCAGTTACAAGCTGCAGCCCAGCAACCAGCAGCCAAAGGACTATATTCTTTATCTCAACCTGCCTCCAAACCACAGTATCAATTCCAGCAAGCATCCCCAGTAGCCTACCAAACTCAACAGACACCCACCCAACCAAAAGTGTCATACATCACACAACCATCTTTCTCCTTTGCTGCTGGTCAATCTTCTAAATACTCAGCTGCTGCTGCTGGTGCCGCAGCACCTCAGTACTCCCAGGCGGAAGATGGACAACAGTACGTGCAAGCAAGTGCAGCTCCTGAGTATAGCCAAGCCAGTTCGGTACCTCAGTACTCACAAGTGAAAGCCGTACCACAAGCATATGCCTTCTTACCACAAGGCTATGTAGCAGCTGCACAACAATCCCAGTATACCACAGAAGGCAAATCTGCTTCATCTGCCACTGGCCCTCAGACATTCACCGATAGTAGAAGCAGCAACTCAAAGAGTTCACAGGAATCTGCAGGGTCTTCAGCTCAACAGCCTTCAGCTTACCAGTTTGCTTTCCCTCATCTGTTCGCGGTGCAAGCTCAAGCACCCCAAGGGTACACTAACGCACAACAGGCTTATTCTCAAGCTGCTCCTGCGGCACAACATACTATCCCACAGCCAGTATTTTCACAAGCACCTCAGTATTCTCAGTATTATTCAGCACAAGCTGAAAAATATGCACAGCCAAGATATGTTTACTCGAATTCGCAGTAAGAGGTTATAGCCTTACGAGATTTTTCTCCCTTTTGTACATATTTTTCCATTAGAGACTGTTTTTCCATGTTATGTTTTTAGGTAGCTTGGTAATTTTTGTACGTATTTAATCTATGAAATAAATGTTGTTTTTGTAAAAAAGAGTGTGTTATTTAAGTATATTTTAAACACAATCAATGTAAAAATTAGTCCCATGGTACAGATTCGTTGTGAGGTAAATTTGGGTGGTTTTTATTGTAATCTGTTAACATAACAATAATTTATTGTTTATTAGGTTTGAAGAACTTGATCAATAAACCACTCAAAGGCTACAGCTTTTATAGAAAACATATTTCTAACCAATAATTAATAAACCACTCAAAAGCTACATCTTTTATAGAAAACATATGTCTAACCAATAATTGTTTCTACCGCCCAGGGCAAGGCTGCACTTTTTGCTTCGTTGTTCGCCGGCAATTCTACTCTCAACCCACCTCTAAATGTTCAACTACCAACAATCCCCAATGTCGCGCATAAAATGACGGATATCATTTTTAAAACTAAAAAGGTACGAAACATGCTCTCTTCTCTTAAAAGCACGAAAGCCTCTGGCCTTGACGAGATCCCAGCAATTGTTCTCAAAAAATGCGCACCAGAACTTGCTACTCTCCTGACTCGTCTGTTTCAGATATCTTACAATAAAGGCATATTCCCTAGTAACTGGAAAACTGCTCGGGTACAACCCATCCCCAAGAAAGGGTCCAAAGCGCTTTCTAGAAACTACAGACCTATTTCTCTCCTTTCAGTCGTCTCTAAAGTGATGGAAAAGTATATAAACACCGAATTACTAAAATTTCTTGAAAAACACAGTCTAATCCACGACAGGCAGTATGGATTGCGTCAGCGCAGATCGACTGCCGACCTCCTTTCCTTTGTCACCCATTCCTGGGACAAGTCTATGGAACTACACGGTGAATCCCAGATTGTTGCTCTAGACATATCCAAAGCATTCGACCAGGTCTGGCACGCAGCGCTGCTTAATAAACTTCCGGCCTATGGCCTACCACCAAAACTTTGTACCTGGACAGCAAATTTCCTCTCCAACAGGAGCATTTCTGTTGTTGTAGATGGCCATTCCTCTAAACTGTATCCAATTAATGCAGGAATTCCTCAAGGTTCAGCTTTAGCTCCCACTTTGTTTCTTCTCCACAGCAATGACCTTCTCTCTAGCACATCCAACCCAGTTCACAGTTACGCGGACGACAGCACCCTCCACTCAAATGTACAATATTTTAAGCCTGTCTCTTTAGCCCAATTAGATGAGGATCGCAGACTCATGGAGGGTTCTGTCTCCGTGGATCTCCAAAAAATATTAGACTGGGGAAGTAGAAATCTTGTACAATTCAACCCCATCAAATCTCAGTCTTGCTTTCTTTCTCATAAGAGATACACCAGCCCTAGACCCATCACAATGAACAACCAAGCTATTCAAAGTAATGAGTCCTTTTCTCTTCTTGGCATTTCTGTGGATCGAAATCTTAATTTGCACTAACATGTCACATCAATTGCAGAAGCGGCTGCTAAGAAATTAGGTTTCCTCATCCGGGCTCGCAAATACTTTTCACCAGCTAATCTGTATACATTATATACTTCACAAATAAGGCCAAACCTCGAATACTGCTCCCACATCTGGGGTGCAGCTGCCGCTTCTACACTCGCTATCCTGGACTCCATTCAAAAGAAAGCTGGACGTCTCATCGGTGACCCTACCCTCACCCAAAGGCAGCCATCCCTTCCCCACCGACGTGCCGTTGGTGACTTCTCTCTCTTTTATAGATATCTGCACGGGCACTGCTCAGAGGAGTTTTCCTCCATAGTTCCCCTACCTGCTGCCCCCAACAGATCTACCAGGGGAACAGAGCGAATGCACCGTTTTACTGTCCAGGTCACCAGACATAGAACATCTTGTTATGCCCGCTCTTTTGTCCCGAGGACTTCCAAGTTGTGGAATTCCTTCCCGGCACATGTTTTTCCTTCTCCTCCGAACCTCCAAACCTCCAAGTCCAGCATTAGCAAGTTGCCTCTTTCCTCCTTGTCATCACCCACGGTACGATAGTATTTAGGCTGTAAGCCCTCGTGGTGTGTTGTTGAAGCTAAAATAATAATAATAAAAAACTTATAATTTTCATTGTCAAGGATACTGCCGCATCGGATGATATACAGTGAGAATCTAAAGTCCGTCCCCCCTCTAATTTCTGAACAGTACGGTACATTTGGATGGAATTTGGAACGATAATATACGAGCAAGGTCTGCATTTTCTAACATATTAATGATAGCTTTAAATGTCAAGGTGACAGCTGCGCGCGCTCTCGGAAATATTTTTAAAATAGAAATGGGGGTGGAGTGATACCTTATTTTGAAGGTTTTTTATGCAGAACATGCTCCAGTTTTGAAAACATTTGGTTCAGTATTTTCCAAATAAGAATCAATAATATCAGTTTCTGCGTTATGACTACCCTTGTTTATAACACACTTTTTTTACCTATTAGATGTCATTATTGATTGTTCCTGTCGTACTGTTTCCCCAGTAAAGTACACATAGATAATTTTAAATTATTTATGTTTCAAAATAAAACACAATTTAACAGTAAACAAATAACAACTAATTAACCCTAACTAAGAAAATTGAAAAACAATTCAAATAAAATCTAAAGGCACAAACTGTTGAAGTGGTTACTTCAACAGATGTTGAAAATGACCACCATGGACCTCCTGACAAATAAATATTCTACGGGTAAATTATTCTTTGACATTATGAAGCATCTTGAACAAACATCTGTAGTTCGTTGTCTAAGCTTTTCTAATGAGCCGGAAGCCGTTTTATAAACCTCAAATTTAACGTATCACCCAAAAAAATGTCTAGAGGCGTGAGGTCTGGGGATCGAGCTGGCCATTAATTTCTGACCGATATTATCGATTCTTATTTGGAAAATACTGAACCAAACGTTTTCAAAACTGGAGAATATTCTGAGCATAAAAAGACTTTAAAAATGAGTAGACCTTGGGACACCACGCGTTGAGATACCAGGCTCTTCGATAACAACATCCAGGAAAATATCCACGTCTGCAGTTCGCGGTCATCCAGCTCGATCAATACGATCGATGGCAGGCATTCTACCAGCGCTGTAGGCGTTATGGGTTGTTATGAACACGCCGTAATATGGGTGCTGTCGGTCTGGGTAGCGCTGCACATATATATTTGCCGCTCGTCTGGCGTTGTAAACCACACCACCTCTGAACGCCACGTTTCGAGTTTCTCCATCAGTACGAAGCATGTCCGCATATGGATGTAATTCACTTGATTCTCCATTGTGACAAAAATCCCGAGTATAACACAGTCCGTTAGTTAATTAATTTACTGAGAAATGAGCGCGTGCGTAACAACTATAAATTAGTAATCTTACTGACACTGACAGAAATATTTTTTATAAATGTCAAAATATGTTTGTTTTTGTTTATTAGCTACCTGATTTCATTTCCAAATTGATTTTCAATCGTCGACAGTAAATTACTTTTAGAGATCCTGATAATGTTTTATACCATTTTAGAATCTCCATAAAACAGGGAAGTTTTTGAAATTATGAGCTAGTAAGTTTCACTAAAGTTTTTTTTCTCAGTGCGGAGGTTTATTCCAAATTAACAAAAATTGGGGAAGAAAAGTCCGATTTTTAATTGTTTCTTCTTCAGATTTTCTAAATAATAACACAACATATTTCACATTAATTCGATAACGCCATTATTGAGGATTAACACGCACAAAAATAACATTCCGGAAATGTTTCTTCTGCATGTGTGTGTGTGTTTGGGGGGGGGGGTGTGGTGGTGTGCGTTGGGTGGTTTATACGTTAAAATTTGACAATTTTCATTTTTTTTTCATAAAATTGTCAATAAATTGAAAACCGTAAATTTTTTGATAAGATCATATAGGATTTTTCTGAAAGGGCTTGAACCAGCCCATCTTACTGTGACGTTTCATTTACGACTTTTGGGAGATCCTGTGTGTGTGTATATATACATATATTTAGTTTGTCATGTAAAATGTCAAAATTTCTGTGCTAAAGAATTATGTTTTTTAAGAAGGTTTGGTTGAAATGAAGAGAAATAGTGAGGCGAGAGTGAAAATAAATCTTTGTAATGGCTATAGAAATGTTTGTGGAAGAAGGAAGAGAAGAAAAAGCAAGATTGATCAAAATTCAGAAAGTGACATTAACTAAAATTGTTTTGACAGTTTGATTATTTGAGGATTTTTACAAAATTATGTTGCTACAAGCACAAGCACAGCTTATTTGTAAGACATAATGTATAATTTTGAGCACTAATAAATGAGTATGAGTATGAGTATGAGTATATATATATATATATATATATATATATATATATATATATATATATATATATATATATATATATATATATATATATATATATACAGGGTGGTCCAAGAGTATGATCAAGTTCAATATCTCCTTTATTTTTCAGTAATAAAAAAATGTTCGAACAAAAGTTGCAGGTACTAACGTTAACTACAAAGTAAAACAATTTTTGAATATACAGGCTGTTGCATAAGTTAGATTCAACCCAAACTTCACTTTTCTTAAATGGTACAGCCTGTATTCATTTTTGAATTCCTCTTGTCTTGCCGATTCATATAGTTTATAGTTGTTGGCATCTATACACAGTCTTTCAAAAGTTGTGGCCTCTTTTCTGCATGCATGCACAAGGGGAAGAAGAACCTCCGTGTTTTTGGATGAGGGGGAAGAAACTCTGTTCGACCTTAATACCGGGACAATGTTTGCTTTCAAAAGTGCTAAATTTTAGTAGGCGACAATATTTTTTGCAAGTATCAAAATCTGCTTACAAAATGAGAACGTTACTGATAGATAAGTTACTAGATCCATTATTTTTATTATCGATGATTTCGTAAGTTAGTTGGTAAATATTTTTTAGTAAATAGCACTTTAAAGCGTATTTCAGTATTTCTAATATTGCACGTTTCAAACAGGCACAGTCCCGCTTAAAATTAGACATACCTACGTTTGTTAACCGTCCAAGCCTATCGAGCTTAATTTAAAAGGTGCTTGCTTTCGGCGTCGACCGGATTTCAATGAATTGCGAAATAGTCGCGAAACGTCCTATTGGTTTATTTAAAATAATATCGTAAAACTGTTTTTTTATTTATTTTATAAATGTATTTTACTAATTTTTGTGTGCACATAGACACGATTTAAATATCTTCTCTACTTTTAAGTTTGTGTAGAGCCCTAATGTTAATTAAGGGCCCCCTTTATTATATCTTGTGCTTATATATGTAATATAAAAATAAGAAAGAAGTGAAACAGCAAGTAAATTTATTTAGTACTGTATTCGATATTATCTGAAAAAGAGATTATAGGCGACAATGTGAAATGTAATTTCGGTAAATTTATAGTTTACTGCAAGGAGGGCTTTTTTTTTCAGACAAGTGCTGAGAACCCCACTTGGTTGCACAAGCCCCAAAACAAATTTGTTGCAAACAACCCCCAAGAAAGTTTAAGAGACCAAGAATGAATAGGGTTGCTGGGCGGGGAGGAAATCTGACCGGAAAATGCTAAAAAAGCATTTAGTCGGATTTTGAAAAGATACATTTTTCACATTTCGCAACAATACTTCCTCTAAACCCTATGCTTTTAATGTAGTTTTATGCATGCACAAGGGGAAGGAGAACCGCCCGTGTTTTTGGGTGAGGATGCAGAAACCCTCTTCGTCCTGGGGGTTCTTATTCCCCTTCTGCATGCAAACAATCACCCTTAATGCATGAACCACATGAATTTTTTTTGTTCCGCTTTCTAGTGTATATTTTGAGTATATTTCCTGTTTATCAACTGTTTTGTTTGAGTTTTGTATCTAAATTACTGTATAAATATTTATGTTAGAGGTCATGTTTTTGCTTGTCCTTCTTTACCCAATTTTTTTCCCTTCCCAATTAAATAAAGTAACTTTTATAACTTTTAATATAACTAATTACTATAATATATAATTCTTATGAAAATTCATTACAATAACGCACGTGATGCGTCCCGAACATTTTTGTTTATTGAAAATATTTTATATGCACCAGCACCAATAAATATTAGTATTATTATTATATTATTATTATCATACGCTTTTTCAAGTTTCAAATTCGAAAGAGTTAAAAATTAAATTGATTTTAGTGTTTTTACCTTGATAATTCCGAAACTAAAAAACGTAGGCCAAGTTGTCTTGTTAACTGGCCACAATAAAAATGCGTAGTAGCTTTATCCTAATTTATCTGTCTCTTATAATAACCAAAATTCCCAGAGTGGCATGAAAAACAAGCAGTCTGTATACTTTTGCGCACTTGTACATAAAGTAAATATTAAGTGTTGACCAGAAACACTTGCTCAGTCACACTTACCTTAGAAAGGTGTTTCTTGTAGCTTAAAGATGCCACAAATGGTTTCGCCTTGGTTACGTTGGCTTTAACTTGCTTTGAAGAGTAAAGGAAAAAGAAAATGACATGTTATACGAAATAGCTTTATTGTTAACATTCCACCGCCCTAATATAATACAGTTCTATGATACATTATTATGATAGTAAGCGTAAGGTTGTTTGATTTACAGAAGGGGTGGGGGGTAGAAGAGCTTAAGATGTCGTTCGTAAAAACGGGGCTCATATCTGTGTCCTTGTGGAGATACGCCACAAGGACAAGACGGTTTTCACAAACAATCTCTTCGCACTCTGAAATGTACATTTCATTTACTTAACCTAATTAGACCTAATACTGTTTTAATTACTTACATTATAAACTGTCCGTTAATTCTTTTACATGTACAAATATTTACAAAGTAATATACAAATATCAGTTTTTATCATTATTTGATTATATTTCAATTATTAACTATACAAATTATCTTCTATTGGAGAGACATTTTTGGCAAACTAATTTTTTTTCACACTGCAGTCATCAAATTAATCCAAATAATTATCAGTTTTTTTAGTTTTCGTGTTTAGAATTTAAAATCATGATTAATAATAGGGTTAATTACATATTTATTAGAATAATTTTAAAGCTAGCGCTTTCGAAATAAACAAATTAGATACACAATAGTCCTGCAAATTAAATTATAACTTCCACATAGCTGTAATAATCTACTCCCATCAGAGAGACGTTCACAGAAAATTAATTTAGGGTCCATGACTTGACCACGAAGAAAATATTCGTATTACTGCACCCATAAACTTTTGAAACGATATATTACTCAATTTTTAATGTTTTGAGACTTTTTACGCCGCTTTAGAAAAAAATAATTTCGAAATTCCTGTCACCGATATTTTACCCGCAAACATTCTAACCTGATTTTACTTGCAGCACAGAATACCAGATGTTTGATTAGATTGAAAGTTTTCTAATAAACAAACCCTAAAACGAGTTTTAACGAAAAAAAGCTAATTTGCACCTAATCACCAACCACCCCTCCCCCCGGAGACTTTTCACCCAAAAACAATCCAAACTGACCGCTTGTCGGATGCTAACTGTATACCAAATTTACAGACGATATCTCAATGCGTTCGAAAGTTATCGTGACTACAAACAGACATACATACCGATAGACAAAACAATTTACGTTGCCAAATCATTCTTTCTATGTTTTGACACATTTTATGACGTTTAAGTGGAAAATAAGTTTTGAAATTTCTGTCATCGTTACTATATTTCCACACGTATTGACGACGCGGAAGCAAAATGAAACAAATACTTGCATTGGCGACTACGTCACTAGTCTTCACCTAACTCAGTTGGCTTGTTGAAATAGGCTGCAAATTGAATCAAAACATCCACATAGCTGTGATAATTTACTCCTCAGAGAGAGAGAGAGACATTTTACAATAGAGGCATATTCCCTAGTATCTGGAAAACTGCTCGAGCACAACCCGTCCCCAAGAAAGGATCCAAAGCGCTTCCTAGCAACTACAGGCCTATTTCTCTCCTTTCAGTCATCTCTAAAGTTATGGAAAAGTATATAAACACCGAATTACTAAAATTTCTTGAAAAACACAGTTTAATCCACGACAGGCAGTATGGATTCCGTCAGCGCAGATAAACTGCCGACGTCCTTTCCTTTGTCACCCATTCTTGGAACAAGTCTATGGAACTACACGGTGAATCCCAGATTGTCGCTCTAGCCATATCCAAATCATTCGACCAGGTCTGGCACGCAGCTCTGCTTAATAAACTACCGGCCTATGGCCTACCATCAAAACTCTGTACGTGGGCAGCAAATTTCCTCTCCAACCGGAGTATTTCTGTTGTCGTGGATGGCGATTCCTCTAAACTCTATCCAATTAATGCAGGAGTTCCTCAAGGTTCAGTTTTAGCCCCTACTTTGTTTCTTCTCCACATCAATGACCTCCTCTCTAGCACATCCAACCCAGTTCACAGTTACGCGGACGACAGCACCCTTCACTCAAATATACAATATTCTAAGCCTGTCTCCTTTCAGCCCAATTAGATGAGGATCGCAGACTCATGGAGGGTTCTATCTCCGTGGATCTCCAAAAAATATTAGACTGGGGAAGTAGAAATCTTGTAAAATTCAACCCCACCAAACCACAGTCTTGCTTTCTTTCTTATAAGAGATACACCAGCCCTAGACCCATCACAATAAACAACCAAGTTATTCAAAGTAATTAGTCCTTTTCATTTGTTGGCATTTCTGTGGATCGAAATCTCAATTGGCACCAACGTGTCACATCAATTGCAGAAGCGGCTGCTATGAAATTAGGTTTTCTCTTCCGTGCTCGCAAATACTTTTCACCAGCTAATCTCTATACCTTATATACTTCACAAATAAGACCAAACCTCGAATACTGCTCCCACATCTGGGGTGCTGCTGCCGCTTCTACACTCGCTATCCTGGACTCCATTCAGAAGAGAGCTATACGTCTCATCGGTGACCCTACCCTCACCCAAAGGCGCCATCCCTCGCCCACCGACGTGCCGTTGGTGACCTCTCTCTCTCTCTCTCTCTCTCTCTCTCTCTCTCTCTCTCTCTCTCTCTCTCTCTCTTATAGATATCTGCACGGGCACTGGTCAGAGGAGCTTTCTTCCATAGTTCCTCCACCTGCTGCCTCCAACAGATCTACCAGGGTAACAGAGCGAATGCATCCTTTTACTGTCCAGGTCACCAGACATAGAACATCTTGTTATGCCCGCTCTTTTGTCCCGAGGACTTTCAAGTTGTGAATTTCCTTCTCCCTGGAACCTCCAAACCTTCAAGTCCAGAATTAACAAGTTGCCTCTTTCCTCCTTGTCGACACCTACGGTACGATAGTATTTAGGCTGTAAGCCTTCGTAGTGTGTTGTTGAAATAAAAAAGGGACATTCTCATGAAATGAATTTAGAGTCCATGACTTAGCTACAAAGAAAATAGTCGTATTTTTGTACCAATAAACCTCTGAAACGTTATATTACTCGAGGTCTTAACGAAAAAATGTCAATTCTGATTAAATTACCCCTCATTTATCCTCTATCCTCTGAAGTGGTGTTACCCAAAAACAACTCGAAGCGTTCGTTTGCTGGCTGCTAACTGGATGCCAAATTTGAATGCGTGCTTTCATTAAAAAAACATATTTGTTATTAAAAACATTTTTATGAAAATTTATTACTATAACAAACTTGCTGCGTCCACAATTTTTAGTGCATTTTCATTAAGAAAATTGGATGAGATAGTTCATCAGATCTTAACGTCCAGTTGTTCTTAACAAAAAATTTAAAAAAATATTTTTTAACGCAATATCACTCAAATTCTTTAAGTGATTGAAACGAAAATTTGAAATTTAAAAGAACATAGACATACATGGTTCTGTACCAATTTTCAAGTCTTT
This sequence comes from Tillus elongatus, assembly GCA_964006375.1. Classification (NCBI taxonomy): domain Eukaryota; kingdom Metazoa; phylum Arthropoda; class Insecta; order Coleoptera; family Cleridae; genus Tillus; species Tillus elongatus. The sequence goes on along the minus strand of OZ023267.1, from coordinate 1,700,185 downwards.
TGATCAAAGAAAAATTATATTATTCGAAATTAAAATTAAAATAATCCTCGACATCACTTCAAATTCTGTAATGCAATATCTACTATGTTGGACAAAGACAGATGATGTTACCTGTACTGCTATGCTATTTAAATAAATGGTCGATAAAAATCTAAACAATGGAAGTTACAAGTATTATTGTAACATGTCAGAACGTAGACAGGGACGCCATCTCGGTGCGGAACCAGGTAGTATGTTGTCACAACAGTTCTAGTTAACACAAAATGTTGCAGATGGAGATCTGTGTACAATCAATTAACAATTTTGTAGATTGTCAGACCTGGTCCATTTCTTTTACAATACCGGGACAATGTTTGCTTTCAAAAGCGCTAAATTTGAGCATGCGACAATGTTCTTTGCCAGTATCAAAACCTGCTCACAAAATGAGAACGTTACTGATAGATAAGTTACTAGCTCCATCATTTTTATTATGGATGATTTCGCAGGTTAGTTTTTTAAGTGAGTTTAGTAAATAGTACTTTAAAGTGTATTTCTGTATTTCTCATATTGTATGTTTCAAACAGGTACAGCTCCGCTTATAATTAGACATACCTACATTAGTTTAGCGTCCAAACCAATCGAGCTTAATGCAAGAAATTGGGTAATACGAAAGATAAAGACAAAGTTACTGAAATGTCCGATATTTATGAGATTAGTTGCAAAGATTGCAATCTTAAATACGTGGGTCAAACTAGGAGAAACATAGCCACCAGATTTCGTGAACATCTCGCACATTTACGATATGGTACCCTGGACAAATCGTGTGTGGCACAACATATATGGGATAATAATCACCACATTGACAAAGAAAATTTGAAACTTGTCAAAAATGTTAGACATCAAACTATGCTTGGTTCATTAAAAAGTATTTTTATATCAAGGTCGATTAAGAACAAAACTTCATTGAATCGTGCGACACCTTTAATTTCAAACCCTTTATTTTCACTTTGCATTTGACTACTTAAACACTCCTAATTTGTCAGGTAGAATGATAAATTACTATCAAAAACTCGGCGGTCTAAAGACTTAAAGACCCTTTCGGACTAGTTCGTTTACCTAGACGCGATATAAATACACGGTAGCTAGTAGTTTAATTTTAGAATTTTTCTTCCTCTGAAGATGTTGACATGGTCAACGAAACGATCGTAAGGTTTCTGAAATATGTGTTGTGGTGATTTGGGTTCTCCAAGTGTACTAATTAGTGCTCATCACAGGTTCCAGTTTTCACATAGTTCTATTTAGCTTTTTATCTCACGATCGTTATCTTTTTTAACAACAAGTTCGCGGTATTTTACAAAATATCATAAATTTAATTGTGGATAAAATTGAATTATAGTTATTTAACACAACTAAATTCGAAACATTGCATCTGTAGTTTGATAGTAATGTATGAGTTAAATTTCGGAAAAATAAATTGACTAGTTTCAAAGATATAGCATTTTTGAGAGGAAAATATGGAATTTTACATGGAAAACTTGGCCCCCGAAAATAATTTTCCAGTGTAATGAAAAAAATCGAAGGTCTCTAGGTGAGGTAGACGCTTCGCAAACTATATATGTTTATATCCATATGTAAACATACATATAAAGTCTGAAGCTCACTGCTCGTTTGAAAACTTTTTCAAAAATTAGCTAAAGGGAAAAAATGCTTGATGACAGGAAAATATAGCGTAAAAATCAAATGCGTATCTACGATCATTATTTTGATACCTCTCTTGATAATTTTGTCCTACTAGTAGTTACGTAAATTTAAAATTTTGAAAGTTCGGTCTCATTTTCTACGAAATGTATTTCTTAATAAAATCAGAGAGAAAAAAATGATTAAATGCAATATGAAAACACCTAAGGTTAGATAGAAAGAAAGTAAACACGGCCTTTTCTAATGTTGCCGAATAAATATAAGTCAGTCCTGAACCTCGAGAAATCATCCACTTTCTTTTCTACTCGATTATTTAGAGCAGACACAGAAAACACGCAGCCTGAGGGGCAATCTGAGCCGGTACGTATTCGTTAGAATGCTGACAGCATGGAAAAAGAAAACGCAAATCAATCCAAAATACACTTGAGCTTTATTCACAGCACGAACAAAAACTACACGAAAGTTGTAGATAAACTGTTATTCTTTAAACGAAATTTTTGTAATTTAAAGTTTCGTTTACAGATACCAATTGCAAGTCAATGAAAATGAAAATTATGTTTGCTGTTAATTAACTGGTTGAGGCGCGTAACTTGTGTTGTCTAACTGCAATATCGAGAAACTGAATCGATTCCAGCGGGTATCTCTCAACATATTCCAACCTGAAGCTCGATAGTTTTGTAAGGCATCTAGCGAACTAGCCAATTATAAGTTATTGGCTTGTTAAGATTCCATAATCCGTGTCTTAGAGTCTTAGAACCTAGTATAAACTATAGGTTAAAAAAAGATTTTACTAGAAGACGTAAATACCAGCTAAAGGTAAGAAAGTGCTAACACTCAGCACAACTATCTCACTTGAAGCAAAATAATGTCAAATAAAATAACGTTTCCGAAGAGTGCTTAATTTAAAAAAAAATCATGTTCTTTTATACTTTTCTTTCGCAAAACAGAGATCATAGTTTTATAATTTTTTTTAGCTGCAACTATTATTTGGTGTTACCATGTTTAATGAAATCTAGGTATTTTGGTAAGAGTTAGCAAGCTAGTTGACACAATAAACTTTACCGTTAGTCATCAACTTTGATAATGACCTAGGTAGACGCCACATTATAAATAACACAACACCATCAAATGCAAGTGGGATCTCTCTCGCGTCTAGGGTTGAACGCACTGAGACTTTTGAATTGAACATCTTCTCTCTCTAAAGTCTCAGTGACGAAGTGATGAAAGGATAGGTTGTGTCATTGTAGTTCGATTCAGCGGCCCCTATCTACTGACTCCCTACCTCTCACTGAACAGTGAGATATAGGGAATCAGTAGATAGGGGCCGCTAAAGCTAACTACAATGACAATTGTAGTTCGACTCAGCGGCCCCTATCTACTGACTCCCTATATCTCACTGAACAGTGAGATATAGGGAATCAGTAGATAGGGGCCGCTAAAGCTAACTACAATGACAATTGTAGTTCGACTCAGCGGCCCCTATCTACTGAATCCCTATATCTCACTGAACAGTGAGATATAGGGAATGAGTAGATAGGAGCCGCTAAAGCTTACTACAATGACAATTGTAGTTCGACTCAGCGGCCCCTATCTACTGAATCCCTATATCTCACTGAGCAGTGAGATATAGGGAATCAGTAGATAGGGGCCGCTAAAGCTAACTACAATGACAATTGTAGTTCGACTCAGCGGCCCCTATCTACTGACTCCCTATATCTCACTGAACAGTGAGATATAGGGAATCAGTAGATAGGGGCCGCTTAAGCTAACTACAATGACAATTGTAGTTCGACTCAGCGGCCCCTATCTACTGAATCCCTATATCTCACTGATCAGTGAGATATAGGGAGTCAGTAGATAGGGGCCGCTGAAACGAAAAAATTCTTGCATGAAAGTCGATTATCTGCTTTAGAGTACCTAATAGCGCCAGCAAATTTGTTTAAACAGCCACAAACTAATTTTTATTTTATTTTGAGATGCTTTTTCATTGTCTAAAAAATGTTGCCACCGTATGTGATACATTTTTGTTCTCCGCGGTACAGTAAACCATCAGAATTGCAGGTATTGAGGTGGAATAAAACCCCATTGGATGGGGGAAGCACCCGCAGAATTTAAATGTGTGGACCGGAATAGTTGATAGAAAAATAGCAGCGCGTCTGCTATTTGGGGGAACCCTGGAGAAAGATCTTTAGAGTTTATGCAAAATGACTTTGCTTCAGCACTTGCAGCAATTTTTCCAAGCGACAATCATCCTGCTCTTCCAGAAAATACCATATGATTTCAGCAAGTTGGCGCACCTTCGCACTATGGGCGTCGTTTTTGAGACTTTGTGAGCAATTGCTTTTCCAGAAGGTATATTGGCAGGCGAGGGTCTATAGAGGCTCCCACGAGAACCCCAGATTTGACACCCCTGGATTATTTTTATATAGTTATTTAAAATTCACAACTTACGTTAACAGACGACAAAATCACTAAAAAGTCTGGACGCAGCAAGTGCGTTATGGTAGTGAATTTTCATAGAAATGATCTGGCATCAAATATTTTTTATAACTTTTGTTTCTTGTAACATAGAATTATAAATTGTGGCATATGGTTTCCGTTTCATATTGTAAACTTACTTACCAAATTTGGTCACCATAGCTTTTCTAATTTTTGAGATAAATTTTATTTTCGAAAGAAACTCCAATATTTTCCGGGAAAACCTGGTTCCATATCCTGGCTAACGAACTTTACATACATACATATATATATATATATATATATATATATATATATATATATATATATATATATATATATATATATATATATATATATATATATATATATATATTGTATTTGCATCACCAATTCCCCAATTCCCCCGTCTATTGGTCCATTTGCCACTTTTATTATAACCGTGAAACTAGATCTCTCCATTAAAACCTATTACCCACAATTTCTCTTTAATTTTGCATAATTCACATAATTGCCTATTTAAGATAAGCACAAACGTGACATCAGTCTGACATCGATGTCAAAGTATTTATCCATACAAATTAAAATAAACTGACATAAGTATCGTTACCGTAGACAAATTTAAAATTCAGGATCAAAGAAGATTACCGATTATATGATCTCTATGTTAATCTGGTCTTTCCCAGAATTTTTTGAACAAGACGCGTTGCGGAAAACTCTGCACAGTTCCTGAAAAGCGTTCATCAAGTGTAAGGAATGTATTTTCTAACCCTGGTCACAACGTCATTTTATTATTTAAAAAAAACAGACACGTTATTATGTGAACAAGTTTCACTAGCAATATTATTGTCCCATTAGATCTAAGCTGTGTAGTTAAGCGATGCGCGTCTAAAATTTGTATACTTAGGGATACATGTGCTGTGGAGTTACAATGTAGATCAGTTAGCGTCTTAAAAATATATCATCTTCGACTCCAAGGGTACCCCTTATACGCGTCTTAGCGTCAATTGAAGAAAAGCATAACTTGTACCGTGAACCACATTGAGTGTGAACCATGACCCGAGATGTGTACTAAAATATGCTCGACATTAGTGAAATGTGCAGTGCACGTTATATACCTCCATAAAGGGTGAGTTTCTCACAGAACGCATATTGTTTATTTATTATACATCTTATTGTCTGTTTAATTATAAATTGAGAAGTAATTTCAATTAGCATCTGATTATAAAAGGGGTTTTAAGTAATCATTGGATAATTAGATTATATAAAAATAACGTGTAGCTAGATTTAAATTCAGTTTGCTATTTATACGAGGATAAGTCGATGTTTTTTTTTTTTTTTGTTCCCTCAGGGCTCGTCCGCGGCCTTGCCGCCCCGATAGCACCGCAACCCTTGGTTGATTGTGCATACCCCTAGTCTTACTCCACCCATTCCAAAATCACTGTGCCTTGAACTAGTCTGCACAGCGATTGGTAGGGTGAAGTTTTATATTGCTCTGTCTCCGGTCTAGAGTGACCGTAGATCAGTTGTCTTTTCCGGTCCAGAGCTATACACTCGCACAAGATGTGCTGGGCTGATTCCTCCCCCTCGCCGCAGAGTCTGCATGCGAGGTCCCCTTCGAACCGCCCCATTTTATGTAGGTGTTTCTTGACGGCCATGTGTCCCGTCAAGAGACCTGTTGTGTTTCTGAGCTGTCCTCTGCTAAGGTTTAGCAGCTCCACAGCTCTCTTTGAACTGGGTCCGTCAATTATTGACTTCCCATGTCTGAGCCCTGGACAGTCCGCCCAGTACACCTTGTGTTGGTTTCTGACCCAGGACTTAATGGCTCCCCTGGCAGTGCTCTTTGACACGCCCAGAGCCGGTTCTGGTCCCATAAATGGTTCTGCTGACCCCCTCTTTGCGAGACTGTCAGCTTCTTCATTGCCTTTGACCCCCGAGTGACCCGGCACCCAGATGAGGGTCACCTCATTCTGCCCAGCCAGGTCGCTCGTCTCGTCTCGGCACTCACTCACCAGCCAGGAATTTACCCGTGGGCTACTTAGTGCCTTAAGGGCTGCCTGGCTGTCTGTGGCTATGAGGATCCGCTTGTTGGTGTAGCCCCTCCTCTTGTTCTCCCGCACACAGTGCAGGATGGCGTACATCTCGGCCTGAAACACCGTTGCATGGGCTCCGAGGGAAATACTGTGACTTACCCTCGGTCCTTCCGAGTAAACACCTGCCCTCGTCCCACGCTCCCCGCCAGATCCGTCCGTGAACCAGACGAGCGCGTCCCGTGGTATGCCCGGTGTCTCCTCCCGCCATGCCCCGCGATCAGGGATTTCCACTGTGAAGTTGTTTTCCCTGCACATTCGCGGGCTCGCGAAGTCTGACCTCATTTCAAGCATGGGTTCCTTCACGATCTCCTGAATTTTGCAGTGGCCCCTGAAGCCTGGGTTGATCTTCAGTCTACCATTGCAGGCTAGTCTGTATAGTCCTAGCCTGGCCTCTCCCATAATAACGAAGTGTAGGGGGGGTAGATCCAGCAACACCTCCATGGCGGCTGTTGGGGTTGAAGACATGGCCCCTGTGATGCCTAGGCAGGCCATCCTTTGGATCTTGCCTAGTTTTTGTTTGGCACTGGATTGTGTCACCTTAGGCCACCAGACCAGTGCCGCATATGTTAACGATGGTCTGACCACCCTTGTGTACAGCCAGTGGGCCATACTAGGTCTTAGTCCCCACGTTTTTCCATATAGCCGCCTAGTGACGGCTAAGGTCATGACTGCCTTACGCAGTATTTTTCCAATGTGACCATTCCAGGTTAGCTTAGAGTCCAATACGACCCCAAGATATTTTACCTCCCTGGCCATTGGAACGCTCCTACCGTATAGAGTGAGAGTTCTGTGGCTTTCACACTTCCTCCTCCTCGTAAACGGCACGACGGTTGCTTTCTCGGGGCTCACCCCGAGCCCTTGATCAACCGTCCACCCTTCCACCACTTTCAGTGCAGTCTGCATACGCTCCCACACTGCCTGTGTGACCTTTCCTCGGACTATGATGACAATTAAGTCGATGTTAATACATTAAGTAATTGTTTAGTACGTCAGTTTGTAGACGTAGACAGTGAACCAGTATAAAGTAAAGTTTATTGAAAAGTAAATTAGTGATAATTTGTAAGAAGTGAAGGAGCTGTTTGCTCAAGTTAGCAGGGCGTCATGCTGATGAGTGGACGTTGGACGTAACCACAACAAGGTTGCTTTTAGTGAAATCAGCATTATTCGGTAGGGGTACAGTGTTTGTACGCTCTCTGTATCCATTGCACCTGCCCGTCTTGATGCGTAGATATTAGAGAGGGCACATTGTTGGGTTAGCCCTTTGTGTCTATTGCACTTCTCAGTATTCATGTGCCTGAACCGTTGTGTTTTAGAGCCGGAGTTGGTGGCTGCGCACGAGACATTGTGAGTATGCCCCTTGTCTCATTGCACGTGTCAGTGCCAGCGCGTGAGGTACTTGGAGAAGGGCGCGTTGTTGAGATAACCCTTTGTACCGATTGCACTTTTCGGTGCTCCACTTGTGCGCACTCTGCGAGTACTCTGGGTGAGGCATTGATGAGTTCGCCCTTTGCCTCATTGCATACCTGGAAACCGACATAGATTTAGTGTCGGGAACAGCACCCAATTAAACACACAAGTTAAACTATTTTTGGAGTAACTATTGTTTGAGTATATAGAGTCATTGTTTAAAAGTAGTTCGAGGGACTGATGTGTGCTGTTTAGGGTCTATAATGTTGCCCAATGTAGCTTTCGGTACAATCAGTGATTGATGTTGAGTCGCTTAGTGGGGCGTGCAATTGGTAACTGTTTGATGAACTCATAATTGAATGTCCCTAGGATATATTAGGTCGTGCTTTAGATAAACGATGGTGTGTTCAGGTATATTTCTAGTTACAGGTTTGCGATTATGTTACTGGACACTTTTGGCACCCGTTCGCCCGACTCATTACGCTTGTAATCTGATAAGTAATAAATCTTTAGCATGATTACTCTTAAGTAGATAATATAACTGCTACATAATGTATCGACTGGTGACTAAGTGTTGAGCTATATAACTATACAGGTGTCTCTAAGAGGTCTGTACAAAATGATATGACAGATTTCTTAAGTTAAAATATAAGGATCTAGTCCAGTTTACCTTAGTCCATTGACTGTTTTCGAAATACGAGGTGTCGAACTTATTATTTGTTGAAACTCCTTTTCAAATATATATCTTAGTAATAACAGGATTTGCATAAAATTTGGTACGTAGATGTTTTTCAGGATGAAAAATCCATGTTTGATCATAGTTTTGATTTACCTTGCAGAGGGCGCCACCAGCAGCTCTTTGTACACATTTAAAGCTCAGTAACTTTTTTCTGCCTCGGTATATCAAATTTCTTATCAGAAATTTTTATTACCTCATGTATTCCAAAAAGGTAGATTTTGATTTGAGGAGCCGTTTCCGTGATAATCGAATTTAAGTGTTTCTTTGCGTTCTACAAATCATCATAGGAACGACAACACACTTTATCCAGGTTTAGGACTGGTTCAAGAAGTTTGAAGCATGTTTAAGGACCAACCGACAAACAACACTTTATATTTACATTGGAGCATGTTTAATGACCAATCGATCAACAACACTAAACTTTACTGGTAAGAAACAAGAGGAGTAGGATACAAAGTCAATAACAAACCAAAACAGTAAATATTTATTAAATTATTAATTGTTGTATAATACTCTAAGTAAATGTTGAAAGTGACCCCCGTTTTCGTTTACATAAAGATTCACTGCACGGAGAAAATTGCACCCTCTCCATCATCATCTCTGCGTCAAACCGTAAAATGTTTAATGAATTTCGCACTAGCACCCACAATTCTTCTTTTGTGTTTATTGGTCTGGAATATACTAACTGCTTAAGTATTCCCCATAAAAAGTAATCCATGGGCGTTAAATCCGGTGAGCGAAGTGGCCAATTTACAGAAACATTGTTTTTTCTGCCAATCCATAGTTTCCAATATCTGTCATTTAAATTATTTCTGACGTTCGGCGTGAGATATGGTGGTGTACGTCGTGCATGCACCACATATTTTGCCTAACAGCTATTGGAAGTTCATCAAATAAATTTAGCAAATTAACTAAGTGCTCTTGGTAGTCTAAACCATTTAAGGGAGGTGTTAAAATGACAGGACTTATGATAAATCTGTCAATAATTCCTGCCCACACGTAAATTTCAAATTTATGTTGATAATGTAAAACCTTTATTGCATGCGGGTTTACGTCAGCATAAATGTGTTCATTATGTAAATTTGTCATACCTCTTGTAAAACAACACTCATCGGTGAATAAAATATTTCTATGAAAATTTGTATAATTTTCAATCTTCTCATTAATAAAACGACAAAAGCGTAATCTTGACTCGAGGTTGGTAGGTAAAAGCTCCTGCACTCTTTGGAGGTGAAGTGGATGTAACTGCTGTCCTTTTAAAGTCCTGTTCACTGTATCCTTATAAACTCCAACTTCCAAACCAATTTGTCTGATGCTTAGACTCGGATCTTCTTCAATTCGTTATAAAATTTCTTCCTCGACGTTTGCTGTTCTAACAACTTGATTCCGGCTATAATCAAACTTACCAGGATCAAACATACTGGTTTATTGTAGACTACTTTCAACAGCGGGAAATGTTTGACGGTTTGAAACGTGCCATTTCCTTGGCATTAGCCATAAACCAATATCATATCGGTAATTTCTGCGTTAGTCTAGGGTAAAACCATAGCGAGAAATTCACGAAAGAAGTGATAACTTTTAAAGCTACAGTGACAATTTGTCAGACTTCATTGTTTGACAGTACTATTTTGTAACAAACGACAATACTTAATAATGTGTAGTCATCCCTGTGATGAATTTTAGAACGCAATGAAACACATAAATTCGATTATCACAGAAACGGTTCCTCAAATCAAAATGTACAAGGTACATATTTTTGAAGATAAAATATCACATAATAAAAATTTCTGATAATACATTTGATATACTGAGGCAGAAAAAGTTATTGGGCTTTAAATGTAGACAAAAGGCTGCTGTTGGCGCTCTCTGCAAGATACATCAAAACTATGATCAAACATGGATTGCTCATCCCGAAAAACCTACAAGTACAAAATTTCATGCAAATCCTGTTATTACTAAGATATGTATTTAAAAAGGAGTTTCAACAAATAATAACTTCGACACCGAGTATTTAGAAAACTATCAAATTTTGGACTTCTCTTATAGCAGCCACGTCTTTTTTGTTTTGCCAAAAGTAGCCCTGATTGGCTCCTGGGCTTGAAGCACTGTGTCCTTGTGTTTTCCCCATTATGTATTTAGAATATATATATATATATATATATATATATATATATATATATATATATATATATATATATATATATATATATGTGTGTGTGTGTGTGTGTGTGTATATGAATGTTGGTACACATGTGTTTATAAATTGTTCACAAATAGCCTAACTTATAAATTAACTCATTTCACAGATCAATATATCATACTCCTCTCTCTTCTATAATATGTAGTATTATCTATCTTGTAATCTCTAACCACTATGCTATTTAAGTCCGACAGATCTTACCATTTTATCATTTCTAAAAGTGATATAAAAATAAACCTGTGGGTTGTGGAACTTGTTTTCCAAAGCCATCCCCTACACACACACACACACACACAAATCTTGGACTAAGTAAATTGGTATAGATCCTCATATTTTAGCCTAAGGAATCTGTCATAGCATTTTGTACAGACTGTTTAGAGACAGCTGTATTATGTGACCGGTAGTAGATTGTCATTATTATAATAGGTTACTTCTATTTCTAATTAAGAGGGTTGTACTCTTACGTCATCGAAGGGTTGCGTTTAATACATTTGACAAAAAAACAGCCCGTTACACAATAGAATCGCTGAATTAAAAAAAAGTTTGCTCATCTGTATTCTATAGGATTGATTAGGTAAAAAATTAAAAATGAAGAATATATCTCAAAATTTAATATAGAAAAATCTCAGTGTTTTCAATACGTTTTTATAAATTGTTTTATTTGATATTTATTTTTAAAACTTTTACGTTTGCTCTCTAAAACAGAACAACCACTTGTTGGGATTAATTTGATGACTGGATATTACAGTTCACACTTTCGGTCGTTAAATATGCGCGATTCTTGTTACAATTACAATGATATATTGTACAACAGCAGCTGGAAAATCTTATCCACAACATTGTTATTTAGTATTTAACGCAAATTAAACAGCATCTCGACTTAAAAGTAATAAATCACTTCTTAAACGTTAACAACGATCACAGAGCACACATTGGAATTAGAACTTATTATTGTAGGGACCTCACTGAGGCCAGCTTTAAAGAAACACTAATTATTATCAATGGTAGAAGCTCGTTTTTCGCTATGAAGAACAGTTAGCATTTATATTATCCAATGATGATATGTCTATTATAAATTCGGAATGTACTATATTTCATTTCACCATTTTTATTCAATCCTGATGCCAAAATATACCTACGAGCAAAAAAGTTATAAATTTATCAACGAAGCAGTTCACAATAACATGAAATTGGATCGATTAATCGTTGCAAATAATTCTAAATCACAAACGATATTATACAATATGTCCCTGAAAAATAAATATCTAGAACAGGAACAATAATAACAATAATAATAAGAACTAAAGTTATGAGAAACATATTATGAAGTTAAGCACCGGTTAAACTACACTAATGGCTTGCTGCCTCTGGCAGAACAGATAAACAGATATACGAAAAGTAAGCACCAGTGATAGATGCAGATTATGCCACAAGCAACCGAATCAGTAGAGTATCTTAACGCTGCAGCACTTGCACCTTAAGAAATTACGCGAGAACTCGCGCGTGAGAGTTTGTCTCACAAGATCATGATTTCAAGTTTTTCTTGAATGGTGTCGCTTGGTTTTTCAACAGATAAAACACACTTATTTATGATATTAAGCAGTTTATTTTTTATACGAACTAGAAAATTAAATTTTGTCAGTACTCCGTAAGAAGCAGAAATAAACTTGTGGGTACAATGATATTAACTAAATAAGGAAAATCGCTGCATACGCTTTTATATTGTTCTCTTGGCGAAAATAACGCATAGATTAGCTTAAGAAGATACAAATTAATGAAAAAACTCAATCATTTGAAGTATCACTGTCACCATTTACGCCACAACACGTTGGGTATGTGAAGGTGGTGTGCTCTGTGCAAATGGCAGCACTGCAGCTAACACATCGCTTTTTTGATTTCCTATTCATCCTCCTTGGACAAAATGCACAAAAATCTGGGACAGCTTCTGCAGTCCGTCCAATCTGAGACAAATTCATTTGATCTTTCAATATGCTTCGGATTCTAATTGGCAAAGACCTGATTGATGAACGCCTAATCAACAGTGGTTTGTTCAAAAGTTCCCTTGGCTTATTTAGGAAAATCCTACGTTGTTTAGTGACCCCGGTATTACCTTTACAAACAATATTGGAGTTTATAGCAGCAACGTCCAAGATTGTGAAAAAATAATCGAAGGGGCCATCGACAAGAAAATCTGGAAACACAATATGTTGATTCAACCCGTCAACTACATCGACGCCTCCTTTGGTCAAGTTATAAAATGTGACTACTTCAGGTTTTTGCAGTTCGCCAGAATGAGAATTTACGTAGTCTCCAGAATGTAATGTAGACAACAGTAACACGTTTATATATATAGTGAGCCATACTAGGTCTTAGTCCCCACGTTTTTCCATATAGCTGCCTAGTGACGGCTAAGGTCATGACTGCCTTACGCAGTTTTTTTTTCAACGATCCAGGTTAGCTTAGTGTCCAATACGATCCCAAGATATTTTACCTCCCTTGTCATTGGAATGTTCCTATCGTAAAGAGTGAGAGTTCTGTGGCTCTCACACTTCCTCCTCCTCGTAAACGGTATGACGGTTGGTTTCTCGGGGCTCGATTCGAGCCGTTGATCAACCGTCCACCCTTCCACCACTTTCAGTGCTGTCTGCATGTGCTTCCACACTGACTGTGTAACCTTTCCTCGGACTATGATGACAATGTCGTCCGCATAGCCCTGTACCTCATACCCCCTCCCGAAAGCCACCACAGCAGGCCGTCCACGACTAGGCACCAGAGCAAGGGAGACAGAACGCTCCCCTGCGGTCAACCCGCCGTGACCCCCACCAGCAGAGCCCCTACGCCCCCCCCCCCGCGAATAAGGTGAACACTGCCCTGTCCTTGAGCATGGAACCGATCCACCTGCAGCAGGTCTGCTCTATTCCACGCTCCCTGACAGCTGCCAGAAGAATCGATCCGAATGAGGTGTTGATGAAGGCTCCCTCTATGTCTAGGAAGGCCCCCAGCGCAACCTCCCTGTTCTCCAGCGCATTCTCCAGTTTCAGCACCAGTTGTTGCAGTGCTGTTTTTGTTGAGAATCCTGCTTTGTATGCATATTGTCTGCACTGTAGGAGATATGCTTCCAGTACACCGCCCCTAATGTGCCGGTCGAGCAGTTTTTCCACTGTTTTTAGCAAGAATAAGTAAGTAAATGGAGATTTACAAATACGTAAATGGCTTCAAGAGCAATGTTCTTAACGTTTCCAGCACTAGTGCCATGAAGTTTCCTTTCATATGCAGAAACCTGACTGAATAGACTTTCAACAACGGTGCTGTAGCTCCAAAAATAATTTGTTCGAGCACCGGGGTCTTGTACTTTCCTTTCGTATGCAGAAACCTGACAGAATAGACTTTCAATAATAATTCTCCGATTGACATGGGATCAAGTTCAACCATGGAGCAAAAAATGGGTGTTTCTTTGGTTATCTCTCCGAACCGTTGCTATTTTCTCCGGACGCCGTAGTTCATATGCCACTTTTGGCTGCTATGTCCCTTGTCACTTATCACTTGTCCTTTTCCATTCGCAGTTCACAATCAGATGTCTGAAGATCCAGACTCCATCTTGCCGCCTGATAAAATTAAAGTTTAAAAATAAGAGTCCTTTACATTTATCCTCTGACTGCTTCAAGTCTTCTCATGTTTCTGCTTTCTTATTCTATACAGTTTCCGTTTGGAAACCTAAATACAATATATGAAAAACCAAACTAAACAATTCTCTGGTAGTAAAGGCCTTTTAATTATTTTAATTATTCCCTTTAATCACGATGTAATTATGTTTTCGAAGTAACTTGGACGTTTTGATGCGAAGCATAATACATTTCCAGAATATCTGCGTTTCTTCACTTGAAAAAGGCATTTTCATACCAGATAACTATTCGCTAGATAATGAAACTAAAGTGAACTATCAAAAATCTATCTGACACATGACTAGATGTTTCCATTGCAAGTTTTACACAATTATTTTTCTTCGAAATTTCTACCAAATTGCAAGGCTGAACGCTAACACATGCGACGTCATTGTAATCATAAAAAAGCCCAATTCAAAAATGTGATAACTCAAGATGGCGCTGATAAGGAAAAAACAAAGTTGATGACGAAAACCGAAACGTCGGATTGAGAATTCGATGACACTATATTGTAAAAGGCAAAAAGTGTCCATGACAAAGTGCCAGTTGTTTTTACTTATCTTTCCGAATAAGCCCAGGAAAAAGTTAAAACTTATTTTCAGAATATCGTTTTTTTGCGGATATCTCCGGAAGTATTCGGAATTTTTCAAATTTGGAAAGGGTATCTTATTGGGTATCAATTTGCGAAACTTTATCCTAGTCTAATCAACTCTGTATCTCTTTAAATAACCGAGATCCCCATGCTTGAGCTCCACAAACGGAAACCATGTATACTCTCTACTAATTAATTACTCTACATTAATTGTTTACAAAATAGATAACCTAGTTTTTGAAATTTTTGATAAACACAACGATAACTTTACTAAAAACAAGTGAAATTTCTGAGCGTTGTGGCAAATGATTACATTAAATTTAATTGTTGAAGTTTTAAGTTACAAGTTAAAACCAAAATGTTAAACGTCTAACAAAGTGAGAGGTTCCTAAACGTCAAAATGTTTGGGGTTGACATCTTTGGGTGATGAATAAAAGTCCTTTTCTTTCCAAACAAATACTTTATTCCTTGTCCACAAGGAATAAAGTATTTGTTTGGAAAGAAAAGGCCTTTTATTCATCACCCAAAGAAAGTGAGAGATCCTAAAATTCTAATGTGGGATATTTCTATAAATAAATACAGATGTGGACACTTCTTTTCTGGCTTCACAACTACTTGTTCTCTGCTTTGAAATTTGTTTCAACAATTTTGAAGCCAGAAGTCTCTACACCTGTATTTATATGGAACTGTTTATATGAAACTTTTGTAATTTAAGGTCCAAGCCACATGAGTTTCTTGAAAGCTTTTCTAAATTCAGCATTGAATATTGTGTAAATAACTGGATTTACGAAACTGTTCACCAGATAATGGCAACAAAAATGAAGGAATTTTTTGAAACTTCTAACTGACATATATACTTACCATTCTCAAAATTTCAAAAATTCTTTCTCATTCATTGAACAAATTGAAAAACACCCAATTGAAAATTACCGAAAAGGCTTACAATTTAATCTATCTGCTTCGTTAATAATTTTACATAACACTCTTTTATTTTTATCAAATACTAATATTCAGGTACAGTAATTAAATAATAATACAAGAAAAACGTGTAAAATATTTAAAACTATAACAGCAAAACATAATAAAAATGACTTACATATTTCGTAGAATGGAAAACAGTAAAAAATACATCTAGGCAAACAAGACAAATTTTAACGGAACAGTACTTCATAGAAAAAGAAAAAAAAATGTAACAACGAACTTGAAATACATACCAGAAAAACAGATGTAAATTAACTTTGAGCAATTTAAAATTTTCGTCGATGACCTATTGAAACTTTTGTAATCTAAGGTCCAAGACACATGAGTTTCTTGAAAGCTTTTCTAAATTCAGGATTGAATATTGTGTAAATAACTGGATTTACGAAACTGTTCATGTAACCTAGCCATGTGGTAAGAAGAAACGCAGCTACTCCCGGCTGACAAGACAGGTTCAGCTTGCTGCACATGGCATCCATTATATTACAAGTGAAGAACGGAACCCAGCATATCAGGAACACACCTGGAACAAAGATAAAGTACGATTAATTTTAATTATCTTTTGTCTACAAGCAGACAATTATATTGTTCATAATAATACTCGAAACGTATATCGGTCTATATAGGATGTCAATTATAAAACATTGCACGAGGGTTTTCTAGATAATTGCTTAAATTTAGAAAAACGGCAAGTACGTCGATTTTGCTAGTGAGGGGACACTTTCTTCAACCCTAACAGAATTTATAACATTGAATGTCACATCCTTAATCTGTAAAGGAAAGGTTAGTCAAGCGGTACAATTTTGGAAAGCTCTTTTGATTTCTTATTCAAAGCCGCAAGCTTAAAACCAACCGGTTGGTTTTTTAGATTATTTGCTTTCAAATCTTCAGAATAAAACATCTTAAATAGTACTTATTTATTTCGTGTTTAACCCATCGACTAGTTTTTGAAAAATAAAAACTTGGTTGTCACTGGATATTGAAAAAATACTTTTATTTAGTCTTCTTGTGTTCTCGTTGATAAAGTGTACAATTTGCTAAAAGTATCTAAAAATGACTATAATAACTAGGTAGGTTTTTAATAATTTTTTGTCATGTTTCCTTTTACTTTAAAATCCTATGTTGAATGTTTCAATACATTTTTTTTACTTAATTTGTTTTAACGTGTTGTTCATTTTAAATTAATATAATACTGAAACAAATTAACACTAACCCAGAATGCGTTTAAATTGGGTCATTCCATTAAGGAAATAATTAGTGCAGTAGAGAAACTGCTAGTGTTTTTAATGAAAACCATGTAGACAAAAATGGGAGGGATGTTCATGTTCAGAGAATACTGCGAAAATTTGAAGAAAAAGGACGAGTGAGCGGCGAGTGTAAGGGGTGAAGCAACGAAAGTGGGTGTAATAGGGCAACTTGAGGATAAAATCAGCGCATTTCTCAGTTTTCTACAGCGACGACTATAGCTTGATCCTGTATCAACAAATTTTCCAGACCTATAAATACCATCCCTGCAAAATAAGGTGGCTACACAATGTGAAAGAAGATGATAATGAGAGGAGGTTCCAATTTTGTGAAGATATGAGTGGAAGATTGATAAATAATCTGGAGCTGCTCTATAACATTTCTTTTTCTGACGACTACAGGTTTCTATTAAACGTAGTTATCAGCAAACATAACTGCCGCTATCGAAGTGATACAAATCTTCACTTGTACATGGAATCCTGTACCCACAATCCTAAAAAATTAAACGTTGGGCAGAATTATAGGAAATAAAATGGTCCATCCAATTTTCATTGCTGGTGATTTGAGTGGAAAGATGTACCTTAATTTGCTTGAGAACGTTATAGGTGTTTTGATAGGCGAAATATTGGAAAATGAGGAGAATCGCAACAACAATCACCTCCATTTTCAGCAGGATGGTCTCCCTCCTTATTATGCAGCTACGGTTGGGAGATTCTTAGGTAATCGTTGTCCAGTTGGATTGCTATTTAAATTTAACATTACAGCTCATTTAAAGGGGAAGCAATATTGAATCTTTACGAAGCGCATTCCGTTATTAAAGTTAAATAATTCAAATTTGTCTAATATTTGGTTTTAGGCCACTGGATAGGAAAAAGAGATCCTATTGAATGGTCAGCTATATCTCGAAATCTAAGGCCCCTAGGCTTTTTCTATAGGGATATTTAAAAAGCAAAATCTTCCAAACCCCACCTTCAAAACCTGCAGGAACTGAGGGAGATAATTACTACTGAATCTCACAGAATCACCCGGATATATTGGAAAATACCAGAAAAATATTTGATCGCAGACTGTGTTATATCGAAGCCAACAGTGACAGTTTGACCAATTATTAAATTAAATATACAATTGTTATTTTATTCCAAGACAACCAAATCTCTAATAGAGAGGTATCGATGGTGACACTTTTAAATTATTTCTCCAACTGAGCTCCAATTAGGGCCCTTGAAACCAAAACCAAGGCTCATTTAAAATTTATATATATATATATATATATATATATATATATATATATATATATATATATATATATATATATATATATATCTTTTGGAATGTTCAAGACAGGAGACCGATACACACGCCACAATCCGAGAACACGACCAATCAGAGAACAGTCAACCGACCAATACAAGCTCAACGCGCAGGCGTCACCTACTATCTCAGACATAGACCACACAGTGGCGACCATAGACAGTAGCGTGCTGAAGATGAACCGGGATGTTCCGAAACTGCAGTCCACGTAACCAAATAACAAATCACTGAAAATACAGCAGACAAATAAAGTATATATATATATATATATATATATATATATATATATATATATATATATATATATATATATATATATATATATATATATATATATATATATCTGCCTGTGTGTGTGTGCTCTCCCTGCAGCAAATTGCAAATTTACCTAAATTACATTCCACTTCGTAGCCCATAATGTCTTTTTCAGATAATATAGAATACCGCACTAAATTAAATAGGTTCAGTTGCATTTTTATTTTTTTTCTATTTTTACATTACGTATGTAAACACAAAATAAGTATAATTAAGAGGGAGGGGGGCGGCTTAATTAACACTGTGGCAACACAAACCTAAAAAGTAGAGAAGTTATTAAGTGCGAGTTAAGAGTAATAAATTCTAATCATAAAAAAATACTTCTAACTGTTTGCACACAAAAGTTAGTAAAATATATTTTTAAAATCTAAAAAATTAAATTTGTTAGAGGTTATGAGAAGTGATGAAACGTCAAACTCACTGTACCGCAGCATTAGCATAATATTATTATGTTGCGACTAAACTCACCCCATGTCGCATGCGGGTGACAGTGCAAAAAGGTAACCGCATATAATTCTCTCTAGTAATTGTATCAAGTCTAAAACCTAAATTTGATTAATTTTATTCTTATTGTTTGTTTATGGCCTCTGTTTATACTGATCACAGTTTCCCATTTGTTATTGACAATTGGCAGATAACAGGTGAGATCCAGCACGAATGCATTCTAACAACGTTGTCAGATAGAATAAATTGGGATTGGAGGGATAAATAAAAAATCATGAGAAATGCGTAAATTGAAATTTCTAGGTATTAAATACAGCTATGGATTACAGTATTTTCAACTAACTGATAAAATTAAATTTTTATAAATGTTTTCTTTGTTATCAGAAGCTTTAACTACATCAAATTCCTGAAGATCTGGCAACGCCCGTAGGAAACAGCTACAAGTTGACATCTTGCAATGATTGTAACTTCCATTGTTTATATTTTTATCTACCATTTATTTAAATAACTTAACAGTAAAGGTAACGTCATTCCTTTTTGTCCAATATTGTAGATATTGCATTAGAGAATTTGAAGTGATGTCGATGATTATTTTATCATTCATTTCGAATAACATTATTATTCTTTGATCAAAAGACTTAAAAGTTGGTACACAACCAGGTGTATCTGTGTTCTTTTAAATAGTAAACAGATTAAAAAATATTGAGTTTTTAAAATATTTTTGTTTTTATGTTAAGAAAAAATGGGCGTTAAGATCTTATGAACGAACTCATCCTAGCCATTTACAAAATTAGGGTAATTATAAAATACTGCTCCCACATCTGGGGTGCCGTTACCGCTTTTACACTCGCTATCCTGGACTCCATTCAGAAGAAAGCTATACGTCCTATCGGTGACCAGACCCTCACCCAAAGGCTACCATCCTTTGCCCACCGACGTGCCGTTGGTGACCTCTTTCTCTCTTTTATAGATAACTGCACGGTCACTGCTCAGAGGAGCTTTCTTCAATAGTTCCTCCACCTGCTGCCCCAACAGATCTATTAAGGGAACAGAGCGAATGCACCCTTTTACTGTCCAGGTCACCAGGACATAGAGCATCTTGTTATGCCCGCTTGTTTGTCCCGAGGACTTCCAAGTTGTGGAATTCCTTGCCGGCACATGCTTTTCCTTCTTCTCCGAACCTCCAAACCTTCAAGTTCAGAATTAACAAGTTGCCTCTTTCCTCCTTGTCGACACCCACGGTACGATAGTATTTAGGCTGTAAGCCCTCGTGGTGTGTTGTTGAAATATATAAAAAAATAGGGTGAAGTAAAGTGATGTATATTTTGGGTTATCGCTTGGATACATACATTTATATATATATATATATATATATATATATATATATATATATATATATATATATATATATATATATATATATATATATCCAGGGTCCCTAATTCTTGCTCGTTTAAAGAAATTTTCCGAAAGTCTTACCACCCATACCTCTCTATTAGTGAGTTTTCTGAATGAAAATTCACTAAAAACTAATTGATAGATTTCAAAATAGCAGCTTAAGTGTTGAAAGCAAATATCTCAAGAAGCAAACAGTTGATTTAAAAATTGCACCTTTAAATATATAATTAAAAAGCTATCCAAAAAGGTGAGACTCAACCTACATTCCCTATAAAAAGGAAGGGGGTGAAAGTCACCCCCGCTAGCGGTTGCATATTACAAATTATGCTATTGTTAAGAAAAGTGCCTCTCGTAGCAAACAAAATGAGACGCGTGTTTATTTATGCCCAAATAATTTTTGGTAAAATTTTACGATTAGTAATCTTTTTTGGAATAATTTTAATGCGTTTCTCTGTGGTAGATGAGTAACTTTGCGTAACCTCTCTGTATATGACAGAACACATACATAACGAAGAGATGAGAGATCAGAACAGTAATCCGGGCACGTGAACTCTAACCATACCGCAGTGGGGTGGTATCCGTGCGACAGAGTCTCAAGCTTGATAGATCTGCAATGCCACTCCAATTTCTGGAAAACTGTCACCAGTTATGACGCTCTTAAGCAGGTTATCACTTTTCCTAAAGCGCCGAAAGACCGGCTTGAACAAAGGAATACCAAGATGTGTGAAACAGAAGCACAGAGATGATGTGCGAGTCATCTTGAGATAGACGACGCCCTACTTATGCCTCCAGTTATTTAAACTGGGACCCCGACATCACCCTTCCTTCATCTGCGGGAGTACTGAATTTCAGAGGTGTGCGTGAAAATATGTATTCTTCTCGCTCAGTGCATATTTCACAGCGGTTATATGGAAGGCCATTTATTTTCACTTCATGTCCACTATAAAATATAAAAATTCATAGCGGCGAGCAGTACAAATACTGAATTTTGTGCAGTGTTATAGTCGTATGCGACAAGAGATGCGGATTTTATGTTGTAAAATTCATCATACTGAGATTTGTAGTGTTATGAGTCATCAAAATGTAATGTTCGTGACTTATTTACACTTAAAGATATAACCGTTGATAAAGCTAGCTCCAGTTTAAAATAAATCAATTTTTGCGTAACTATCATAGCGACGCTTATACTCCAGCTACTAATTTACCTGTATAACATAGTTTGTAGTCACTTATTTGCTACGATGTCCATCTTAGCGAATTTTTCATTGAACCAAAAATGAGATAATGAGGAGATCTGTGTTTATTTATACAGGGTGAGCATTGATCGTGCTGGCCCGGTTAACTGACCCGTAAGTTCTCCTGATCTCACGCCATTAGATTTTTTCTTTTGGGATTTATAAAAGAGAAAGTTATCGCTATAACATCAACCACGCCAGAAGATATGAGAAACCGGATTAGACAAGCACGTACGTTAGTAACCCCTGAAACGTTGAATTAGTATTTTTTATTTATTTTTATTTCAACAACACACCACGAGGACTTACAGCCTAAATACTATCGTACCATGGGTGTCGACAATGAGGACAGATGCAACTTGGAGCGGTATTCGCGGTTGGCCTTATTTGTGAAGTATATAAGGTATAGAGATTAGCTGGTGAAAAGTATTTGCGAGCCCAGAAGAGAAAACCTAATTTCTTAGCACCCGCTTCTGCAATTGATGTGACATGCTGGTGCCAATTGAGATTTCCATCCACAAAAATGCCAACAAGTGAAAAGGACTTATTACTTTGAACAACTTGGTTGTTCATTGTGATGGATCTAGGGCACGTACACCTCTTATGAGATAAAAAGCAAGACTGAGATTTGGTGGAGTTGAATTGTACAAGATTTCTACTTCCCCAGTCTAATATTTTTTAGAGATCCACAGAGACAGAACCCTCCATGAGTCTGCGATCCTCTTATAATTGGACTAAAGAGATAGGCTTAGAATATTGTATATTTGAGTGAAGGGTGCTGTCGTCCGCGTAACTGTGAACTGGGTTGCATGTGCTAGAGAGGATGTAATTGATGTGGGGAAGAAACAAAGTAGGGGCTAAAGCTGAATCTTGAGGGACTCCTGCAATAATTAGTTTAGAGTAATGGCCATCCACGACAATATAATTGCTTCAGTTGGAGATAAAATTTGCTGTCCAGGTACAGCGTTTTGGTGGTAGGCCATAGGCCGGAAGTTTATTAAGCAGCGCTGCGTGCCAGATCTAATCAAATGCTTTAAATATGTCTAGAGCGATAATCTGGGATTCACAGTGTTGTTCCATAGACTTGTTCCAAGAATGTGTGACAAAGGAAAGGAGGTCGGCAGTTGATCTACGCTGACGGAATCCATACTGCCTTGTCGTGGATTAGACTGTGTTTTTCAAGAAATTTTAGTAATTCGGTGTTTATATACCTTTCCATCACTTTAAATACGACTGAAAGGAGAGAAATAGGCCTGTAATTGCTAGGAAGCGCTTTGGATCATTTCTTGGGCACGGGTTATACTTGAGCAGTTTTCCAGTTACTAGGGAATATGCCTCTATTGTAAGATGTATGAAAAAGACGAGTGAGGACAAGTTCTGTTGCGCATTTTTTGAGAAGAATTGCTGGGATCTCGTTAAGGTCAGATGCTTTCCTGGTATTAAGTGAAGAGAACATTTCTCGTACCTTTTTAGTTTCGAAAATGATATCCGTCATTTTATATGCGACATTGGGGACTGTTGGTGGTTGAACATTTGGAGGTGGGTTGAGAGTAGAATCGCCGGTAAGCAACGAGGCAAAAAGGTCAGCCATACCCAGGGCGGTAGAAACAATTTCATCCCCTGAAACAAGAGGTGGGAACGTGTTCTTGAAGAAATTGTTCCGAATAGATTTAGCAAGAGTCCAGAAGGGTTTGCTGCCGTTGGAGCTTGAGAAGACTTTGTTTTTGATGTGGTTATTAAACGAGCTTTCTGCCTCAGAAAGAATGCGGACATAGCGGTTTCTTGCGTCGTTAAATGTTTGACGGTTTTCTTGACTGTGATTTTGTAGAAGCGTTTTGTAAGCTTTGACCTTTTCAAGTGCGGCTTGAAACAGGATTTAGACAATCATGGATTTTAAGTAGCTGAAGAGGTTTTCTGTGTACGTAGAATACATAATTCCATACCAGCTTGGATGAATTCGGTGGCTTTTGTAGGATATTAGAGGGGTTAGGATGAGAGAAGCGGACAGACGCCCATGAAAATGAGGAAAGGTAATCCCGCACTTTGTCCCAGTTCGCGGAGTTGTAGTGCCAAACGATACGTTGGTGTGATGACCGTGTTACCTCGGGTTGCATTGTGCAAGAAGCAGTGACTATGCCGTGGTCTGAGCGACCAAGAGGGGTGGTGACTGATGTCTTATAGCATCCAGGTTTTATAGTAAGAAGGAGATCCAAGGGATTTGAGCTATGTGTTGGGATGCGAGGAAAGTATGTAGGTTGCTGAACCATGTTGGCTAAATAATTGCTGACTGCAAAGGCCTCCGCTGCTCTCCCTTGTGGACCAATTTTTGAAGATCCTAGCCATTCCCTATTATGGACATTGAAGTCACCAAGAATAGTGACCTAGGAGGAAGCATATTCAGAAGTCAGATGGTCGGTTTTTTCAGAAAGGTAGTCGAAGAGCCTGACAAAGTTGTTGTCAGAAGGTGACCGGTAGATGCAACAGATGAATGAATAAATGTTGCTCTACTCTTGCCAAACAAGAAGTTTTATATGTTTGAAAGTCAATGGAGGACATTTCGAACATCTTTTAAAAGACCACCGTCGTTAAACTGACGGTATTTCATGCTAGTGGCTACTCTAATTTTAGCGAAGAAAAATTCTCTAATAGACAGGTTACGATGCACAGCTTTTGAACAAATTTTCTTGAGATGAGCGCGAATTTAGGTAACTGGAACCCAAACCAAGGACCTTTAAAATGTTTATAGGTATATATATATATATATATATATATATATATATATATATATATATATATATATATATATATATAAAGTCTTGATATTTTCAACAAAAGTAAGTTTTTAAAGTGCTGTGCTGCGGATTGCAACGTATATGTGCATCATAAGTGTACTCCATATAAGCCTACTGAACTTAAACTCCTAGAAAGTAATAAAACTAGCGTCAAGTGGGTTTGTAAACAATGTACTGATAAACCGTTGGATATGGCCGTCAGCGGGGAACAAACAGATGTGAGTAACTTATTTAATAATATATATATATATATATATATATATATATATATATATATATATATATATATATATATATATATAAACATATAAACATTCAAACTGACCCCTGATATGGGTTCTAGGGGTCCTAGTTCGCGCTCTTTAAAAAATATTTTGTAAAGTCTCACCTTCGATACCTCTCTATTAGTGAATTTTTTAAATAAAAATTCACTAATAGTAAATCTTGAGCAGCTGTTGGCTGAATTTTTGAAACAAATTACAAAACTGAATAAAACAGTAGAAAATCAAAATAAGGTTATAACTGAAATGAAAAATGCTTCGATGGCTGCCATTGCGAGTGCGAAGAAACCTGTCGATGGGAGTTCTGCAAAAGCAGTTGGGAAACAAACCACTGTAAACGGCAACAGCGAAGGTGTTAAAACCAGACTACGGTCAGAAATTGAAATTTCGATGAGGTATCCAAAAATACTAGTGGTGGAAACACAGCAACAGAGGGCGCTAATACCCAAAACCAGCAACAGTGAACGATATTCTGCCTTCAATAGTGGAAGATGGTAGTGATGAATTTACATTAGTCAATAGGAGTAAGAAAATTATCAGGGGTAAAAAAGCTAACGCAACATTAGAAGCGGTTGTCCACTCACTTAGTATTTTAAGGCTGGCTATACTATAGCCGTATTACTTTATAGGTGTATTTTCGCTACAATTAGTATGCCGTGCTGAAGAGCTCTAATGAGAGCGTAACCGGTCTACGGTTCTAGTTGTTGCGAGAATGCATCTAGCCTTACATACTTTGTCCCTATATTGGGCTAGAAATGGGCCAGGGCTGACAATTTTCTAAATTGTTAGTTAGTTGTATACAGTCTCTATTTTTTTTAACACTTTGTGTTATTTGGAGCTGGCGTGACAACATACTACTTGGTTCCGCAACTAAGTGGCGGCACGTCCACCACTCACATAGTACATACTGTAAAGCTAACCTCTGTTGAAGTTGTGGCTTTGTATTTAAACAAGTTAAATATCTGCACGTTCCGCTCTTCGGAGGGGGCGTAAAGCCGTCGGTCCTGTGTTCATGTTGGGCTACTTAAATAATCCCACCCTCCTTGCAGAAAGGCAGGGGTTTGGCTAAAGGATAGTGATGTGAAACTGCTCCCTGACGTCGAAGATTGGCCATAGTCACGGAAATAACTCAAAAAGACTTTAAAAATAATTAAATATAAATTTCCATTGTGGATAATATTGCATTTTTTACAATAAAGGATCCATGCGAATTGTATGTTTAACCAAATTTAATTCGAAAACACAGAAAGTTCATTTAGCGACCCAATTTTATATATTAACGCTTGTGAATGGGAAACAGAAATCCGGCGATAATTTAGAATGATTCGTACCATCTATTAGACAAGAAAACTCCACCGGATTAACCGGATGTATGTAACTCCGGAGCTTGCAAAACGATAAGCACTTTAATTTGACAGGAACATACTGTCTAGATGGAAAAACTTATGCTGCAGTCACTTACGCAACCTTGTTGAATTATTTACCGCAGAGGTGGGCTCATTTGTCTAACTAAAGGTGAGCTCATTCGTCGATCTCTCCTAAATAATTTCTTAGAGTAACGTTCGGGATTTAGAAATTCTCAGTCGTCTCCACCTCAATCATTTTAAATTTCAGATCATCTTTAAAGGTGGCCGGAGGCTGTTTCACGGCTTTCCTCAGACCGAGAATCGATTTCCCTACTTCAAACATCCAATTAGAGCTTGTGATTTAATTGCCGAATTTGAATAATGCCGTTTAATTATAATTTCTTTGATACAGTAGTAAATAAAATCAAAATTTTAATTACCTAAATCTATTGAAATTTTAATTTGGTACGATAATTAAAGTGTTCTATAGATCATTCATACCCTGGGCCAATGAAAAATCTTTGACTATTTATAATGACTGTACTCTAACTAATTAAACTTTAGCAAATGAAAGTTGCCGTGTCGGCTTTTGTTTCTTATTTACTAAGGGTGGAATAAAGACAAAACACCCACCTTTAGAAAATGAAAGGAAAATAAAATGTGTTATAGTAGCGAATTTTTATAAGAATTGTCCACCTTCATTATACGGCATATTAGTAACGTTACACAGACACAGATTAAAGAAACTATTTTAGAATCATTTTTCTGGACTTGGCTTGATTTGTTTGCATTTATGGTATATTATGCGACAATATAATATATCTATGCTGCGCTAAAACGGTATTTGAGGCCGTTCATAAAGCTACAAATATAGCGTCGTTTAATAATTGATTGTATCTCCCTGTTAAATAACAATCTCTTGGCAAAATTTGAATTTCATGTCGTCTGTCATTTTTCATAATTCCGGCCGAAATTTTATGATTGTTGGTTCAAGTAGTATGTTTTATGCCTGGTATAGATTTAGTTTGGTTACCGTTGATGCATGGTTTATACCTGTTGTATGAATCAATCTACGCATGGCAGTTAACCACTCTGTCTGTTAGGCATTGGATCATATGTCGTGTTTCAACGCATGTCTTTGGGAGTTTATTTTTAATTTGGAAAAAACTCTAAACATTGTGTACCAAATTGTTTAAAATTCACAACATAGGTTTATTTGCATTATTTCTAGCCAAATGTAAATTCGCATTCCAGTTAATCTGATACCTAAAAAAATATAGCGTTTTTAAAAAGTTTTCCCCAATTTTCCACCGGAAAAACTTGAGCATAAAGGCTGGTTAACAAACTTTACCTCGGTTATTGCCCAAACAAGATTTTTGCCAAGTTTGATCAAAGTCACTTTAGTATCTTTTAAGTTATCGCTCGGATACATCATCGTGACCTCGATATTAGCGAATTTTTCTTACTGGAAATTCGCTGATAATACATTTATTAAAACTGAGACCTTGTCCAAAAAAAATGAACAAAAAGAATTGGGGTTTTATGGTATTTGCAAGTGTCTGAGACAATAAGTGTAGTTTTGAGAACCTACTTCACTACAATACATTTTTAAAGACCTAATGATCGTTTCGCCAATACGGTTAGCGTTATCAGATGATGTATAATCTGAGGTTATTTAATTTGTTAGTGAAATAATCGTCAGCTCATTAACATGGTTGTGATGAATTGGATTATACGAAGTGAACTTATCAGTGCTCATCACAGGTTCCAATCTTCATTTAGTGTTATATGTAAGATCAAATTTAGCTAACAAATGAGATCATAGGTTGAAAAGTTCCATAAAAAATTTCGGGGTGGCTCGATTACATGACGCCATATTTTAGTTGGGTGTTTGTATTTATTTTAGCTCTCTGACGTCATTACTTTCGATGTGGTGCTCATATCGATATTTTAGTGAATTTTCGTAAAAAAATTCGCTATTGAGGTGATCACGACTTTAGAGTTAAAAAAATTCTGCAAATTAGCCCGAACTAGGCCCTCTATCACCCACTGTCAGGGTCAGTTTTAATTTATATATATATATATATATATATATATATATATATATATATATATATATATATATATATATATATATATATATATATATATATATATATATCTTTTGGAATGTTGCACTACACTGTAATCACTTTTAAATATAAACTTTATTTGTTTGCTGTACTTATTGTGATTTTTTTATGGTTTACGTGGACTGCAGTTTCGAACCGTCCCGGTTCATCATAATCATATATATATATATATATATATATATATATATATATATATATATACATATATATATATATATATATATATATATATATATATATATATATATATATATATATATATATATATATATATATATATATATATATAATCGACTTCAAGTTTCACTACTTTGATCGTATTTTTTTAGACTATTTATCTCGGTTTTAGTGAATTTTCTTAATCTCGACTTTTGAATTTTTAAAAAATTTCTTCAAATGGACGCGAACTAGGCCCTTTAGAACACATAGCCGGGGTCAGTTTCAATTAAGTTCAAATTAAGTTATAGGCACTTAATGAAGCAATATTTTAGTGCGACTAAAAGTCAGAGAAGACGCAATACAAACTAAGAAAATTCACTAAAAAAAATATTTTATGTGTTAAACATAATCTATTAAATATTACAGACAACGTTTATCTTTTTATGGCGCAAAAATTTAAGGTAGTGCCAGAAAGACTACTTTGAGAATTTTATCATTTTCTTCTGTAAATGTCAAACTAGAGATGTGAAACGTGACAATCAGTATAAGCATTGTGGTTTATATATGTTAAATATTGTATAAAATGTGTATTAGAATGTTTTAAATTTATGCTACGCTTCTCATTTGTTAAAATAACTGCAAAATCTG
Source organism: Tillus elongatus (assembly GCA_964006375.1). Taxonomy (NCBI): domain Eukaryota; kingdom Metazoa; phylum Arthropoda; class Insecta; order Coleoptera; family Cleridae; genus Tillus; species Tillus elongatus. The sequence continues at coordinate 1,671,074 of OZ023267.1, read as the reverse complement.
CCTCTGAAAGCCTTACATATTACAAATAAATAACTTAAGACAATTATCGGTTATCTACCTTTCTACATTGCAGTTTGTCAGAAGACTTACGTGGTGTTATGGCTAGTATCCCCGACTGATGAGCGTAGGGATTTGGGTTCAAATCTCACTGTTGACTGAATTTCTTTTTTAACTTTTTTTTAAACTTTATTTCGTCTTTGATTCCATTTTAACGTTATGTGAACAGCTTGTGTAATTCTAATAAACTTTTTAGCCATTTTTGTTGAAAATGAAAGATAAGAACTTTTAAGGCTTTTCATTCAAGTTTAATAGGAGCTGTTGTTGCCCATAGTTGGCCAAACCGTGGCACAGTTAACATAGACGTAGAGATTTTTGACATGAGAAGAGGTTGTTTTCTTTTCTGCACCCGGATTCCATTTTTACAGCATCCACAGGCACAAGAATGTTCTCTGTGAAGCCACAGAAAAAGTATCTAGTTCTGTATTTAGAACATATTTTGAATATTTTTTAATTTATTTAAATTATTTCTATTTCTATTAGTTAATTTTCTTGTAGAAAATGTTCTTTTAATAACGAATTGTCTTATAAATGACTTTAATGAATTTTATTTGAAGAAACCGTTTGAGAATTTTTGTATGAAAAATTAATCAATCGATGGAACTTTTTTTAAATAAAATTCGTCGAAAATAAGGTTTTTATGGATTTTAGTGCAAACAAATTATTTTATTTGCAATTTTAATTACAGATTAGGTATATAATTCGAATTTTATGTATGCTTTTATGAGAATTTTGTGTAAAAAATATTTCGCCAAATTTTATGCCTGCTTTGATTAAAAAAATACGTATCTGCCATTAACAATACTTTTATGAAAATTCACTACCATAACGCTTTTGCTGCGTCCAGTCTTTTTTTATTTGAAAGATTTTTATGAGAACTCGCTACTACAGCGCATTTGCTGCTTCCAGAATTGTTTATATATATTCTGTATATTATCACGTAGAGTGAGTTATCTCTATAGATGAGAACTTTATATAATGGTTAGAGATGACACAAAACGCAAAACCGGAAAAGTAACAGCAAAAATCTGTACGTCTGTTTGCCTATAGAGTAACCGAACTTATGGAAATTCCTATTAGAAGTATCAGAATACTTATCAGCAAGTGAGTACTCAGCGTTTAAGTCATCGAGATTCTAGCGTTGGAAAATAAAATATTGATTTTAAATAACATTTTTATACATAACGTTTCACACAACTTAAGGCAAGTTACACATTCTGTTAGAAAGCAACGTATGTTGGAAAAGACAATCCATATTAATCAATCGAATGTGGTTGTGACACCTAATTTTTACTACGAAATGCTTCAAAGCCGTAACAAAATTACTCACAGAACATTTACCTCAACTACTCCAAGACCAAGACTTCTTATTGGTCGGAAATCGATAAATACACTCTTCTCGAATTTTGTTAAACGTTTCATTTTTCAAGAATCCCAAATTTTACAATTTTTCTTGTTTCTTAGAATGTATTTAAAATTTAATGTTGTGACATATAAACACTTGGCGATAATTGAATTCCTAAACCCTTTGTCATTCCTACCTAGCCATTTTCCTCAGGGTATAAAAAAATATCAATTATGATATTGGATTGCTGGTACATAGTCTAAGCATTATATTAGAACGTAATAAGATCGTCGCGGGCTTAAGTTGAACTCGACAAGCGAACGTGCCTTCTTTGGAATTCTGAGGATTATATACAAACAATGCCTTATATTCCATCAAAGGCACAATGTGTAGAATCTTGCAGACGAGCTTGATTTTTGATGTTGAAAACCCAACGTTAGGATAACTCTCTTTTAAATTCAATGCAAATAGAAGTCACTGCCAAAAAATGCTAAGTTATTTGAAATCTAAATGAAAGGAACCTAAAAATTACAGTCTTTCAGCTCTGTTACTCTTATGTCCATATTAACAAAGGAACAAAACCTAGTTGGGTTGGTTGTGGGAGTAATATTTTGTATTCCAGAAATTACATTTTTTTAAGATGAAGATGAATTTATCGCTCAAATTTCCAAATCCTACATTTCCTTTCTAAATATGAAACTTTGATAAAGTAATTTGTTGTTGCTTTACTAAGACTTATGAAAGATTGGTTTCGAAATGTATTTAATTTATTTTAACGTTATTTGGTTACTTCATGTCAAGGAAAGGTCAGACGAGTTAACGTCTCATATTTACGCGTGTGTAACTCTTTAGAGCTTCTAATCTTTCTCAAATTCAATCCATCTCTTTGCATTTTATAAAACAACATTCTTCATTGAGGAAAGCCCTTTCCAGGCCTACAAAAGCAATAAGCGTAATTTTATTACTTTCAAGACTTGTTTTTTCTACTGCTACCGCTTCTCCAGTTCCTTGGTTGGGTCTAAATCTTGTCAAATTTTCATCCACGCAATTGACAATTTTAAAGAATTTTCATTAAGAAAATTCACTAATAGAGAGGTGACGATGGCAAGACTTTCAAAATTTACTTCAAATGAGCGTGAATTAGGGCCTCTGGAACCAATATCCAAGCTCAGTTAAAACGTTTATATATATATATATATATATATATATATATATATATATATATCTTTTCTTCATACATCAGCCTTACAACTATAAAGCAAGCTACAAAATAAAAATTAAATTGACATCGGTATGTAAAAGGGCGGAGTTCAGATGAAAGGTGTCATAAAATGGCACCTCTCTCCCCCCCCCTCTCTCTCTCTCTCTCTCTCTCTATATATATATATATATATATATATATATATATATATATATATATATATATATATATATATATATATATATATATATATATCAATCTGAGAATGCTGCTGTCAAGCAGCGAAACTAGTCACAGAAACGTTGAAGAAGATCCTAGAACTTCCAGAATTCATAAGGGCCTCTTGCTCCAGTTAGCTTACGCGCTGGCTACGTCCTTTACCTACAAAAATGAAAACAAACAGTGAAGCCAAAGAAGTAGTCTCCAAGTCTGTATGTAGTATGGACCAGTTTCACCAAGTAAGGGCAACAATAATAAATGAATATTTCCTATTAAAAAAAATATGCTATTTTCAAAAATACAAACACGCAGTTCACAGTCATTGCAGTAAATAAATGAAGAAACCTTAGAAACTAGGCATACATTACATATATATATATATATATATATATATATATATATATATATATATATATATATATATATATATATATATATATATATAGGGTGGCGCATTGAAAACGAAACAGACTGATTTGCGTCCAGAGAAAAATTTTTTTTAAGAAACGCTGAAACATGTCAATTTTAATATTAATGGGGGACATGTTTCGACATAAAACTCAACTTTGTCACATAAATCACTTAAGGCTGGTGATAACAACCCTTATATTTTAACTAAAGAACATGGGTCGTGTGTTACACCATTTGAAAGCTCTTTCTTTTCTCAATTCAGTACACAACTTTTTTGGAAGTTTTATCAACTCATTTAAAAACTATTCACAGTTGAGGATGCAAAAACGCATTTCACTCATTCCGATAAGAAATGTGCTGATAGTCAATGTTTTGTTGGTTTGTAAACAAAAAATTTACTATCAGAACATTTCTTATCGGAATGAGAGAAATGCGGTTTATTATTTCAGTTTATCGGTCGGTTTGATACTTGACAGTACTACCGAAAATTAATTTCATAATGGTGTATTCTGTAGAAGAAAGAGTTGAAATAATTACTCTTTTTTTCAAAAACGATGCCTGTGCCAACCGTACCGCAAATTTGTTTAATGAACGACATCTGAACAGCCATGTTAACAGACAATACATTTTGAAGTTAGTTGCAAAGTTTCGACAAAATGGTTCAGTACCCAACAAAAAACGAGACCCTGAACGTGAATTTCCGGTTAGAAATGAGACTACTGAGATTGAAGTTTTAGGACAAATTCCTGCAGACCCAACTTTGAGCACGAGAAAATTGGCCACTGTTTCAAACATCAAAAGGAGAACTATTCAGCGAATATTGAAGCATCATACATTTCACCCGTATCAAATTGATATTGTACAACAACTGAATGAAGATGATTTTGATCGGCGGCTGGAGTTCTGTGAAGTTAAATGCACGAATAGCTGATAATGGGAACTTTCTGTTCAATATCTATTTTTCAGACGAATGTACGTTTTTATTAAACTCAATAATAATCCAAGAAATTTTCACGAAGTCCACAGTTAAACTCCACAGAAATTGAATGTTTGGACTGGCATTTTTGGAGACCGTTTAATCGGATCAATTTTTCTTGATGGCAATTTGAGTGTCGAAACGTATTTGGAGTTACTAGAAGATATAGTTTACCCTCTACTTATTGACATTGTTGAAAATGATGACCGCTATCAAGAAAACCAATTAGTGTTTCAACAAGATGAAGCTCCGCGGATTTTTCACAACGTGTTAGGGAGTTTTTGAACAGAGAGTTTCCAGGACAATGGATTGGGCGTAGAGGTGCTATTGAGTGGCCCTAGAACACCGGATTTAACTCCTTTAGACTTCTTTAAATGAGACCATTTAGAGAGTAGAAATTACGCAACAGAACCGGAGTCTCTGGAAGAATTATGACGACGCATTGTTGAAGAATGCCGTCTAATAACTCCACAAATGCGCCAGAATGTCAGAGCTCGTTTTGAACAAAATTTGTACTTTTGTATGGAAGCTGGTGGTCAACAATTTGAACACTTACTTAACTGAATGAACATTTTTGAACGTTTGGGTTTGTTTTTTAGTTTATTTTTAACGAAAAATTGACTAATTAGTGCATTGCTTATCACAATGAATGAAATACGTTCTTGCAACTACAACTGTGAATAATTTTTTAACGAGTTGATAAAAAAAAAAAGTTGCTGAATTCAGACAAGAAAGGGCTTTCAAATGATGTAACACTCGATCCATGTTCCATATTTAAACCCTTAAGGGATTGATGTGACAAAGTTGAGTTTTATGTCAAAACATGTCTCCCTCAATATTAAAATTGACATGTTTCAGCGTTTCTTAAAAAAATATTCTCTGGACGCAAGTCGGTCTGTTTCATTTTAAATACGCCACCCTGTATATTATAATATGAAAGGTCATGGCGAAGCACTTACAATACCCTACCCAATAACATTTTCACTGTTTGTGTACGAAGTATTTAAAAGGAACTAGCGCAAGAAAAATGTACTTTAATTTTATCTAATTAAGCGGCTGGTAGTTGCTTCCCTCGAAAAATATGCTTATATCACACATTTTGTAAATATCTATGATTAAGTACCCGAATCACAAAAGTGCCATGAAAATTAGTGGACTTAGATGATTAGGAAGTTTCACGTGACACGCTCTGTATATTTACAGTAAAGTTTATCCGATTTTATCTACAACACACAAGTCTGATTTTCCAGAGATTCGATTTTTAGTGGGTCATTGGTCGACAGATCTTATGGAAGAGCCGCCTTTTCAAACACTGTAAAATATAATACGATAAAAGTATAAGAGAAGGAACTTACCAAGGACAATAGCTAGTGTTTTTGTTGCTTTTCTCTCCTTTTTCGCAGACGATTTCTCCCTTTTTTTCCTACTGGCCTTATTTACTTTGTATATTGTGAATCTAGCCGCCGCTGTTGCTTTGCGCTCCTTCTTCGACCCTGTAGATCTGTCACGTTCAGACCCCGAATTTATTGTAGCTACAGTCCTGAAAGCAAAGAAACAAACACCTTTTAGTATTCAATCATTTTTATAGATTAGCTTTATTTTAAGATAAAACAGATCGATAAGATAATATATGCAGAAGATTTTTAAAGGAAAATAATTATACCTGGCATATAAGATTAACGCAGTTCCTACGTCCATACTTTTTTAAAATTTTCATAATACTGATAGGATATATTGTAGGCTATTTCCTTTTTTTTTGCAAAAACAAATGTAATGAAGGAAAAATTAAAACATAAATTCAAGGACTTGTCAAACACATGTCCTACAATATGTGTTCTCCAGAAGATGTAGTTGGTGCGGTACATTCTTATAGAAATCATTGAATTACTTTTGTTTTAACTTCTCACCCCTTCAGGAATTGACCGTCACAAATATTGCTCAAGTTTAGTTAAGTAACGTCGCCACGTATCCCAATAAGTAAAAAAAAAGTAATAACTGAAACATAGATCTAAGACCTTGTGAAACAAATAAAATGCAATATTATTCTTTAGAAACTCCAATTAGCTCTGATTTTTGTATAAAGCCGCCAATGTTGACATTTATATAATTGTTACCAAATAAAAATTAGGTTCCTGTTTTTTTTGTGATTTGTCGAGACCTACCACGCCAAATATTTCAGACAATTCAATCCATTATCGTTTTGCCCTGTAAAATATTGTTTATAAGTAAGTTATAGTAGCGATTTTATTTCAAGATCCAATAACTTAGTTTCATATCAACATCCAAACTTCAATTTTGGTACGTCCATAAGCATCTATCAATGGCATATACCAAATTTCTTAAAAACATGTTTACCATTTTCGGAGATATAATTATATAATTGATTAAAAAAAAACTGGTACGATTGAGCTGGTTAACGAACCTGACCAAGAGATTTACAAAATAAAGATATTGCCAACTTTAATTAAAATCGGTTACTTACATAATCGCTCAGATGTAGATATATATATATATATATATATATATATATATATATATATATATATATATATATATATATATATATATATATATATATATATATTTGAATGAACCACTATTTATCGTTTAATATTTAAAAGTCGACAAGGAGGAAAGACACAACTTGTTAATTCTGGACTTGAAGGTTTGGAGGTTCGGAGGAGAAGGAAGACATGTGCCGGCAAGGAATTCCACAACTTGGAAGTTCTCGGGACAAAAGAGCGGGCATAACAAGATGTTCTTTGTCTGATGAACTGGGCAGTAAAAGGTGCATGCGCTCTGTTCCCCTGGTAGATCTGTTGGGGGCAGCAAGTTGAGGAACTATGGAAGAAAGCTCATCTGAGCAGTGCCCGTATATATATATATATATATATATATATATATATATATATATATATATATATATATATATATATATAAGAGAGAGAAGACAAAGAGAGAGAGACAGAGAGGTCACCAACGGCACGTTGATGGGCAAGGGATGGCAGCCTTTGGGTGGGGGTAGGGCCCCCGATGAGACGTATATAAGGTATAGGGATTAGCTGGTGAATAGTATTTGCGAGCCTGGAAGAGGAAACCTAATTTCTTAGCAGTCGCTTCTGTAATTGATGTGACATGTTGGTGCCAATTGATATTTCGATCCACAAAAATGCCAAGAAGTGAAAAGGACTCATTACTTTGAATAACTTGGTTGTTCATTGTGATAGGTCTAGGGCTGGTGTATCTTTGATGAGTAGAAAGCAAGACTGAGATTTGATGGAGTTGAATTGTACAAGATTTTTACGTCCCCAATCTAATATTTTAGACAGAACCCTCCATGAGTCTGTAATCCTCATCTAATTGGGCTAAAGTGACAGGCTAAAATATTGTATATTTGAGTGGAGAGTGCTGTCATCCGCGTAACTGTGAACTGGGTTGGATGTGCTAGAGAGGAGGTCATTGATGTGAAGAAGAAACAAAGTAGGGGCTAAAGCTGAACCTTGGGGGACTCCTGCATTAATTGGATACAGTTTAGAGGAATGACCATCCACGACAACAGAAATGGTCCGGTTGGAGAGGAAATTTGCGGACAGTGCAAGTCCAGTCGGCGATAAAACCCACCTGCACGCAATGTATCGGCGAGCCAGAGACAGCAGCCGTGGGAAACAGTCAAGAGAGTAGCCCGTGTGCCGAGAACGCACCTTTGACACAGCTGAAAATTCCATACCTGTTTATTTTACGAGGTCCGCCTGCCGTTTGAAATTAGATTATTTTTGTTGTTATTTATTTGTCCCGCTTGAAAGTATTAGGTACACCGCACATTGCTCTTCGCCTACCACCGCTTACGTAATTTGATCTCTACTGTATAGCAATTAATTTTGATAGTTATTTCTCCGATAGTCAGTCAAAGTTTCAATTTGTGTAAGAACTAATTTTAATTAAACCTAACATTGAAAATATTTCCTAAACGAAATTGAAATAAATAATATATATATATATATATATATATATATATATATATATATATATATAATTTTTTTTAAACAAATTGAACACAAAGGTATGTAATTATTTATATATTTTAACCTTTTTTATCGGCGAATACAGTGTTTAAAGTCTTATTAGATTAAATTTCTCTGTTATGACCTACTTCAATCCAACATGTATAATTATAAATATATATGTAAGTTAATGCTCTCTTACCTTATTAATATTTTTTTAATGTCATTTATGCCTCGGCTTGCTCTTATCCCAGGGTCTTATTATAGAGTTCAAAGTCCTACCTTTTTCTATTACTAAAAACTTTTTATATATATTTTTAAAATTTTAAACGAGAAAATAATCTGATTTCTTTTAGCTGAATATTCTCACAGATATACAGACAAGTACACAATGATTTTCGTTTTTTTCCTGGTAAATAATAATATAACTTTGTTCTATTTTATCATTGTCCCAAGAAGTGTTCCTACAATCTAATTAAATTCCCTTGCTATAATTATTAATGAAAGCTAAATTTATGACTCCTCAATATTTTTGTTAACTTATTCAAAATTTTACTATTAAATTTCACTGATTTAGGCTTATTGATCAACAAACTTTTTATATTAATAGTATTGCAATACTCTGCTATTCAGGTATATTTATATCCCCCCCACAGGTATATTTCTATCCCACCACCCCCCACCCCCCATGCAGAAAAAAAATCCGTAATGTGAGTTCTGTCCACATTTATCCTCAGTAATGACGTTATCGAATTAATCTGAAATATTTTGTGTTATTATTCAGAAAATTCGCAAAACAAATTAAAAAAAAAACGGATCAACATTACATTATATATTATGGTATGATCAAACATTACCAATATCCCTGAAAATAGTTTTCTGTCGACGATTGAAAGTAAGTTAGGAAGTGGCTTCTTATAAACTTTATCTTTTAAGCATCCCCAATAAAAACAGCACGTATCGAGCCTCTCTATACATGAGAGGCATGTCCGCACATTCTTGATGTGTGTAATTAACTCGATTTTCCATTGTATAAAAAAAGAGAGTAAAACAAAGTCCAATAGAGACCCAATCTACTGAGAAGCGAGCGCTCCTGTGGCGAGTACAAATTAGTAATCTTACTGGCGCTGACAGAAATAATTTTTGTAAATGTCACAATCTGTTTTAAATTATTAGCTACCTGATTTCACTTTCTAGTTTACTTTCAATAGTAGACGGTGAATTATTCTCAGAGATATAGAAAATATGTTATTCCATTTTAAAGTCTCCATAAAACAGGGAGGTTTTTGAAATTAGGAACCAGTAAATTTTATTTTATTTTTTTCAATACCGAGGTTTATTCGATATTAAAGAAATCGTGGAAGAAAAAGTGTGTTTTTTTTCAGATTTTCTGGATAATAACACAAAATATTTTAAATTTATTCGAAAACGTCGTTATTGGGCATTAAGATGCACAAAAATCACACTCCGCAAATGTTTTTCTAGATGAGTGGAAGCCAAATACCTTAAAATTTGATAACTTTCACTTTTTCGTATAATTGTTAATATCGTAAAAACCGTAAACTTTTTTAGAAGATCGTATAGGTTTTTTGAAAGGACTTGAGCTAGTGTGCCTGAGTGACGTTTGACTTGCGACTTTTGGGTCACCTGTATATGTATACAAATTGCAACGAACTCTAAATATAGGTTTGGGGGCTCTAACTGAGTGCGTATTTTTAGAAATTTTTGAAAGCTCTCACTATCGTACCCTCGTTATTAATCAATTTTCTTAATGAAAAGACGTCGGCTTAAAATTGTGGAATATAGACTGTTGGAGAAACACAATTGGCCAGTCCGCTGTCTCTTTTACCTGCCTTCTGTTGCACTGATGTTTTAATATCCTAGCTGGAGGTACTTCTCTCTGGATTTCACAATCCTTTTCAATTTTCTGGTTATCTTTATCGTCTAGTCGTTTCTGTATGAATGTCTGCATTCAGTTTACGCCTGAATAATGCCATACAAAGACTACATATTTACCGTTAGGTCCTTTCCTGTAAGTTTAATAGCTTTATCCGTACTTGACGCGTTCTTATAAATCTTCTAAGAATGTTCCCATTGGATTTGCTTACTACAGAATAATACCTTAACCGGTTGGCCATCCTGCCTTACTGACATTATGCCAACTACGTCAACCAGCGACACCTGGAAGTTCTATAAAAGCAGGATTTTCGCAAAGCACATTTCAGTTCTACTACAGATCTCATCTTCTTAGCTTCTTGGGACCTCTGAGATCCCAATCTTCTAGTTAAACACCCCTCGTGTGCTTGGGTCATATCAGTTCAGGTTCCAGTCTTCCAACTCAAATTCCGTTTGAGTACTTCGTATGTGCTAAGTACAGTGATACCATAAATATTCATTGTTTTCTTCTAAATTAGGAAGTATATGTAATAAACTTCCATCATACGCGGATTTAAGTAAATGCAATACACAGGTAGTTAATAAGATTGCGAAATATCCTGAGTAACTCATCAATCAAGTGTAAAACCGCAAGTTGTAAATAATAGTTAAGTTGAAAAGTGTACATAGTGACAATACAACATATATAGATATAAAAAGTGTGTCTAAAATATTCTGGAAGCCAGTGCATCTAGAGCTAAACACAGTCCACATACAGTCCACACCATCAACATATTCTTCAAACGGTAATTAACAAAGCGGACTAATTAGCGAGGGTGGGATCAATCCACCTGCAAATCATTGGGGAAAGGAAATAAGTTATTTCTCCCCCAACAGACTTTAGCGTAACTTCTTAATATTTTTTTATGTATATGTTGGTTACAGAGACATTTCAGGGAAGTAAAGATTTTTACATGGCGTCAGAAAAGTAATTAGTGCCTTAAACTGACAGTAGTGCAATATAGTGACAAAGAAATCGGTATATTTGTGAATAAGTGTCCGTGCTTTTACATAATATTTGACAGCAAAGACAAAGCAATCTACCTACCTAGCATCAAGGTCAAAAGTTGCCAACTGGTTGAATTTTGTCCTGTAATTATCAATTAAAAATCATTATACCATATTACATTCAATAAACAAAAGTAAATGTTGTAAATCGTGTATAATAAAATAAATAAATAACTGAAATACACTCCTGTTACGCAAAGTTTTATATACATAGAGAAAAGCGTCGCCATATGAAGTAATAAGCAGTAATCTGCAGCTAAAATATTAATAATGCAAAGTAAAAAAAAAATTACAGGACTTAAATATTGTATAACAAGAATTGTTTTTTCAGATAAAACAGTCTCAAAAAGCGATCTGGTTCATGTTCCTTCTAGAGGGAGAATTTTGTTTGGCCACTCTCTATATTGACACACTGTTCTTTGTACGAAGAACTGAACACAATAACGTATCCTAAAATAATTAAACATTACAGGAAAGCGAGTGTTTTCCATTGTCTACATTTGTGAAATAGCAAAGCAAATATTTAGCTTACATAGCATAACTCAAACAAGAAGAACTGGAGAAACGATTATAAGCTACGTTACTCACTGGTAATGGAAACACTTTACAAATGAATTAAGTCAATTTGTTAATACAAGGACACAGTTATAACCAAGGTAAATGCTTACAAATTACACAACTCCGAAGAAAGTAACTTGAGGGCAAACAAACCATAAATTTTCGTTTGAGTATGGCTGAACTAAAGCGTGTAGCTTTTTAGACACCTTAGGTCAAATACACGGAAGCTGTTCTAAAATCTTTTGGCTACACGGCAGAAGTCTATAGTTTAGATTTAATTTATTTTGACATACGAGGTTAATTTTGTAAGTAATACATATAAAAACAAAAAATAAATAAGTGAAGAGAATTTGTTCTAACTACGTTAGATTTTTGCTGAAAAACTATTACTTTGGCAAATGCTGCTCTACAAGAAAATGTAAAGAAAACCAGGTCATTACTATTGAGATGTCACATACGTAGATAGTGAATCATATCTACTTTAGCTTTTCTGAAAAGTAGTTACCCTCTCATATCTGAGGCCAGCAACACAGAACAAGATATTTCGGATTATTAAGTCCTATCCCTTACCATTTTATTAAACATTTTTAATATTTTTTCAAACTCAATGCCAGAATATGAGTATCCTAAATCGTTAGAAATCATCAAATCAACTTTTGTAACGGTGCGTTACAAGTATATAATAATAATAATAATAATAATGATTACTTTATTTGTTTTGACATTTTTCACATGTGCTGGTACAATAAGTAAACTATTTTATTATCCACTAAATTAAAACAAAACTTAGGGGTTAGACCGATACCGCAGTATCTGCTTCTCTACCACTTAAACCCTATTACATTATTAATGCCAAGCCATTTGTCTTTCAGAACGCTGATTTGAAAAGAACAAAAAGTGAATTATTACCTACCCATGTCGGTGCGACACTTTCACATGCATACACACACACACACACACACAGTCATGCACTCAAAAAGTAATCCTCACGTGCCTACGGACATCTACCTGCTCATCACTCACACAGTCCTTATACGTAACGTAAGTTTAAAACACCCCCACACATACCCAAAACTCTACACACAGTCACACACTCATTCTCTCACCAATACCTAATTTTCCTGTGAAGGTAAGACGGTGTCCCCTTTCTAATGATACCATGGTAGAAATATGGTCTCTGTAATCGGAATCCACCCTTCCTATCCAACCATTGTGCTTCCCTGAGCTTATGGGAGATGTGCTCAAATTTTCGGATCTTATATATATATATATATATATATATATATATATATATATATATATATATATATATATATATATATATATACAGTGTGGAACAGCCAAATGGAATAAATTCGATAACGGATAAATGAGGGCGTGTTGGGAAAAACGCTTGGACACGTAGATTTGTATTTTTAACTGCGCATCTTTTTCAAGAAAAAAAAATTATATAGGGTGCGTCATGTGACAGTGGCCAATACCAACTTTCTTATTTTAAATACAAGCCCCTGTATATTATTAATTTTTTGGATTCTTCAGAAAATTCTAGACATAATTCATGTACAATGTTCTATACATATCTTCAACTGTTTCGGAAATATTAAGTATTTTCAGATTTATTACAAAAATTAACATTAAAAATAGAAAATTATTTTATTTCACAAATTCGCTACATTGCATTCAATACTTATTTCCCATTCAGCTCTTGATAATGAGAAAGTAAACAAAAACCATTCCTGCGTTTCTTTTTACTGATATGAAATGAAACAAAAACAAAAACAGTTTTCTTTCTGTTCGTATAAAACTCGTAGCCTTAGCAACTTGTTGTCTGCCTGCATGACAGTAGTGATTAGTGTCAGTGCTATTGTCGTTTGAATTTCGTTAACTGTACGTAATAATATCAGAAAAATGGTTCATTTAACAGAAATGCACAAAATAACCATTCTACAAATGATTGGTTATGGAGATAACACACGGACACAGATGGAAGTGTCTCGCTTATTTCACGAAAAATTTCCAAATTTGCCGCCTGTATCCCAAGGAACAATTAGCAAAATAGAAAAGCAGTTTCGCGAGCTTGGTCATGTGAGACAGATAAAAAAAGTAGCTGCCAATGCAGTAAGTGATGATACGAAATTGGATATTACGCTTGAGTTTCAAGAAAACCCACATACTTCTGGTCGACAAGCAGCCCAACTATTCAACGTTAGCCACACAGCAATTTTTCGAACATTAAAGGAAAGTAAAATGCATCCCTATAAAATGATACCAACTCAGGAGCTCATGGAGGACGATTTCGATAGGAGAACGTATTTTTGTGAACAAATGATGGCAATGTTAGATAACAATGTGATCCAATTAGAAGATGTTTTGTTTTCTGATGAGAGCACATTTACACTTCACGGTCATGTTAATCGTCAAAATTGCCGCTATTGGTCTAATGAGAATCCTCATTGGATGAGAGAGGAACATACGCAATATCCTGAAAAAGTTAATGTTTGGGCAGGAATTGTTGGAAATCATATCGTAGGTCCCTTTTTCATTGATGGCAACTTGAATGGGGATAAATATTTAGAACTGCTCCAAAATAATGTCGTGCCAACTTTGACAAACTTATATCCAGATCCAGCAAACCCACAAGTTCCTGCCAATAAAATATGGTTTCAGCAAGATGGAGCACCGCCCCATTACCAAATCAATGTCCGGCAGTACCTGAACCAAATTTTTCCAAATCGGTGGATAGGGAGGCGCGGATCGATAGAATGGCCAGCACGATCTCCTGATCTGTCGCTATTAGACTACTTTTTGTGGGGATATGTCAAAAGTATTGTATACAAAACTAAGCCCCTCAACTTAGATGACTTAAAAAGACGAATCACGCTTGCTATTAGATCAGTCACGCCTGAGATGTTGAGTAATGTTAGAAGACATTTCTATACCAGATTAGCATGTTGCCAAGATGTTCGTGGCGAGCATTTTGAACATTTACTACATTGACATTAATTTTTTTTTGTTTTTTTAAATTATTAAGAAATAATCAGTATTTCTTATTAGAATTTGTGAAATAAAATAATTTTCTATTTTTAATGTTAATTTTTGTAATAAATCTGAAAATACTTAATATTTCCGAAACAGTTGAAGAGAGGTATAGAACATTGTACATGAATTATGTCTAGAATTTTCTGAAGAATCCAAAAAATTAATAATATACAGGGGCTTGTATTTAAAATAAGAAAGTTGGTATTGGCCACTGTCACATGACGCACCCTATATAATTTTTTTTTCTTGAAAAAGATGCGCAGTTAAAAATACAAATCGACGTGTCCAAGCGTTTTTCCCAACATGTCCTCATTTATCCGTTATCGAATTTATTCCATTTGGCTGTTCCACACTGTATATATATATATATATATATATATATATATATATATATATATATATATATATATATATATATATATATATATATATATATATCTTAAACAAGCATTTTGAAGCCTCTGTACTCTCCCCATAGTCTCCGCATCCAAACAGCATGAAGAGATTTGTACGCAATATTTTATTTGTGATAACACTACTGTTTCACATAGGTGCTTTTTAATCTGTGTACGTATATGTTTCCTGTGGGGGGTATAAAAGCACCAATCCACCATATCTACGTCTCAAACAATGCGAGATATGTGCCCGGTATTCAAAGGTGTTATCCATTACTAACCCTGAGTTCCGACTCGACTCTATGACCGGTATAATGTTAGTGCCCACCCCCAGCAGCGCATCCTTTTAGTGAATTTTCTTTATTAGTGAATTTTCTTTAAAAAAATTCACTAATGAGGAGATCCCGACTTTTGAATTTTGAAAAAATTTCTTCAAATGACCGCGAACTAGGCCCCCTAGAACACATATCCGGGGTCCGTTTCAATTTTTATATGTTTATATATATATATATATATTTATATATATATATATATATATATATATATATATATATATATATATATATATATATATATATTTATATATATATATATATATATATATATATATATATATATATATATATATATATATATATATATATATATATATATATGTATCACACCGATAACTCAAAAAATAATAGGCCGATTTTGACTAAATTTGGTGGAAAAATTCCTTTTGCAAATGGCTTGGATAAGTTCGTTAGCCAGGAAAATCTGACCAGGTTTTCCCGGAAAATTTTGTGTTTTCTTTCGAAAAAAAATTATATCTCCGGAATTAACAAAGTAAGGGCAACAAAATTTGGTACGCTAGTTAATATCCTTATAGGTAAGCCACCTACCAAAATTTAGCTATGTAGGTCAAAAGACAAAAAAGTTATAGGCATTTAAAGAAAAATAAATTGGGGTTTTCCTCAAAACGTCAAAGTTGCGATTTAAAACGTCAAAATCGGCAACATTTAGGCAAATAACTTGAATCTAATACGGGCTATAGAAATCAAATGTCTCAAGAAGAATGTTTTACAAACCCTGAAGTCTTAGTTTCAATCGTCATTGTCCTTCATTTTACTAAAATGTTTCCAGAAAATTCATTTCAAATAGACCCTTTCTCTGATGCTTGGCAGTAGCCTTAGCTATAGTTTATCGTTTAATGGTATATAATTTTTGTCGAATTTTCGTAAAAAATCAATAAAGTTCAATATATCCGTTATTATATAAGATATGAAGAAAATTTGTATATATTAATTATACGGTGTCTTGAGCTACATCTTAAAAAAATATTTCTACAATCACAGGGTGGCCCATAAGTCGTTGGTGATACAAATTTCCTTTTTTTTTTAATCAAACACGCCTTATGTTATTGCATTTTTGAATTTTTCAGCGATGCATGTTTGTAAGAAAAGAAATTCGGGACGCAGCAAGTGCGTTATGGTAGCGAATTTTCATTAAATGCTTCAAATTTAAAAAGCTCAATTTGCTATTAATCTATA